>JBBPBS010000276.1:13134274-13158396 GCA_037974835.1 Cicer judaicum
TTGTTATTTTGACAATTCCATACAAATAAAAGAATGTAGTTAATATTATATATATAAAAAAGAATTTTATGTTACTTTTCAAAAGTATGATTTATTAATAACATACAAAATATAAATTAAAAGAATTGAAAAAATTATATATCATATTTTCTTTGTATTCAATTTTTAGTACTTTAAATATTTGATTTTTATTACGAAATTTTAGTTTTTTTTCTTTAAAAACCACAATTAATAATATTTCACTTAAACCACAATTATATGGACATGTAGTTCTTTAAGTTATGTATTATCGTAATCTTGTGGATGTTTTCCTAAATATATCATCATAAAAAATTGTTATAATTTACTAATATTAAAAAAGCATACATTAAATGAAAGTAAAAGAACTTTTTAAGCAATAATCACTGATCAAAAGTCGTGATTTTTGT
The DNA here is from genome assembly GCA_037974835.1 of Cicer judaicum. Classification (NCBI taxonomy): domain Eukaryota; kingdom Viridiplantae; phylum Streptophyta; class Magnoliopsida; order Fabales; family Fabaceae; genus Cicer; species Cicer judaicum. Next base: position 13,134,703 of record JBBPBS010000276.1, read on the forward strand.
TATGAAAACGATTAAAAAATCCTCTAAAAATTGTTATAATACTAGTAAATTTAATGAATATAGAGGAATAAATAAATGGAAACTACGATTGAGGACTTAGGAAACTTGTCTTGGTTGTGCACAAAATAGAAGGGCAAAATCGGTGAATTGGAGAGAAAGTTGGTAGAGTTGCATGCATTGGTGTTTGTTTGTTGTGAAAGGAATGCAATGCATGTGAGGAAGAAGGGACTATGAACTATGAAATGTGTGAAAGGAAAAGTTGTCTTCGGTGCCACGGACAACGAGACAAAAGTCAGTAAAGAAACAAGAGTCACGGATTTCTAAACTGTTTCTCCATCACTCTTTCTGTCCGTGGCTTGATTCTCTTCTCTACTAGACTACTACTCACTACTCACTATTTTTATTTTTACACGTCCTATTTGTATATTCTTTACTCTCATTCTCGTGAGAAATGTAATTATTAAAAAAAATAGTTCTATTAAATTATTTATTTTAATTATATTTTTTTTAATACTATCAATATAAAATATGATAATAATTTATATAATAATCAATTGAATAATAATATACAAATAATAATAAAAGATATATAAAAATTATAAATAATATTTCTTTTAAGTTTTTTTATAAAATAACACTTATTAACATAGAAAACGAATGGAGTAATATTTATCATGGGAAGATAAATATATAAAATAAAATAATAAATAAATATAGATAAATAACTGTATCAAAAATAATAAAAACATCCGTTTATTTTATTATGTGTAAAAAACCTTTAAAATGATAAGTAAAAAAAGGAGAGAAGGAGTATTATCATAAATAATAATAAAAAATTGTTAACAAGTGTTTTTTGATATATTTGTTAAAGAATAAAAAATATAATATTAAAATTTGAGTATTTAATTATTTAAAATTTTAACAAGTAATATTTTTTACATAAGTTTTTGTTTGTTATTCTAAGATTTAGTTGGATGTAAGTTTTATATAAAATATTAATTAAATTTATGAATTTTTTTTTAGCCTAAAATAGTATTCAATTACCTGCCTTTAATATTTTTAAATTAAATTAAAAGATATATTAAAGATAATATAATACTGCTTTCGGTCCCAAAAAAAATGCATATAATTATTTATTTACAATCAAAGTAAGAAAAACAAATAGTTTGAAGTCCTAAACTTTAACTAGGTAGCGTTTGTAAACTGATTTGCCGCAATAATACAGATCCCACTCAATGACTAAAAACTTACAAAATGCTGTTAGGAGTCACATTTCACTATCAAGCTCTTTCTCCACTAATTTAATTAAGACAATTTGTCTTACCAGCTGAGTTAGTTAACCAAATTGAAGACTATTTTTATATATTAAAATAAATCCATAAAATAAAATTTAAGACTTAATAATCACAATAAAGAAATCCATAATTGTCTGTTGGACTGTTAGTTTCACTGGATAGAGGAAAATAAATCCATAATAGTCACAATATGAACTATAAGTTGAGTAAGATTTATTAAAAAGTTGCAGCTGCTTAAGACTATCTGATTATAGGGTTTTCACTCGGATATAAATCTATCAGCGCCCTGCCCTGCTCCATTTTTCGTTAGTTTAAAGTCCTTTTTATTTTATCTTTTTATTTCATTTTTCTCTATTTATAATTTGTTTTATTTAAATTAGTGATTTTTATATTTTTTAAAGTTTTTTTCATTTTATTTTGTGATTTTGTCATTTAAGTGTAAGTTATTTTGTTAAGTATTCGTCGTCTTAACGTGATATTTTGATTTCTCACATCATTGCAGCAATTTAATTGATTTTCAATTTATATTTTCAATTTATATTTTATGTGTTTGTTAAAAATATCTAAAAATAACTTATTTAGTCTCTACCATATTTTTTAGTAAGAGATTAATGGAAGCTATAGCAAATTCAACACTCTTTTAACTTTTAAATTATCACCAAAGTCCATAATAAAATAAATAATTCAAAAGCCAATATGAAAAATTATTTAACCAAAACCTTAATCATTTCTTATTGGCCTCTGATTATTTATTTTGTTTTTGACTTTTTTATTGGTTTCAAAATATGAATGAAGTATGTCTCAATGTGTGTTGAATTTGATTGTACTATTTTAATTTTAATGAAATTTATATTTATTTGTCAAAAAGAAATTATTGTTTATGTTATGTGTGACAATGGGAAAATAATCCATATCCACAAACATCTATGGATAAAATTTGCAATGAACACATGACAGATAGTTTAATGAATATTTAAAAATAAAATTAATGAATATTTTGACTACCACCCATTAGTTAATGGATATAGACGTAAATATAATATTATTTGTATTTATAAATATATGTTTCTGCCAATAAATTAATAAAAATATTCCTTCTTCTTTAACTAAATATGATATTTTTAGATTAAATATGATCAAGATATATGTACTTTTTTACTTTTATTTATTTTTTAATTTATTTATTTTTATTTTTCAAATTTAAATTTTATAATTTCAGGATTTATATGAATTAATTATAATGATATTTAAAAAAAGTGTCCATTGTGTGATAGTAAGTAATTTTTAAATAAATAGATCAACAACCCCTTTGGTTTGGGCCCAAGGGTTACCTCCGGATCTAAGAACTACTAAATAATTTGGCCAGATGTATATTGTTCTACAGTTTTTCTATCCCAAGCAAGAGAAACACTTCCACGAGGATGAGCATAAATAGTTAATGTTTGGACACATTAAAAATATACTATTTAATTATTTTAAAATACATGTCATGCCATTTTATCTTTTATTTTTGTTTATTTATGTGAATATATCTAAACACTGTTTATTTATGTTTGTGCTCAAATAAATATTTATCCCAAATCAAATATAAGAAGCGATTTTGAAACTATAATAATCTTATACACACAGAACTATAATAATATAACTCAATTTCCTCTGATGTCATATAAAAAAATACTTGATTATATCTCACTAGAAATGATACTACTCTTAGGCGCAAACGTGTAATGTATACTTATAGAATAAATTATTAAATTATCACCTGAAATAGTAAGAGTCTAACATTTATTTTCTTGAACTTTGAAAATAAAAAAATAATACTTTAAAAATGAAAGAGACAATATAGTTTTTCTATTTAAGTGACAAGATTCTTAGCAATAATTCATTATCACGTAAGAGATAAACTAATTTATTTAATTTTAAAAATATAAAGATTAATTGTCTGATTTTGAACAAAAATTAAAATTATAATTTAAAATAAATTAAAACTATATCGTTATTGTAATGGTTATATCTTTAAAATATTTTATAATATTTCAAAATTATATATAAAAATAAAAGTAATTAATTAAATTATTTTACTTACCTATCAATAAAATTGTGAAAGAATGAATATGTTTTATATTTATTTTAAATTGTTTAAATGTGTCATTTTAAAATATTTGATATGATTGAAGAGTTGAAAGTTTTGCGATAATTTTATTCATATATTGTAGTTTTAGTACAGCAGGCCATTTCTCTCATTTTATTCATCTCTTCTTTTCTCTCATTTTCATTTCTCATTTTTTTTTTCAATTTTTCACCATGTGAGTCCACTCACAAAGATCAAGTGTTGTCCCAAAAGGTATCTATTTAACGAGATGCATTAGGAACTAAAAAAAATGAATGATAAATTAATTATTGTAATGCAATTTTTCATATGACTATATATAGAGACTAAATTGCAGGTAAGTGAGTAATTTTAGAGACCGGTTTATGTATATTGATTTTGATTTTTGTATGTTAATGACTTAAAGTACCAATTATATACTCTGATGAGCTTAGTATAAGGCCACACTACACATAAGGAGACCTACACCACCATTCATGACTGCACCACCATCCTTCAAGAGACATACACCACCACTCATGACATGACTAGCTCATGGACCACCGGTTATTAGAGTGTGATTTCCTATGCCTAGTTCAAGGAAAATGAAGCAGTTGAAAAATAAAATATTTTAAATCATGTATTTTGTCTTGGAGATGTTTTGCAATATTTTGGATGATTAATTGACACTTATTACTTACTAAACTCTCTTTTAGAATCATTTAGATGACATATTTGACCCTTATTTTGATGATGTTATGATATATTTTAGATTAAGTAATTAACACTTATTTAGAGTTAAATGAGTTTCATTAATGCATTTTGGTATTTAGTTTATTACGAAAAATAATGTTTCAACCTCAACCTAATTTGTTTGTAATTGTAATTCTTTGTGGACCTATTGACTTATAAATTATAAATTTGAAATATCAAATTGAATATTTTATATTTTCCAACAGCAATGTTACATCAACAAATTCAAATTAATGTCTCTCAACGCAATGGTTCAAATTATTAAATATACTTCAATATTTTGACTCATTCTCCAATGATTCAACTTTGTCCATCTACCTTCTCTTCCACATCTCTTTATTTCCACGGTCCTTAAATAATGAGATTAGTTTGTCGATTACTATTGTTTTTCAAACATCATCAGCTCCATTTTTTTAGTTGATGATTTTTTTACTAAATTGTCAACCTTAAAACCTTTGTCTTCCACACATTTTGGTCTATTTTCCAATTAAGCAAACCTACTTCTTTAGTCTCATAAATCTATATAAATAAGTTGCAGTTATATATATATATATCATCTAGAGAAAAATTAGACAAATTGGAGAAGAGACATAAAAAAATTATCTTCCAAAGTTCTTTTTAATTACAACAACTTTAACAATAATTTTTCTTTCAGAATGATATTTTGAAAATAATTAGATTCAAACTTTCACCTATGGAAGAAGAAAAATAAGTAGTCTTTTATTCTCTCATTTTCTACGATTTAAAACACATGAAAAAAGAATAAGAAAAAATTATATAAATTAAGACTTTTGGAAGAAGACGATATAAAATCATGGAAGATTTTTGTCCATTTCCAAATTAGTATATTTTTAAAATCAGACAAATTAGTCTTTTTCTTAGTTTGTTAATAACAAAACAAACTAATAGTAGAACTATATTTTGTAACGTCTTTCAATTTTAAAATATTATTTATCAATTTCTAAAACTGAAATGAAAATATCCGATCTCTATAATTTCAAAAGATAATTTGATCATCTATATACAAATTTTTTTAACATCAATACAAATATAATCATTATATTGATATTTATCATTTTTATCAATCTACTTAATTTCCTTACCTGGTCAAGAGTTAACCTTATTATATCCCCATTATATACAGAGTAATCGGATGACCGTTATGACAAACTAATGCAGTATCTAATCAATTTGCTCAATGCTTCGATGCTCTTGACTTGACAGTCATAGATTTCCTTCACTCTAGATGCCTAATTTCATCAACTTGTAATTCTTATCCAAACGTATGACGACAAACTTGTTGCAGTAGCCATGGAGTTGTAGTTCAGTGCTCACTTCCGAAGACAAGTGTTAATTTACCTTAGAATATCCACCTATTTGGCTTTTGTGCAACTACCACTGGCGCCAGGACTGAATAGAATTTACCTTACGACGTTTATTACCATCCACTAGAGCTGTCAAAATCTTAGGCCCCCTATATATTGGCCCCAACCCACATATTGAAGAGGGCCAAAAAATCTTATAAAAATAAAGCCCCTTTAAAAGAAGGCCCCCAATGTAAAAAAGCCCCCAAAATTACATGGGCCTAGAGGGCCCCTAGGCCCACTTAAAAAATTAATTATTTTTTTGAAATAAAAAATATTTCAATTTTTTTTACGTTTTTTTTCTGATTTTTTTTCAACTTTTTTTTTTCGATTTTTTAAAACTTTTTTTCTCTCACTTTTAACTTAGTTTTTCCCATTAAATTTGTAGTGTGCTTATATTTAACTTTTTAATGTTATTATTTCGTATTGGAATTGCATATTCTAAACTTTATTTTAAAAACATCTAGATAGAAATTGAACCATGTCAAATAACCTCACAAGTTTAGACATTCCTTTCCACTTGAAAATAAAACAAAGTTTATCATCAGACACACAACAACAACCACTGCAAGTTAAGAGAAGCATTTAGGAATTCATGAGCAAAACTATAATATGCACGACTAAAAATATTCCTCGTATTCTGAGTAGTTACATAATCCAGCTTCCCACTGTAACTAAAACTATAGAACTCAAAAAAACCTCAATAATCTTTCTTTCTTAGTACCTAAAAAGTTAATACTTTAATCATATAGAGTAGATAAAAGTGAGTCAACTGAACTGTGCCAGAGATTATAGCTTTACCCTTTGATTTTTGTTAGCTAAGATAAACTAATTAATTGATAACTAAGTCATTAATAAGACTGATTAGGCCATAAAAAGAACTCAGCTGCTGAAGTTGGTGGCATAGCAGAGAGATCAATTTGCTGATGCTGATGATGAATGGCTGAGAAATTGATGCTGATGCTGTTGTTGCTGCTGTTATTCAGGTTTGCAGCATACTGTTGTTGTTGGGTGTTGTTCTGCTGAATGTTGATGACAGAAGCTTTTTGTTGACAACGCTTTTCCATCTAAACACCTTATAAGTCAATGATAGTAGTATTTGATTCTTCCTCACCAATAGAAGCATTGTATTCATCCTCATCTTGAAAACAAAACCAAAAGACACAATCAGATAATCAATCATGAGATAATTTTGCAAAATTAAAAAATTAAAAAACTAAATAATGCCATTCAGATTTTCAGAAAATCCATGTAACCAGTTTCGAGTGCAAATCAACATTTGAAGGTGATCAGGAAGAGTAGAACTTCTATATTTGGTGAGAACACGTCCACCAATACTAAACGAAGACTCTGATGCTACTGTGGTAATAGGAATACTTAGCACATCTCGTGCCATTAAGGAGAGTACAGGATACTTTTTCTCATTAATCTTCCAATACAGAAGTACCTCAAAATCTTCATAGTGTTCTTCATCAACTTCAATTGACTTTTCTTCAAGATATGCATCTAACTCACACTTTCCACTGTTAAATATAGGTTGATTCTGAAAAGTTTTAAAATCCTACAATGTATAGAAAATCAATACCTTTATTAGTAATCTAAAAACAAGAACAATTGAAATGAAATAAAGTTGATGATTTAGGATAAAAAACCTCACACTTATGATTTTACATTTCTTAGCCTTGCTTCCCTCTCTAGATGACTTAGACAATGAGTTAGAATCTTGGGATGATTGAGAGAGGACAACACTTTGATGATGGAAAATATTCACATATTCTTGATAAAGCGCTCTAAATTTGTCCTCCATATCCTTAATCTTAACGTTGTAGGTTAAAGCATCAAGAGAAGAGTAACAATACTTCAAAAAGGGAACCTTCAAGCGTGGATCAAGAATAACTGCAAAGGCAAGTACAACACTATAATCTTTCTAATATTTGTCAATTTTTTTTTCATATCTGTAGCCATCTCCATTATAACATCATCACCTTTATCTTGGTTTTCTTCTAAGATGCACTGTACTTTCCACACTTGCATAAAATACAGGTTTGCAGATGGATATGAAGATCCTGATATCAATTTTGTGATTTCATAAAATGGTTCTAATAACTCACATATGCTTTCCCCCCTTTCCCATTCCTCATCAGATGGACAATGTTTATAATTCCTATCTGCCACCTGAAAAAACTCAAATGTTTTTCTATATTTTAAGGCACTTTCAAGCATTAAATATGTGCTATTCCACCTTATAGACACATCTAACCTTAAATCACTTGTAAGGCTTATTCCCGTATCATTAACACAATCTTTAAACTTAATCATCCTTCCATCAGAACCTTTAACATACTTGACACTTTCTCTAATTTTCTTGAGTGCTTCATTGGCCACTTTTAAACCCTCTTGAACAATTAAGTTGAGTATATGCGCTGAACATCGAACATGGAAATATGGACCATCACATAGCAAATTGCTTTGTACACACAAATGTTTTTTCAAATGGTCTTGCATGTTATCATTGGAAGAAGCATTATCCAAAGTAATAGAAAATATTTTCTTATCTATTCCCCATTGCTTTAAGCAATCAAACAAAGTGGCTTCCAATGCAATACCATTATGTGGGGGTGTCATTCGACAAAAGTTGAGAAGACAACTGTTTAACTTCCAATGTTCATCAACAAAATGAGTGGTTAAACAAATATAACCCTCACTAGTAGATGTTGTCCAAACATCTGAAGTAGGACAAATTCTATTTGGAATCCTACCCATGATATCCTTTAGCTTAGTCTTCTCTTTGTTATATATTTTCTCAATATCAGACATAATGGTATTCCTACAGACCATTTCAGCATAAGGATTCAAATAATTTACCCATACTCGAATTTTCTCATACTCAACAAAGCTAAAAGGAAGATCATGCGCAATAATAGCTTCAGCAAGCAACTCACGATGGGTTTTTTGGTTGATTCTAATCATGTTAGGAGGTTCATCATGATTAAAAAGGTTCAACATGATACTCTTACAATCAGAAACATGACGACTTAGATGAGAAGTCCCATAATTGTGCCCAGAATTAGGGTTTTTTCCAATACTAAATTTCGTACTACAAAAATTACATGCAGCTTTTTCAATCTCATCTTCATCTTTACCAATTTTTGTAAAAAAATTCCAAACAGTGGATATTGTTTTCTTATGTTTATCATCATTATTTCCAAATACTACAAAAGGAGCTTCATCTTCTACATTCACATTTATATCCATAGACTCCATGCTATAATCTAAAAGGAAGTTCCTATGGATTTAAACAAATAACATACAATTAAACAATCTCATAGATGATCAATAAATTTTTTGTTTTCATTTATAATTATAAAATTGCAAACTGTTTCTAATTTGTTTTCTGTTTTCAAATATTTGTACACTCTTTAAATCTTAATAAAATAAAATCTTTGTAACAAATAACTAACTAACAACTATCCTAGTAACTAACTCCAACTGTATCCAACTAACAAAACTAGATTGCAGTAGTTTTTAATTTATTTTATGTTTCACTTTAACAAATCTAGATCAAACAACAATTAGAAAGGAACAACATAAACTTAAAATACAACTACTGTGATTAAAAACACAACATCTTATGATCAATACCTGAGATAGCTTTCATGTCTGAATCCGTAACAAATTTACAACATCCAATATTAAGAGACTCAAGCTTTCTCAAACCTGAATTTAAACAAAAACCAAAGGAACCAAATCTATAACCTAGTATTACCAAAATCAAGTTTCTATGAAAGCAAACCATAAGCAGGAAAGCATTTAAAAACATCTAAATAATAAAGTTCGTAGAAAAAGCCAATGTAAATTTAAAGAATAGTATAACATTAAGCAAATGATAAAAGATGATTAAATGATAGTTATTGATTCAAAGAATATTGTAAACTCATCGGATGTATTTGAAATTTACTGCGAAAAACCAGCCAAACAATTTGTAAATATGATTGTATTTTTCGATAATACAGATAGAGATTTTAAATCCCTGCAGCACCATAAAACATATCAATTATATGACAGTGTGTGTGTGTGTGAGTTTTTGTACCTGACCAGGCATGGTTGGTCGTTGAGGTTGAGAATCAGCTATAGCAGCTAGGTACATGAGATTTCTCTGTAGCCTTGCTTGATTCCTGATAATTATGAGTATTTATTTATATAGAAGAAACTAAATTGGAAATCGATAAATTCAACTGATTGATAATAGGAAAACTACAGTGGATGACGAAAAGGAAAACAAGTATGAACCGCTGCATTTTATTTTTGCATTTTATTGCGCATGATCTTCCTTTTAGCTTTGTTGAGTATGAGAAAATTCAAGTATGGGTAAATTATTTGAATCCTTATGCTGAAATGGTCTGTAGGAATACCATTGTGTCTGATATTGAGAGAATATATAACAAAGAGAAGACTAAGCTAAAGGATATCATGGGTAGGATTCCAAATAGAATTTGTCCTACTTCAGATGTTTGGACAACATCTACTAGTGAGGGTTATATTTGTTTAACCACTCATTTTGTTGATGAACATTGGAAGTTAAACAGTTGTCTTCTCAAATTTTGTCGAATGACACCCCCACATAATGGTATTGCATTGGAAGCCACTTTGTTTGATTGCTTAAAGCAATGGGGAATAGATAAGAAAATATTTTCTATTACTTTGGATAATGCTTCTTCCAATGATAACATGCAAGACCATTTGAAAAAACATTTGTGTGTACAAAGCAATTTGCTATGTGATGGTCCATATTTCCATGTTCGATGTTCAGCGCATATACTCAACTTAATTGTTCAAGAGGGTTTAAAAGTGGCCAATGAAGCACTCAAGAAAATTAGAGAAAGTGTCAAGTATGTTAAAGGTTCTGATGGAAGGATGATTAAGTTTAAAGATTGTGTTAATGATACGGGAATAAGCCTTACAAGTGATTTAAGGTTAGATGTGTCTATAAGGTGGAATAGCACATATTTAATGCTTGAAAGTGCCTTAAAATATAGAAAAACATTTGAGTTTTTCCAGGTGGCAGATAGGAATTATAAACATTGTCCATCTGATGAGGAATGGGAAAGGGGGGAAAGCATATGTGAGTTATTAGAACCATTTTATGAAATCACAAAATTGATATCAGGATCTTCATATCCATCTGCAAACCTGTATTTTATGCAAGTGTGGAAAGTACAGTGCATCTTAGAAGAAAACCAAGATAAAGGTGATGATGTTATAATGGAGATGGCTACAGATATGAAAAAAAAATTGACAAATATTAGAAAGATTATAGTGTTGTACTTGCCTTTGCAGTTATTCTTGATCCACGCTTGAAGGTTCCCTTTTTGAAGTATTGTTACACTTCTCTTGATGCTTTAACCTACAACGTTAAGATTAAGGATGTGGAGGACAAATTTAGAGCGCTTTATCAAGAATATGTGAATATTTTCCATCATCAAAGTGTTGTCCTCTCTCAATCATCCCAATATTCTAACTCATTGTCTAAGTCATCTAGAGAGGGAAGCAAGGCTAAGAAATGTAAAATCATAAGTGTGAGGTTTTTTATCCTAAATCATCAACTTTATTTCATTTCAATTGTTCTTGTTTTTAGATTACTAATAAAGGTATTGATTTTCTATACATTGTAGGTTTTAAAACTTTTCAGAATCAACCTATATTTAACAGTGGAAAGTGTGAGTTAGATGCATATCTTGAAGAAAAGTCAATTGAAGTTGATGAAGAACACTATGAAGATTTTGAGGTACTTCTGTATTGGAAGATTAATAAGAAAAAGTATCTTGTACTCTCCTTAATGGCACGAGATGTGCTAAGTATTCCTATTACCACAGTAGCATCAGAGTCTTCCTTTAGTATTGGTGGACGTGTTCTCACCAAATATAGAAGTTATACTCTTCCTGATCACATTCAAATGTTGATTTGCACTCGAAACTAGTTACATGAATTTTCTGAAAATCTGAATGGTATTATTTAGTTTTTTAATTTTTTAATTTTGCAAAATTATCTCATGATTGATTATCTGATTGTGTCTTTTGGTTTTATTTTCAAGATGAGGATGGATACAATGCTTTTATTGGTGAGGAAGAATCAAATACTACTATCATTGACTTATAAGGTGTTTGGATGGAAAAACGTTGTCAACAGAAAGCTTCTGTCATCAACATTCAGCAGAACAACACCCAACAACAACAGTATGCTGCAAACCTGAATAACAGCAGTAGCAACAGCATCAGCATCAATTTCTCAGCCATTCATCATCAACATCAGCAAATTGATCTCTCTGCTATGCCACCAACTTCAGCAGCTGAGTTCTTTTTATGGCCTAATCAGTCTTATTAATGACTTAGTTATCAATTAATTAGTTTATCTTAGCTAACAAAAATCAAAGGGTAAAGCTATAATCTCTGGCACAGTTCAGTTGACTCACTTTTATCTACTCTATATGATTAAAGTATTAACTTTTTAGGTACTAAGAAAGAAAGATTATTGAGGTTTTTTTGAGTTCTATAGTTTTAGTTACAGTGGGAAGCTGGATTATGTAACTACTCAGAATACGAGGAATATTTTTAGTCGTGCATATTATAGTTTTGCTCATGAATTCCTAAATGCTTCTCTTAACTTGCAGTGGTTGTTGTTGTGTGTCTGATGATAAACTTTATTTTATTTTCAAGTGGAAAGGAATGTCTAAACTTGTGAGGTTATTTGACATGGTTCAATTTCTATCTAGATGTTTTTAAAATAAAGTTTAGAATATGCAATTCCAATACGAAATAATAACATTAAAAAGTTAAATATAAGCAAACTACAAATTTAATGGGAAAAACTAAGTTAAAAGTGAGAGAAAAAAAGTTTAAAAAAATCGAAAAAAAAAGTTGAAAAAAAATCGAAAAAAAAAAACGTAAAAAAAATTGAAATATTTTTTATTTCAAAAAAATAATTAATTTTTTAAGTGGGCCTAGGGGCCCTCTAGGCCCATGTAATTTTGGCGGCTTTTTTACATTGGGGGCCTTATTTTTATAAGATTTTTTGACCCCTTCAATATGTGGGCTGGGACCAATATATAGGGGCCTAAGATTTTGACAGCTCTACTTGTGATTATGGACTTTATTGACAGGTCTACCATCCACCCAAAGAAATTAACACACATTAATAAATATGGACTTTTTTCCTGAAGATTTTTTATTTTAATAACTTAATTTTTTTTTTAAATATTATCAAGATACTCCTCTTTAAAAATTATATACCGAGTCAATCTAAAAAAAATCTTCTAAATATCTTTAAAAAATCATCATTTCAAAAAATCATTTAATATGATTAAAAAAACAAAAAATAAATAAATCTTTTAAGAAATTGTCTTTATAATAATAACTTCTAACTAAATAAAAAAAATTGATAGTTTAATATATAGTTTTTAAAAGAGGGTATATTAATAATTATTTTTTAAAATTGAGTTATTAAAATAAAAAACTTATTTTTATACGTTAATCATTTAATCTTAGGGGATGCTTTTCGCTGATCACACATTTCCCAACAAGCTCTTGTAAAGTAGAAAAAAAGAGAACTATCATTGCACTGTCGGTGAATTTTTGACAGCATGTATACTGTTGACCGTTGTATCTGTTTTTATTGTGAAAAGTTAAATAAAAAAATAAAAAATAATAAAAAACGGGAGGAAAAAGGAGGCAGTGCTTTAACTATCAACTGTACATGCAACCACCTAGTATACATTTTCACAACCCATATCCTCTCATGGAGGTATAATAACACCTCAAGCAGTTTGAATAAGGGAAAATGGTAAAAATAGAAAATAAGTTATAATCAAACAGATGAAACAAACATGTCCAAAAGATTCAAGTTCCTAAAAAGCTCGTAAGACTCCTCCGTCTATTTTCTTTTGATGCTATCATAGAACAAAATGTAACCATGGTCTGTATTATTGTTGAAATCGTACGTCGACCCAAAGAATGTCTGAACAGAAGGCTCATCGACTACCTCAACGGTTTCGTCGTCAAAACAGAACCAATGGTTATGGCTTTTTACAAGGCAAACATAATGCCCGTGGTTGGGCCCGCTCCCAACATGGACAACTACAGCAAATAGTGTATACTCAATATCTGCTTCTTCATCTGTATCACTCAACCTGAGTTCAAGGGGAAAGACCACGCGGTAAACCAGCTTCTTGTAACGGCCCAGCTGTTCCATGTACTTAAACCGCTTGAGATGAATAACTAAGATATGGGGCGGCTTTTTTATCTTCATCCTCTTCTGAGCTTCTTGCAAACTAATATCAAAAGAAAGTTTGCATCTCGGTTACTTAAAGGACACGACTAAATGCTACATACCTACAGCACTTGTCCAATATTCAGGTAATAATAAAATCAAAATTCATGTCCAAGAATAAATGCTACATACCTACAGCACTTGTCACAAAAAAATTTGTCTTCCGCATTCAATGTCTCAGTCGAACTGAAATTTTTCAAACAACTTGTAATTGAACTGTTTTGTTCGATATCAAGACTCAAGTCAAGAAATGTTTCATCCCTAGCCGTTACTGTTTCGCATTGCAAGCACCTTGTCTCATTGGTAAGTATACCCTGATCAAAGCAGTTAACAATAATGAAATTCCAAAAAGAAAAATTAAAAATCTTATTTCTGTGATCATTATGGTTGGTGGCGAGTAAATAATTTCCTCCTACATAATAGATTTGATCGAGCAAATAACAAGTTCACAATTTATGGTTACTCCAAGCTTTGCTGAAAGCAACATGTAAATAGAAACATTAAATTGCCAAATTACCTGAAAACTTTTGTGCACCCAAGTAGCTAAAGGCTCGTTTTTAGCACCATTAGCTAAACCACTCTTTGGTCCATCTGCGATCTTCTTAGAAAGTGGAGATGTCTTTTGATTGTCTTTTGCAGCCTGGGCCTCTTTCTCCAGAGTGTCAACAAGTTCATTTAACAAATAGTTCAAGAATTCATGGGCATCCTACCAAAAAAGAGAAGATTCACAATGACAGGGTTGCTGTATAATCTTTAAAAAAACCATTAATAAGAGACATCATGCAACAAACAATAGGTTCGAGAAATAAGGAATGACATTCGCTTGAGAAGTAACTATGATGAAAAAGATGTCTACTCCACAAATAGAGATATACGCCAACCTTGTTTGGACTAAAAATTTCATTATTCAGCCTCACTGAATATGAGTTAAAGAAACGCGGATTTAAAAGATTGCATTTCCTGAAAGGCATATAATAGTCAACAAAAAACACTTTCTTCACACACGCTCTAGTTCAGGTAGAGAAATCTTAATATATATTCATCTAGAGACTCAATATACCATGCATAATCAAGTCACTATGTTCTCATCTTATGAAACATGGTTAAAAAGAATTTCTTTTCATTAATACGACTACAGATCAAGGGAAAATAGATTGCAACCTTCAAATATTGACCGACCAACTAGTGAACCATCATCCTAAGTCCTAACCATGACATAAAATTTAATTATAAGCTCAAAACCATCTTTCTATCGGGTGTGACACAGTGATACAACAACAGTAACTCCAATGAGAACAACAATCTACCAATTAAAAAAACTGTGACTTTGCCAGATTGAACTTATCACACATATAGTAGCATCTCTAGCTAAGTTTCATACTAAAAAACAACTGTAACTGAGAAGCAATCGAGCAACTGAGCAGGGGCATTTAAAAAAGATGTCTGTATGTATAAACATTGCCAAACACTGTACACACGTACAAGCTAATATTCTATGCATTACTGTCAAAGGAAGTTAATAATTTATAAAACAATCACACCTTCTACTTTTGTGCTCATTCTTGTCAGTTTAAACATGTACCTGGTGCATATAGCTACGGAAGAGTTCATTCTGTTTTTTCAACCTCTGTATAAATCGTTTGGGAGAAATTACACCTGTTTTCCTCTTCTGGGAATTTATCTATACCAAAAGAAATAACATGGCAAATTAAAAACCATGACAGTAATAAATGAGTACATAACTGGACATTTGAAGCAAGATATTGTTCAGAACATTGAAAATATACAAAATATAGACACTTACACATACACTCAAACATACAGCAAATCAAACAGATTTAGGCAAGCATGCAATCACATCTGCCATTTTCTTATATCTCAAAGGAAAAGCACAACAAATTGAAATAGATAAAACAATAAAAATGCATATTTACAAAAAACACACCACATACACTCCGAAGAAGTTTTTCAAAAGAGAAATAATAGGAAACGTAGACTCAAGTATGGTGGTGAACCACCGAGGCCCGATGATTTTGACAAACATACAATCACCACTGCCTGCCAATCCCATGTACTATGGAAACAATATAGAACAAACACAACAGCTAACAAAAAAGGAAGATAAATGTTAACTAATCAAATGGATTTTAGGCCCTACAAGTAGCTAATCATGTTTTGTTAAACTTCACCAATAGTACGGTATGAAATTTCCTTAGTAACAACTTTGAGAAAAAAGACTTTGACAGAGACATATAGAATGAATGGTCGGTGTTTGCCAAGTTGTAGTATGATATTTTACTCTATTAAATGGGCATCTAAATCAAAACGATAAACAATGGTATGAAGATGGTTTTGACAACCTGATCTAAAGGAATGTAAGTTACTTAGCTACAATTTGCAAATGACCGTATTCTATTTTTGGATGATCACAAGGGCAACTTGATAAATTTTCTGACATTCTTACAACTAGCTTTGTTTACAAAAATCTGGGATAACGTGTGCAAGAAGTTACTAATTTGGTGAATTGGGTTCCTTCATCAAAGTAACATCAACACCATGTGCCTTATTTACAAACAACAAAGCCGGTATAAATTTTTTAATGATAAACCGTGATTTTGTCAATCAAATATGAAGAGGCTTCATGCAAGAAACATCAAGAACTTTTCTAACTGTAGATATGTTACCTGCGAAAATAGTTCCGCTAAGCAAGTCAAAAGATTTTCCTCTGCACCTGTTAGGCTTTTGTGTTTAGCATAATACTCTATCAATTGTTCTCGAAATGAAATACAGAAGTATAGAGCCTGTAGAACAGGATAAAAAAGCAGAATGTTAGGAAAAAACTACAAATTGATTAGAAAGTATACAAACTAACATACTCAACAGACTTCTGGTATCCAAATACAGATCCCTCAGATGTGTTTGGATTGGTGGTATACCATGGAATAGACTCAAAGAGTGGAATGGAATTGGAGATCTATTTTTTAAAATTTGACTAGGTTATTTCATTTTATTCCACCCCATTCCATCCTATAACACCAATCCAAACATACTGAGGTTGAAACTTGATAGTACTCCACAAAACTAGTTTATCAAATTCAGTAATCACTGTCTAGATATTTTGAATAGGCAATAGCTGATAACATTGATTCTAGTATCCTTTCCAATAATGAGAACTAAAAAAATAGTTTTGCCTCATTGGCCAGACCTCATAACAAGGCCAAAAAATAATTCACATTTGATACAATACCCAAAAATATAAAATATAAAATAAAAATCTCTCTCGTATTTCCATATTGTCATTAAAAATATATCTCGTGATAATTAGGTAAAGGATTTAATATTAAACTCATCCTTATATTCATTGGTTAATGAAGCGCTTAAAAATTGAGCGTAAAAATAACAAGTTCCTAAAACAAAGAACCACGAGAAAACGTAAAATTAAATTAAATTAAACAAATGATGATTTGTAAATAACCGGATCAAATTCCGAATCTGGGAAAGAAAAAAAAAAGAAATAAGATTAACAAATACCTGCAAAACGCTGTTGCAATAACAAGTATTGCCAAAATTCTCAAGGCCAAAGTAACGTTCACCTTCGGGGAAATTGTCACCGAGAGCCTTCTCAAGCTTGGAACCAGAACCACCCATAAGCGCTTCGAAATGATAAGACAGATTTAGATCTTTATTAACCGGTTCAATTCAGGGAATAGAAGAATCGCAGAACATGATTCAGAGATACAATGGCGGTTTCTATATTTTTGTCACGCAAAAACGCGTAACTGCTTGGTGTTGATTTGAAATTGAGGAATGAATGTAATTTGGTTTTGGTATAGGATTTGGATGTAAGATAACTAACGAGGGTTTGTTTAGAGGAAAGAGAATGCACGTGGAGAATAAATGCAGAAGGAAAATGGAGAGCAGAAGAGAACGGCGTTTTTTTGAAAGACGAAAAAATTACACCCACACACACTCACACGCGTATATATACGTGATTACGGATGCTCTTCCATTCAACTAGTATATTTTCCTATGGAATCGCCATAATATCCGAGCCAGATTGCAAAAACGGCTTCCACTACCGATTCAATTTCAAATGTGTATTGTACACTGTTTTAGTCTTTTTTTTCTCAATAAAATTACGTCGCATAATTCAATATGTTGACGATAAAAACTAAAAACAATATTTTTAAATATATAGATATAGATATTAAATTGAAATAAAAATTAATATAATAAAACCAATTGTAAATATTCGAATTTTTTTATTCATTGATTTATAAAAAATTTGCAAGGAAAAAATATATAAAAGTGATAAAATACAAAAATAAAAATATAAAAATGATAAAATATAAGATAAAAAGTACATTAAAACTTTTGTATGATTATATATATATAAAGAAAGAAATAAATGTTGATACACAAATGTAAACAAATTTTACAATAGTTAACAACACTTAATTTTTTTTATGAATTCAGATAATCACAACTGCCATCACTAAAAAACCACTCAAGATTGTATATATATGTAAGATAATATTTTATATCAATAGTGTATCATTAAACCGTTAAAATATATACATTAATATACATCTTTTATTAGAAGAAAAAAATGTTATGCATTAACATTTGGCTAAAACTTCCAAAAGAGTTATAAAATTGGTGCATCTATTTATTGAAATGATGCATCTATCAAGTTACAAAATTGTCAATGCATCTATTTATTGGTTAACTGATAATGCTAAATTGTTTTAAGAATATATGTTAATGATTTAAATTTATAAATTTTATTTTGAAATTTGTATTTTTAATATTTTAAAGGATCAAACATTGTTTTTATGAATAATTATTTTTATTTTTGTGTTTTTAACATGTGTCATAAGGGTACATTTACATATTATTCAAAAAGAATTCAAGTCAATTGAGTTTTACGGTCTCACCAAAATTCAAGAAAGCCTTGAGGTTTTGAGAATATTATTGTCAGTGTCTTTACATATTATTCACCAATGTTGGATGAGAAATTCTTAAATTCTTATTAACTTCTTAAGATAGAATTGAATAAAAGCAACAAATGAATTAAATTCTTATTAACTCCAAAACAAATCATATCATACTTTTGGATGAGAAATTCGATTGGAGAGGCAATGCAAAGTAATGGATGAGAAAATGAATTAAGAATTTACTAAAATACTCAACCCAAAAACATTAGTGAGAGATGTAGCAATTGCAATAAACATACAAGGCAGAAAACTCCATTGATAGAAAAATAAATACTAATAGATGTAAGTACCGCACCATTCTAGTACCCTTAGTTGTTTATACCTACCAAATGTCAATTTCACACTGATGCAAGCTTGAGTTGCTCGGCATTTCATTAGCCAAAACCACAGTACAATCAAACACTTTCACGTGAAAACCGATATGCAAGTTAGCCTCTATTCCCTCAGCTTGGATGGGATTAATAAAAAAAAAATTGCCATGTATTTTATCGTTAACAAAAAAGAGAATAGAGCTTTTATTTTTTATCAACGAAGTTCTTTTTTTATTATTAAACATACAATAATAGAAAGGAGTTTTGCTAAGTGATTGCAAAAAAGGAAAGACGATAAATTTAATGATAATATATGTTATTAGAGATGACAATTAATTTCAGAATAAGTAAATATCCGCAAAAAAAAAATCACAATCGGTAGGATAAAAACTCGTATAATAGATATGGATACTCGTATAATGGATATGGATACAGATACGGATAACTACCTATAAAATTAAGCTATATGAGTGCAGGTACGAGTATTATAGTACCACTCCGCTCCGTACCCACACTTATATAAATTATTTATTTATTTATTTATTATATTAGTGTTTAATTTAATTAATTGTTTGTTTTTATGTTTTAACATCTATTAATATTATTTAACCACTACAATATTTATAATTAAAAGATAAACGTTTGCAAAAATTTTAAAAATTTGATTATGATGAACAGGTAAATAACTGTGACTTTATAACTAATAATTATATCTTATTAATCGTGACTTTATAATTATACTTGCAACTTTATATATATTGTTGTTATTGATCTCAAATAATATTGTCATAGAACTTGCAACTTCATAAATTATTATTATAGATATTTGAATGTGTATTATAATGAATGTTCATTTGAAATGTATTGAGTTATAAAATATTTTGATTTATATTACTTTATGATTGGATTTAAGATATTTGGATGATTTTTAAATTTAATAACAACAATATAAAGTGGATAATGGGTATGAGTATAGGCACTTAGGTACCCAGAGGATAAGTGTAAGGATATTAAAGTTGATACCCAATAGAGTACGGACACAAGTATCAGTATTTTTTAAAATTGCGGGTATGGCGACGGATACTATAGTACCTTACTCATTGTTGGATGGATAGACACTCACATGATATTTTTATCCGACCCAATCGATTACCTTTGGATTGTGTTAAATTTTAAATCCGTATTTTTTCATTTAATTTGAATCGAACCGACTCGATCAAGAACGGGTTGAATTAAGTGGGATTGACTGGTTATACATAAATAATAACCTATTTTTTTATTCTACACGAAAATATATTGAATCAAAATATATTTAATACTAATGTCTCAAAAACTATAAAATTTCAATTACATTATTCAATTATTTAAAAAATGATCAACTTCTGACAAAAAAAAAAAATCCAACAATCTTCAAATACATAAATAAATTCAACAACGGTAAATCAATAAAATATGATAATTCATCGAGTATAAGCAATGTCAACTTCAAATACAAACACTTAACAAGTTCCTCAAAGCACATCAAGAAGTTGAAAATCTAAAGAAAAAGAGTAATGAAATCTTATTGGACTGATGGGATTGTAAAACGGAATTTAAAAAAAAAATATATAACTAGTTACTTGGTTGGGTTTACGGTTTCAACTTGTTAAACCCATTACCTGAACCAAATATAAGCGAGTTTCAACAGGTTTGGTTGAAACGGACCAGAAAGTAATTGGGTACGGGTAAAAATCGGGTTGAATTGAATTGGATGGTCGGGGTTGGCAGGTCAACCCGCACTCATGTACATCCTTAGATAGGAGTTTTACGGTGAAATTGTTAAATCATAACCACACAATCATATGAGCAAGATTAAAAGAAAAAGTTATGATAATTTTTTAAGTGATCATGCGTCATTTTTTAAGCGATTATGCGTCGCTGAAATAATTCTTAATCTTCTTAATCATAATCATCCATTTATAGTTATGTGATCAAAATTTAACATTTTTACTCTCTCATGGTAAAACTATTTTCATTTGTTATGCTATCTCTCCCTCCCTCCCTCTCTCTGATCATAGTACAACCTTTTATCTTAATGAGCGTGGATATTTTTCGCACGAGTTAGAGTTAGAGACAAAATCTAACATTATGATGTGGCGACAATAGATACCCAAATTATTTTAGAGTAAATAAGTATTATATTCGGTCATTATTATAAACAAAAATAACTGCTTTTACAATTATTAAAAAAATAGATAAGTGCAATTAATTTTTTAAATTTTATGTAAAATATAATTCAAATTTTTTAAATTTTTATTTTAAATGCCAAACATTAAACTACAAAAATTAAATACTTTTTTCATTAAATTAGAGATATATTAGGAATATTAACATTAGATAAGTCAAAAGTAGTTATTTTTTGCTTATAATAGTTATCAAAATTTAATGTCACTTTTTTTTATATATAATAGTGATTAGATATAGTATATTTTTATATGAAAAATGATATTATAATACACATTTGACACCGTAGGTACTGTCAACTATATTTATACAATCAACAATATTTTTCTTTAAAATAAAATAAAAATTTGTATTTTTTTTATTAAAACATCTTTTTATAACATATATACAAATTTATATTGTTAATCACTTAAAATACTTCATTAATTAATAAAATATAAATTAT
Source organism: Cicer judaicum (assembly GCA_037974835.1). Lineage (NCBI taxonomy): Eukaryota > Viridiplantae > Streptophyta > Magnoliopsida > Fabales > Fabaceae > Cicer > Cicer judaicum. The sequence continues at coordinate 13,156,502 of JBBPBS010000276.1, forward strand.
TAATCACTTATTTAATATATATATTTTATCAACACTAAAATAGAGTTTTTTTTATCTATATATCTCTTTTTTTTTATTTCTCCTTATTTTTTTTAAGTTGGAGATTCTGAAAATACATTATTAGGGACACGTTATTTGTTTTGACAAGAACAACTCCCTTTTATCAAAATGTTTGGAACACATCGTTTATCTTGACAAGTTATTATAACAACTCACACTTATCGTTAAAATATTAGGAACACGTCATTTGTTTTTAACACGTTATTATAATAATTTCATGTTATTATACCGACTTCTTTCTATTTGTTTTGGCCGATTATTATTAAAATTTATAATGTTATAAAAATTTATTATTATTATTATATTTTATTTATTGTTTATTAATAGATTTTATTTTATTAATAGTATTTTGAATTTTTAAATGTTTTAATTATTTATAATTTATAATAATTATTTATTGTAATAATAATAATTAAAATATAAAATTTATTTATAATTTATTAAAATAATTTATTTTAATTTATTATTAATATTTTTATTTTTTAAATAATTAAATTAATAATTCTAATAATAAATAAATATTAAAATATAACAAAAAATAAATTTATTCAGTTAGAGCTCGCTTCCCCAAAAAACAACATTACGTTAATTTTAAAAAAGTTGATTCTTCGTGTGATCATTTCCTATATAACAACGACCTCTGACAAAAATAAAATAAAAAATTTAAAATAATAAATTTCAAAATAGAACAATTAATGTATATATATACACTAAAATATAACACATTAATTATTTTACATTACTTCCATTTAATAGGTAAAAAGAGTATTCGGAAGTACTCTTTATAAAAACATTAATATGCAAAAGTCACCCACTACCATCACCTAACCCGACAAGAAAAAAGATAACATATGAGAAGTAACAAAATTTAGAAGCGGTTGAAAACACTAATGTGACAAATTGTAATGAAGTGTTTTTCCTTTATGTTTTAACCAACATTGCAGCATAACTTAATATTTTCCACCGCTTGATCAACATCAAATGCTTGGTGACGAAAGAGAACATTATTCATCAACTTTCAAATTAACAACACACATAATAATCATAAAAGATTCAAAACTTTGGTGGTCCTTCTTCCACCCGTGCATAGTGCATACATTCTACCATTTCAACGTCGCCTCCCAAACCAAATAGAATATCGGATACTCAAAAAATTGATGTGTCAAATATGATACATTTTTATTTTTTGTGAAATTTAAATTTATATTTAAATAACTTAGTAATTATTAAGAATTTTACTGTTAATGAATTAAATTTGATATATTAATTTTAATAATTTTTTATTTTTAAACCCAAGTAAAATTTATGCTAACATCTAATTGTTTGCCTTAAAGCATTTATAAAAGGTGTGCTTTCCTAATTAAGGTATTTTATTTTAAAGTAAAAAATATGAGTATTTGTGAAGAAGGAAGACTATGGAAATATGATCTTTCATAATTTTTTGTGTGAATCTAATTTAATAAATTGTATAAAAATAAATGATAGTTGTCGATATACAATTGTTTGAAAGATTCATTTAATTTTTATTTAGATGCTAAATTTAAGCGAATGGTGCTTATATTAAAAATCTATAAAATAAGTGATATCTACGTGGGTGTGACACATTTCAGCCCCAATTTGAGGGTGTTGATTGTGGATGCAGTTAGTGTTAGGTAAGAGTGATAAAAATGGGTTGGGACGCAAAATGTTATGATGCTGTCAGCAAATGGAGACTGAAAGCAGGGAATCCATTTTACACTGGAACATCCCACATCCCACCCTTCACTGTATCTACCATCACTCTTCCTCTATTTCTCTCTTGTCCAGTGACTACCGTTGAATATCCTTAGCCCCCC
>JBBPBS010000276.1:13176901-13194552 GCA_037974835.1 Cicer judaicum
AAATATGTGTTAATTTTGTTTATATTTATTTTTCTGGAAGTATATATAAGTGGTCCTAATTTTGTGTCGTTTTAAAAAAAAATTATAATGAAAATTAATCTAAGTGATATAAAATGGCTTTAAACTACTATCTTACAATAAATGTTATTCTAAGAAGAAAAAGAATTATCTAAAAATAAATGTTATTTATAATTTTTAATATAATTTTAATTATTTTTATTTTATTTTATTTTATTTTGTAATTATTATTATATACATAACTTCCAATATGTTACTATATTTTATATTAAAGATATTGAAAAACTCACAAATAATTAAGATTGATACTTTAATAAAATAATTTTTTTATGTTACATTTTTTAATATATCCGTAAAAAGCTAAATAATATTGATTATAAGAAAGAAGTATAAAAAAGGAAAAGTCAAAATTGAATTATTCTTTTATCTTAATTGTGTTTTGTCAATGTAGACTAAGAATGAAAAGTTTGTCATTATTTGTAATTTTGTGTCGTGAATGCTTTTTACTAGTTTTGACGAACGAGGGGTGCACAATATATATAACAATAATACTAACAAGTGTTTTAAAAATATTGTTAAGAGTTTAATAAATATAAAAAAGATAATTAAATTTGTGTAATTTAAATTTTAAAATTATAAATCAATTTTTTTTTAACTTTTTTTAATTTTATTTCTTTAAATGTATCCTTAGATCCATGTAAATTAGAAATGAGTTGTGTAGAGAAGAGAGGGATAGTGGAGGGTGAGAGAGAGTGCAGAGTGTGGCAGAAAAGTGAAAGGAACGATTCAATAAAGGTAAACAAATTGGGAGAATCCAAAGCAGTGTGAAGGACCCGTTGGTTCTATTAGTAGTTTGAGGAGCTGTGTGGAAAGCGATACAATTTTTGTATCTAAGTGGGGGTCAAAAATACACAACTCTAACTCAATCACAGGTGGTAGTTAAAACTACCATTTAATGTGCTCCTATCTAATTTTAGACTCACTTCTTCTTTAGACATGGGTCTTTTGCAATTACTTCATACACAGATTTATATAGTCACTTATTGTTTGATGATTTTATTTGATAGTTTTATTGAGATCAAATAATTTAAATTTAATACTTTTTATTTTATTTGAAATTAAAATCTTCTAATTATGACCACACAATCACTACTCTCTATTCAATTACACTTCCATAGTTTTCACTTAACTAGTTTATATTTTACAGCTATGTAAATATATGACTTCTTGACTAAATTACTCGCTGTGTGATGAAATACAAGTCAAAAGTGTAAAAAAATTGTATTTTATATATTTTTATTTTATTACATATAAATAAAAAAATAGCTTTTTTGGACTCGATAGAGAATAAAAAAGTTGGTATTTTAAGATTATTTATTTATCCCTTATATGAGAGAATAGGTTTATAATGCTAATATGTACCGTTGGTTAAAAAAATGAATAAAATAATTAGAAATACGCTAATAAGAAAATAGTTAATATTTTAAATGAAATGAAAAAGGACAAAAAGAATTTCTAAATACGTATTATATATTTAGAAATAGGTGGTAGTACATTTTACTATTAGAATTAGAAATTTTCCATATGATCATGTCTGCTGATGCAAAGGGTAGAAAATGAATTATCTTCCTTGGTTCTTAGCCCAAAAACTGGAGTCCTCCTACAAGCTTAATTATAGAAAAGTTTAACATCTACTATATGAACAAAATATATGTGCCGACATTTATTTATTACTTTGCCCTCATAAATGGAACTCTACAGATCATCGAATAGTCTCATGTGAGATAGTATTTAATATCATGTGGTCTTGTTAATTTGTTCTTGTCATAATTATATTTTGCTTTTTTTTATCCATAGCTGCCAAGAAAAATATTGAGATGTTTGAGTCTTTTTAGAATTTATTTTTCAGAATAGATTCTAATAAAATGAAACTTGAAGTTATTATCTCCAAATGTAAGTTTTAGTTTCAAATTTGTTTTTTTAATATTTTTTTTTTGGTTTTAAATTTATTATTTAAAAATATAGGTACATATGAATCACTTGACTCAATTTTATGGTCCCGATCGGAAAAACACGGGACCAGTCCAAATTTTTTGTAAAATGTTAAAAATAAGTTTCCCCCCACTTTTTTAAGAAAAAACTAAAAATAGACTAAAATAACACTAATTACATCTTGTGGTTCTTAAAAAATTTCTTATATTCATAGCAATAAATAGTGTCATCATCGATTCAATGAAGAAAAAAAAGAAAAAAAATGAACTTCGTTTTTGAAACATTCATAATTATTTATTTGAACTGATACTAATCAAAATATTGTCTCACTCGTTATTAAGGTAAATATATTTAATTTCAACTTCGTGTAAGTATCACGAGCCATAATTGAAGATTCGTATAATTTTTAAGTATTAATTCATTTTAGAGCGTTATAAAAATAGACCACCATAGAATTTGTTACATTTTAAAGGTAATCTTTTTTAGTTTAGAAAGAAAAAAAAAAGTGGAAAAATATAAGCAGCCTACTCCGATATAAAAGTTACATGCAACTCAATATTTGTAATTTAAAAATATATTGTGCTATGCCTTTTGACAAATTATCTCCTCATGTTTGGATAAACATTTTATCTAAGTTATTATTCATATAATATTTTAGACTTTATTCAACTAAATTAAAACAATTTGAAGATATATTATAAATTATTTTTATAAACATAACATAAATACTTATATCATAAAACTGTTTGGTGTTTGAAATATGAGTAGTCTCTTATTTATCCAGTGAAACAGTCAATCTATGAAAAAATTGATGTTAAATAATATCATGTAAGTAAGATAATTTTCGTGCAATTAATGATTTATAATTTTAGTCCAATATAATAACTACTCAAGCTCCTTTTCATGACCTTTCACATAAGTTTTAAAAAGATATTATTGAATTATTCAAAACGGCTCGCACATATTATTTTTTATAAGAGTTGAAGATTTTACACAAGAAAAGCTAGAAGGTATTTTGGTTTCTGAGTTTCTTCTTGGAGGTTTGGGGATTCCTTGATGTGATTCCACAGCTTTCAAGTATATAGACAAAGCTGCTATTGCATTGTTGACATCGCACTGAGAAACTAATCAGAAAGATTGTGACACTGAGTGACCAGACGTGTACGAACTATTTTCACTAGAGGAGCAAAAAGATATATCTGCCAAAATTGTATTATCTTTCCATTTTTGTTCACTGTCCTTCTTCACACTTCTTTGATGTAACTAAGACAAAAATCAAATTGGAGTAACTTATTTTTTATTTTATTTTTTTTGGAATTATTTGTTAGTATATTTTACAATAAGAAAGTAAATTATTTACCATTATAATACGGAAACAAGGACAATCATGCTGCCCCTGTATCTTTCAAATCCTTTATACCCAAAAGAATGAATGATATGGAAGTAATAAATATGGGGTTCACATTCGCATCACATTGCAATTCCGAATTCATTGGTGACCGTAAAAGCAAATTGAATAATTGCATTATAGTTATATTAGTCTGGATAATATTATAACCAAATGCTGATTGCCCACACGTTCTTAATGACTTTCAGGTAACAACAAATTGTTAGAAAGAATTGTGAAATTTTATTTACCAAAAAAGATCGTAAATTATTAAAACAATGTTTTTTTAGAAACTAGAGATTTAATACAAAAAAAAAATCGATTATTATTACTTACATATATGGTTAAATAAGTTTTAATTTATATAAAAATTTAATTTCTTGTATTTAATTCATGTGAAAATTTTCTTAACTTTTTTAATTTCAAAAAATTTCCGTTTTCATAATTTTTTATCTCTATCACGTTAAGTCCTATATTCATGAGCACCTTTCAAAAATTTGAACCATTCAACTATTAGAAATCAAATACTACAATGTTTTATATGAATTTTACTTCAATTTTTAGCCATGAATACTTGATTTTGTCACAAACATAAAAATGAATAGCAATAATGGCCCTAAATACAATAGAGATGGACAACAGTCCAATTCCAATATTTGAGGGACACCAAATTGTTTTGCCTATATAGTATTACTATACATAGATATTTTAATAAAAATTTATATAATTAAAATTAAAATTATATATGCAAAATCAAAAATTAACAATTGACTTAAAAAGAAAATTTGATTAGTGTACTATATATTTTGGGATTTAGGAATTCTTATATGGTTTTAAAAAGTCAGATCGCCCTCTTTAATAAAAACTAGAAAAATATGTAGCAAAAATTTTAAAACTTACCAAAATTTGATAATCCTTATAATATCAGTGGTGAAATTCAATTTGAAAACATTTAATTGTTTTAAATAACATAGGAGCACCTTTTAACTATCATGTTACTACTGTATTTGTTGAAAAAAGTTTTTCTAATTTTAAATTATTAAAATTTTATGTGTGATCTATTTTATCATAAGATATATTAAATAGTTTTATTTTGATTTCTATCAAAAATGATTTTTATTTGAAAAATATTAGTTATAATTAATTATTAATAATTTTGCAATAAAAATATAAAATAATATTATATTTAAATAACTAATTACAAGTGCATTAGTTTATTTTGTTAGCCCAAAGCACTCAAATTTTAAAGACTGACCTGTGAACAGGGTGTAAAACAATGTTGATATTGACGTTGATTGAGCTTTAAAATTTATAGCTAATGGCTAGCCAAACCCAATATTTTAGCTCTCGATCATCGGCATGCCCAAGACACTTGAATTGAAAACATTATAATCGATACTATTACCTCTGACACAGATCAAGTTTATATCTAGGAGGTATCTGATTTCATGTTTGATCTATACAATTCCTCATCTTGAATCACAGTTGGAATACACCACGTGCCAAGAGGGTGCTCTGATACCTTTCCACCTACAAAATACAGTTTAGGGTCATATCATGCTACCCAAATACCCTGACTATCTCTAGCAAATTACCTTCTACAGTGGCTTCTGCACATCTTTTCTGGTAACTCAAGGACAACTTTGGATCCAGTAATTCCAGTAAACTTTGGTACTTACTTTCAGCCTCAGTAATGCACTTTGCCTGGAATAGAAAATTTTACATAATATCTGAAAGATACTAAATAAACATATATAGTTACTATATTTAGACCAATTTTAACAGAGGAATAAAACAAAGTGATCCCGAAAAATAAACAATATTTTCCAATTGTGTAAAATATCAGCAAACATTAGAGTATAAGATTCTCCTTCTTTCTCGTGATAGGTGAGAAATGCCAAAGTGAAATATTGTTTTTATTTGGACTTTTAGTTCAACAATCTCCTAAGAATAAATGAAAGCTGAAAAATGTTGGATGTCTATAACACTTCGACACCAGATGAACAAATAAAAGAGGATACGATTTTGCTATGTGTTTGTACAAACACACTATTGCTATCAATTTCACTAAAATGATTTTAATAAAAGGTGGATATTGACCTCCCTACTAAAATAAATTAGCACGGTTCAATCAATACATTTTAAATTGTTACAAGAAAGATACCAGCCAACCAACAGATTTAGAGAGTGTACTATATTCGATAAGAAAGTATGCAAATTAGAATCACCACTTGTAACCAGCTTGACATACCAACATAGCAGAGGCAGATGAAGCTCCATATATTCTGATAAACATGCGGAAAATGTTGAAATTATTTTCTAAAACATCATCCTGCATGAGGGCTTTTTGTCAAATTAAGATTCAGACAATATTATGACAGCTGGAGGTTACAAAATAAATTTGGATTATCAAACTCACCTCGTAGTCATACCTGCAAAATTTTCACAACCAAACAATTATGTTGAATCCTTGAAATATTATAAAATAAAAGGAAAATCCACAATGTTAGAAGCAACTACAAAATTCTACCCAAGTATGAACTCATGTATGAGATATCATGATACTCAGTACCAACTGCAACCAAAACAGTACTTACAGATCATCAGAAACTTCCACTAAGAACTCTGAAATTGAAAGAAATTCCATATGCAACTCCTCAGCCTTCAAAAAAGGTACAGAAGAACAGAATTATCCTAATGACTTGTATTTAGAAAATACGACTCTGGAATGAAATATAAACAAAAAAGGCAACTGAAAAGTTGATTTATCTGGTCTTAATTTTTAACCAAATACATCAACTTTTTAACAACCATTTTTGCTTATATTTCATTCTGGAGGGAGTAGTTTATGTCGCTTAAAGCAGATATTTATGTTGCCTGCATTTGTTTTGCTTATCCGTTGTACCTTAGCTCCTTGAAGTTGATAAAGAAGAAGATTCAGCACTCGATAATCAAAAGACTTTAAATGAACAGCCTTCATCACATCATCAATAAGAATCTGAGTAGAAAACTAATTATTAGATTTCAAACAAGGAACTTAGAGAAGGATTTCACTCTGCATATACACTCCCTTAAGAGAATCAAAAGGGTACATGGATTATGTATACCTCTTCTTCATTTATCAGGGCATGACAGAGCTTTCTTTCAAGAGCCCAGTACTCTTCTCCATGTCTAAGTTCTTCTGTTATCCTTTAACTCATCAAGCAAAAAGAGCAAAGAACCAAATTAAACTCAACCATACCTAATCCCAAGAAAAGCATGGTAATGAGTTCAGAAAAACACCTTTCAGTCAAAAGACCCCTGTGTTCAAAAATAGTCACAAGTGGACTAAATGGGTCATTCGAGAAGCAAGAAACCAAATCTTGAGTTGCTTTCTACATGCAAATTAGAATTATATAAGTTGAAATTTATTACTTAAAAAAATGAAGATTTGAATTGCCACTGTACATCCCAAATACAACCAATCACCTCATCATTCCTTTTTGGTGTTTGCAGTGAATTCTCATTCATTTTATCCAGCTGCATCATAACAGCTCCAAATTTTCAGCAGAAATACGAGCGGAAAAATGTTTCATTAATTCTTAAAAGATATGTTCCAAATTTGCGGAAATACGAGCGGAAAAATGTTCCAAATTTGCAGTGAATTCTCATTCATTTTATCCAGCTGCATCATTGAATCATGAATCTCACCTCAACAAACTGAAAGGCCAAGTAATCACACTCTGAAACACTGAAGCAAGTGCATAGGAATGTGGGTGTCTAGATGGAAAGATGGTCAGTGCAGGGCTGTGAATGGTAGTGAATCATTGATGTTTATGAAATTTAATTGCTTTTGCAGAAAAATGTGGGGTGTGTTTGCTTTTAATAGTTCTCATGCACATGGAGGGTTACTTGGCCTTTGACAGTTTGACTATTCTGATTGTGTAGCTGAAGTGAGGTAAGTGCTTCCACAACCACCACCTAGGATAAACGTCAATCCCCAGAAAACACATATTGGCGAAGGGATGCATCATTCGTACACATTGCACACAAACTGTCCAGGGATGACAACTGGTGTTATTTTAGCTGATGGAATGGCAGTCTTTATACAGGCCAGGCTTAAGACAACAAGAGTCATCTAACCTTATTCTATTTATCATTATTACTGTTCCATTCAAAATATATGCTCTGACTATTAATAACATATTAGCACTGCGTATCCTTCATCTCAATTGCTAAAAAGATGTTACTCCTTATGAGTGATGTTATATCCATGCCTCTTAAAAAGGTCAATTAGTTTCATAGCTTGCCATGCCTTCCATCTAGCTTGAGGTACTCTATCAGTCTATATTTTTTCTTTCAAGACACACATACAGTAGAACCAATTTTAGGGACCCAACACTTCTAAACAAAAAATATCTGACTTGAATAAATAAAAAAAGTCCCCAAATTGAATAACACCAATCTATTATGTACCTGATAAATATAGCTCTCTGTGAATGAAAGAAGAGGTAAATATTTGAAGATTGATTGTGGCTTGTTTACATCCAATCCATGAAACATAAAATATGATCTGCACTGAAAAGAAGTTCATATCAGCATTGGAATCACAAAGCAAGCTACGCATAGCTAGGCGCATTTGTTAAATTGTACCAAGCCTTCTAACAAACTACTCTTCTTGTGAATTTTCTGTAGAAAGAAGCAAACCAGAGGCACTTTATTCATCTATTAATCAATATGGTAAATAAGGGTGTAAACCAGGTCATCTTTAATCTTTGACTATGTATGCACACCATCATAGTTGTGATAGTAACTATTGGTTTGAAGATGGTGGTCAGGTAAGTCCCCCTCCTTTAGAGTGAGGACTCTAGGATTCTAACCTCTACATTTGAAAGTAATATTTGTTTGGGACCACAGCCCACATCCACTGTGACCAACCGTTGTTAGGCTGTCACACACTCACGGCTATGATATGCAACTACTAGCACATTTTCCAAATTAATTACTGAGTAGTGAATGTTATAGCATAATTTTTTTTTTGTTTATTGTTATAGCATAACACCATGATCATATCAAAGAGATTGCTCTTGGAATATATACTTACGAAATCCTCAAGGGTAGAATTTGCATTTTGCATGGAATCCAGCCCGATTATGGCCATGTTTTCATCATAACTTTGTAATAAATTATTTTCTTTCATCCGATTGCAACTACCCAGTGCACTTCCAACATGATTTTGCTGAAAACCTAAGGAAAGCAAAAATTCCCAATATTCATTAAAATAAAAGCAAACAACAAAATTTAAGAATGAAAACCATGAATAGTAATATACAAATATTGATATGCGCAATATTAAAGACAGCAGTGGACCGCATTTGATTCCACACCCCACAATGAACAGATTTTCAATACTCCTGTGGGACAGTATTCTTCTTCATTATATCTTGCGGTTTCTTATACTTTTGCTTCCATAAAAAAATAGTTCTAAAATCAGGAATAGCTAACTAGACATGCCAGGTGTTGGTATTTGAGTGCAATTGAATAAGTACTATAGTAGCACAGAAAAATTTCACCTCCACCACAGATAGTTGCAAACTTGCAACTACCCTTCAGGAAATTATAGGAGATAGAAGAGAAAGTACAACTATATCTTAGCAAAATAGACCTGGATAATGCCACCAATAGTTACATCTATTTTACCTAAGGATATATTGGGATAATGGAGAAAAGGAAAAGCTAAGAGTTAGAGTGTGTTTGTTTCTTGATATGCTAAGATATTCTGACAAATGTGAGTTTGAAAATGTAACATTTCATGTTTGATACCAGTTCTAAAAATATCTTACATTCCAGGAATGCATTTGACCCATGTTTCCCCACTTATCATCCCTCTATGTTAAAGGGTGGAAATCTTACATTCTCATGAATAAAAGTTATTTAAAAACTCAAACATCTTTGTCTTCCTATTTCCAGCTCATTGTACCACATGTTCTCTAGTTTTTAACCAATTAAATTTTAAAAACATTTCTAAGAATATTAAATACTTTCCAAATATATTTGTGACTTGTACTCAGGATTGGATATATACTCAAGAGCACCGTTCCTAAGAATAAGATCCTATACCTTCGAACAAATGGCCTATTAGTTTTATTTATTTATTTTGAATTGATTAATTTTCCCACTAATAACATCAATGCCAAAGTTCCTCCTTCTAATAGACAGATTTTTTATAGGCAAATGTTAGTTGCAGTATGTTCTATTAGTAGAATGAATTTGAACCCTATACATCATTCTCAAATTCCTTTGAGGGTTCAAACTCAAACCACTTAAGCTATGCTTTGAGGAGTAATAGGAAGATTTTATTAAAAGGAGAAGGAGAAAATGAGGGATTTCTATATGATCCTTCAAAACACTAAATTTTTATGAGCATTCCAAAGTTGTCCCAATTTAAGGTGATTTAAAACAACCAAACAAACAAAGCGACGGAAAATCATAAACTTCCTCTTCCATGCCCTTCCTTCTTTTCATTTTTCTATTATTTGTTCTCACTCCATTTCCTCTCAACATCCAAAGATACATTTAATCAATTCTAAATGTTTGCTTACAGGCCTATTTGGATAACCTTATTTGAACTTATTAATAGACATAAGCATTTGTGAGACTATTTGAAAGAACGCTTATGGAACCGCTTGGGACATGTCCATAAATTATTGTCAGTTTTTCCATAAGCTCCCCAAGTTAGCTTATGAAAACAGTTTGACTTTATTTATCTTTTATTATAGAAATAGGTTATACATAAGCATTTATAGAAAAATATAATACTTATAGACAAACACTTAAATGATAAGGACTTGAATAATTTATTTATCAAACAGAGCCTAAGTGCTTAACTTTTAGTCCTAAATTCCTATTTGCAAATAGTAAATAAACGAGTCGCTACAACTATATTACAAATGAAATTACCACTATTCTCTTGTTCAGTAACAATGTGTTGATACGCATCCTCGACAAACGGAGATGAAAGCTGAAAACAAAAGTTCGAATCGATTTTCAAACTTTATCATCAAAAGAGAACGCAATTACAGTGAGATGTGGAGAAATTACTCACCCTAGGCATAAGTTCAGAAATCAAGCAGCATTTGTCGTCGATGCCAAGCTCTCCGCAAGGTTCAAACAAAAAGAGCATGAAATTAGCTAGGAAACGGTTACAGTGGTGATCGGAGTCTAAAACTGAAACGCCCCGAGAATCCATGAATTCTACCATCCTCTGTACTTTCTCGAGTTTCCGTAGCTCTTCCATTATGGTTTACCCTCTACAAGCACCACTGCGCCGTTTGCAAATTACGGTTATTTTTCTTGGGCCAGCTATGCAGAAAAGGACATTAGTATAACTCAGTTTTTTTGGAGGGTCAAATAATAGCTAATAGGTAGACTCAAACATCTGGGACAATATATTTTAGCTTGGTGTTCTAAAATTATCTTTTAATTAATGTTTTATTTATTTAATGTCACTTTTAATTCATTAGTGAAATTGTTTTTTTAAATAATTAGTTCTTATTGTATTAAAAAGTGACTTAAAGTGATTTTTCTTTGTAATTAAATTAACTTTTATTTTTATTATAAAAAAATAAAAATAAATTTAAGTTGATGACACTAGAGCTGTCAATTTGACAAGCCCCTAATTATTGGCCCCAGCTTACATTTTGGAGGTGCCAAAAAATGTAATAATTTAGAAGGCCCAAAAAAACAAGACCTCTAAAATTAAAAGCCCCTAAAATTATGTGGGCTTAGTGGGCCACAGGTAAAGCCGTCAAAAAAACTTTCAAACTACAAGGCCCCTTATTATTTTTCTTTTATTATTAGACCCCCTATTAAAATAAGAGATACCGTAATAGAAGGTCATTGGTGTTATTTCATACTTTGTTTGATATTGTGATTCTATTCAAGCCTATTGAGATGCACAATTCCTTGGTTTGTAAAACTGCTATGTTTAACTTGGGATATTTGTAAAAATGTCATTACTGGTGTATTTTTTTTAATGTATACATCTTTCACATAATTCTAAAAGCAAGGGGTTTTTTTATATGTAAAAGGCAAAGCACACGTGGGTTGATATGCTTCAATGGAGAAAGGAGATTGGTGCTTATACAATTATGGAGGTAAGTCTATGTAACAACATAAAGTTTTTCAATGATTGAGTGGTTTCCTAAACATCCTACTTGAAACATTCATGCATGTAAAATGATTTATTTATTGATTAAGTCTTTTGTCTAACAGTTCCTTGATTGTTTAAGGCTAGTAACACTACTTGATGTCTCTTTAGGATCATTACTTAAATTCTTGAAATAAGTACCTAAGAAAATTGATTGAAGCATTAAATGACATGCTAAATGTATCTATTTCTTACACAATTATATTTCGCTATATGTTTTAGGTTTTTCATATCGAACAAAAGAAGGCAACTACATATGATGGGTGTGGTACTGCTCAAATCTCCCACAGACGCAACTATTGTTGTGTTCTCTTTTATTATTGATCTATTCTTTTAGTAGCTCTATTGTCTATGTGTTATCTATTGTACCAATCATTTGGTGTAATTTTTGTACATATTTAACTGAACATGATAAAATAACTTCTACAACCTTTCATATGGAAGGTTGAGAACATGGTTTATGACATCAATAAAATCCTTTATTATTCTCGTGAATTTTGTTGTCTACTATATTTTTGCAATCTTTATATAAACCCTCGTGTGACGATGCACATAGAATGAATTTTGAAGATTTATTATAAAATAATGAATTTGAAGATGAAATTTACAAAACTTGAAACAGAAGTACATGCAAAGAACCAATTCATACTATCCCTATCAATAGTTTCGAGTAATTTCTTCTAACCTATATCCACAGCAAACTTTATGAACTCTGAAAAAAAATGAGTAATCAACAAGTCAATGTACAAAGAAACAAAGGAACCAAGGAAGAATGGCATCAAGATTTGCCACTTCGAAATTTCATGAACTTTCCTCCCTTAACTAAACCCAAAATTCAGATTCGGTGTTCTTCCACATGCTCTACCTCATCCTCAGCTGAGTTAGTAGTTTCTGATGTATTTTGCTCTTTAAGAGTTTTGCCTTTACTTTCCCACGGGTTACCAGACTTCCCAAGCGAGAGAATCAGATCAAGCTGTTTTTCTTGTTGTTCCTACGTTAATGTATGGATACAAACAAGTCAGATTTGATGGTTCCTTTGACTATTCTCCCATCCCAGATCCCCAAGGAAAAAAAACATTTGCTATAATATTTTAGCAAGCAAAATGCCAAGAAAAATATTAACAGAACCAGCCACATATAAGTACATAACTATGAGTAATTGAGTACACTATATGCATAAGCTAATTAGTATAAATAATTATATTAAATCGGTAACGAATTTCATTCAGTTTTAAATTAAATACTGTCAGCTTTGTTGCGGAGGGATGATTACCTGCATTGCTAGTAAAACCTTTTGAATTTCACGAATCTCCTTCTCCAAAATTTCATATTGCACCGCTACAGCTCTTGTAGCCTCAGAGTTCTTCTGTGCTACAGTTGCAGACTTCAACAAAAATTAGAAAGAATTAGAACTTTAGTATTTATATGGCTAATCAGCATAATATAGAGTAGGCCTACTTTGATAGAAAAAAATGGTATATATTTACTTAATTCTTTAACCAATTAAATATCTTGTAAGGATATCGATATGAAAGAATTTAAGTTTGAGTTCCAATTCTTGATTCTCTACTTCTCCGCACTTGATGTGTAACTCTATTCACTAAAGCCATTTGTTAATTTATACTAGAAGTTTAGAAGAAGCTCTGTTATGTACTACCAGATAAATTACTCTCTAATGCGTGGAAAGAAGTATATAAAGAAGTAGAAATCAAAGTCCAACAATTCCAAAAATTTAAAATAAAAATTTCTGACGCACAAAATATGTTTTCAAAAACTCAAATGATTTTCTTTCAAAATTCTGAAGAAAAAAACTCAAATTTGAGTTCCAGTCATAAAATAATTTCAAATCAATTTAACTTATATACACTATCATTATAAAGAAATTTTACACTATCGGTCAATCAACTATTACACCGTTAGAGATATTTAACTTTTACTAAAATTATTTTTAAAGTTATCTCAATGAATAAGTGTGATGATATAACAACTAAATTCAAATTTGAGTTAAGACAAAAAAATTATAAAATGAGCATAAAATCTTTTTATATCATCATTGCGTAGTTATTAACCTCTTCAAAAATAATTAGATAAAATTTATAGTGCTAGTAAAAATAATTTTGTATCAATTAAATTCGTTTTAAAAAATAATAATATAATATTCATAATATTTCATTGAAGTGGCCTCTATTGCAACACTTGCTAAGGGTGGAATCCGATTATCTATTGTATGTTGTAAGTTGTAACTAATGAGATTAACACCGTAAAAAAAATTGCTTGTACTCAATAGTGCAAGAAAGCGCGATACTTCAAATAGCCATAGTTGGAAATCAAATCAGCATTACCATAGCTTAGTTTGAGTTTCACAAGACAAAATGCATGGTGTTAACACAGACTCTCAAGTCCCCAACATGAGTGGAGTATTTTGCAAAAGAAGAGAGAGATGATTACCTGAGTGATTGGATCCTTCAAAGTGTGGCGTGTATCCTGAAACCTTTTCCCCAATTTCTCAGCATGTCTCGACAAAACCCTAAGAACTCTCATATTACTCCTCAAATCTTCCTCCAATTTCTCAACCCTCTCCATTAATCCACCTTTCCCACTCTCCCTACCAAGCCGCCTCCATTGCCGCCTCCGAATCCATGCCCCAAGTCCAACCGCAACCCCAGTCATCAACATCAAAACCCCCCACACAACACTCACCTTGTTACAACTCACCATCAACAACCAATTCTTCGATCCATTTACCGCCAAATCAACCGAAACAATTGCCGATGAAACCAGGCACGACAACTCCACCGCCGATAGGAGAGAGTCGAAATTGTGATCGCTGCTGACGGCGCGTTTCTGCACATAGACTTCGGATTCACGGGATTTGAGATAAAACGCATCGGTAGTTCGGGTCGTGAAGGATCCGAACCTGTGAAATCCGAATGAGTTAAGGCTCGGAGTTCGGAAACAGGTGGCGGGAGCAATGGTGGTTCTGGTGAAGCAGAGAGAATGTGGGAAGAGTTGGTGAGAAGTAGAGAGCGTCATTGTTGGAAACCGTTTTCTGTTAGAGTTTCAGTTTGTTGTGATTTTTTGGGTGGAAAATGAGAGTGCATTTCAATTGGAATGAGTTTCAACAAGTTGTGGTAGGTTGTTGAGCATCTCTTTTTAATAGTTTTGGCGGCTAACTGGTGCAAACGGAAATACTAGTTGCTGGCTGGGTAGCTCGAAGAAGCGGTGGCGGTGAAAAATAAGATGTTCATAGACGGAATCGGAACTTGCATTCCATTAATGCCTCGCTGACCAACTTTAAATAGTGCTGATTACCCTTTTTTGACAACTCATTAACTAATTTAATTAGCTTGTTTTATTTAATTAAAAGGAAGAAAAAATCACTGAAAGTTTACTTTCACCTTTTTTTTTTAGTTACGTCAAATATATTGCATGATTTTTATTCAATTCAACTTAATTTTTCACATATAATTTTAATACAATTTTACTGAAAATGTATCCTTTACCTTTAACGATAGATAATTTTACGTATATTTTAAAATAAAATTTATAATTAAAATTAAGTATGAACGGTAATTTATATATGATAAATAAAAAATTAAAATATGTATTTAATTATTTAAGAATTATGCTAATAATTATCTTTAAGAGAACTTGTTAAGAATACAAAAGTATAAATTTTGATCTTTTAAAAATTGAATACACAATTTTTAATATATTGTTTTTAATGTAACATCTATATCTTTACATGCTTAACATAAAAGACACTTGTTAATATTATTGATATTTGAATTATACTTAAATATGAGTTATTTTAATTTTAATCTTTATAAAATTAATTTTTTAAGCTATATCTTTGTGAAATTCAAAATCTTTTTTTAAATAAATTATGTCATTTAAAAAAATATATTATTTTGATAGTGTGACACGTGATAATTGTTCATCATGGATAGCTTGGAAGGTTTTATTTATTGAGGGGCGTTTTTAATATTTTTGAAAATAAATTAACACTTTTCATTAGGTATGGCAACGGGGCGGAGCGGGGGCCGATTTCGCTTCCTCCACACCCGCACCCTACTAAACGGGGAAAACCTGCACCCGTCCTAGTTTCATAGTGGGTGTAAAATTTAGACACCCGTCCCACTCGCAACGGGTCTCGGGTTTCCCTACCCGCACCCGCACCCGCACCCACTCATATATATAAAATCATAAATTGAAAAATCATATTTATTATAATAAAATAATTATTATTAAATAATAATAAAATAAAAAAATATTTTCTATAAAGATAAAATTATAATTTTTAATATTTAAGAAAATATTAAATATATTTAATATATATATATATGTATATAAAATTTAAAAATTGCAATAATATTACTTGCGGGGCGGATGCGAGTGCGAGTGCGGGATGAATATCATCACCCCTAAACCCGCACCCGCCCTCGAATTTTAATGTCGGAAAAAATCAGCACCCGCACTCAATTAAAGCGGATTTTTCCCGCCCAAATCAAGCGAGTTTGAGTGGGTACTCGCGGGTGCGAATTTTATTGACATCTCTACTTTTCATTCTTTAATTCTTCATTTTCTTCTTTAATCAAATAATGTCTCAAAATTATTGTATTTTTTATATTTATTTCTCTCTTCTCAATTTTTTTTCACTTTTTTATATATTCGTTGTATAGTCAAGCACATTAATAATAATTTAAAATATAATTTAAAATTAAATTTATTAACTTTTTAAATATAATTTTTATTTATATTAATATGTCTCTACTAAATTTGAATATCTTAAAGATATTTCTTGCATATCATTGATTTATTGTTCTCTTAATTATTGTAAAATTAATCTGTCACACTTAAATTTTAATAATATTTTACTCTATTACATCTCAATTTATTCTCTCCTTCGGCAAGTCGGAACTAAACCACATCACTTATTGAGTAGTTTATGAGAGTCGCGAGCAACAAAATAATAAAGACAAAGATTGCCTTTCCCAAAACTTTACCACCTTATATTGTCTGACAGAGGTAAAATTTTGTGTACTAATACAAATATCTATAAATCTTATGATATAAGATTCTAATTTAACATTTATATTGATGTCATATCAATATCATTAAAATATAAATTAATTAGCTTATTAAATTTAAATATAAATTAAAGTAATCTTGTTAAATTTAAACATAACTAAAGTGTTATTAATGAGATGACATTGAAGTATGATTGATGTGAAAAAGTCACGATCAATTAATGTGCTACATTATGATATTGGACACTAAATTTTTATTTATAAATTATTTTGATTAACGCTTTACATGTGATGTATTTGTTAATCCAAATATTAATTTGATCGACATTTGTAACTTACGATTAATTTATCTATTCACTCATTTTATTTTTTTAATGTGATTTCTCATACTAAATTTTAAAGACGAGTTTGGTAAATACTCGCAACTTTAAGAATCGATTTGTATGCCTATTCACAATTTTTCTTTTTGAAAGTAATTTGTCATACTCAAATACTTAAGACTATTTTAGTCAACACTTATAATCTTCATCATCAATTTACTTATTTACAACCAAAGGCAAAACATGTAAACTCGACATTTTAGCTCTCTTTGATAAAAATTAGTTGATAATTGATAAATTTATTGATAATTTATAGTTGATAGCTAATGAACTAGATGATAACCGATAATTTATAACTTATAACTGTTGAATTTTTTGAAGTGTTTAATAAAGTTAGTAGTTCAATTAAGTAGTATTTTTTTTTATTAATTTAAAATTTACTAATCTAATATATTTATTTATTTACGTGGATAGTTTGTTTATTTTAAAGTATTCATTTTAAAATATTAACTATTTTAAATTTATAAATAATATAAAACTATAATAAATAAATTGTTTACCAACTTTATATATATTTTTATTTATTTAACTAATTTATTTATTTTAAATTGTAGTAAATAAAATATTTAAAATTATTTAGTTTAAATATAATTTCTTAAAATTATTTTAAATTATATAAACTATTTATAAATAAAATAGTTATTTTAATTATTTCA
>JBBPBS010000276.1:13194702-13217421 GCA_037974835.1 Cicer judaicum
TAAAAAAAATTATAACATATAAGTTCAAAAGTTAATTGAAATAGTTCATAAAAAACATTACAAGTTATAAAATATAAACTCATAAAAAATAAATTTTATTAAACACAGTTTTTGCCATACAAACTTTTTGCAAAATTTGAGTTTAGTTACACTAAAAAAAATACAATAATCCATTCTCTTTCTTTTCATTTTATTTCATTTTTCAGCGACTTTAACAAATACTTTTTATTTTAAAATATTAGTTAAAGAAAAGTTTAAAGTAGAAAAAATTATTTTTAAAAATTTCAAAATTTTAAATATACAATTTCGCAAATTAAATTTCTTTTTATAATTTTTTTTAATGCCGGAACTTAGTTAGCATTTTGTTATTTAAATTGTGATAGTAAATTAAAATATCTACAGCTCTCCGGTCTGAATCAACGTAACCAATCTTCTCGGGACCCCACCAACCAATAATCTCCCGCAACCTGTCAGAAATTCTTTTGACAATTAACACCACTCCGTTTTCAACTAAATTTAAACCCCGTTAATTAACTAATCAATTGATCCAGCTACATTTCAAATCGAAAAGAAAGAAAGCTAGTAAAAGAGAAGGAAAAATAAAATAAAAATCACAGTATTTGAAAATGGCGAGTGGAGGAGGGTACGGTGATCCAAACCAGAAAATAGACTACGTTTTCAAGGTAGTTCTAATCGGTGATTCTGCTGTAGGGAAGTCTCAAATACTTGCTCGATTTGCGAGAAACGACTTCAGCTTAGACTCTAAAGCCACAATCGGCGTTGAGTTTCAGACTCGCACTTTGGTCATTCAACATAAGAGCGTTAAAGCTCAGATCTGGGACACTGCTGGCCAAGAACGGTTCTCTTCTTCTCTTTATACTTTTTTTCATTTTGCTATGGTTTTCATTTTTGCTTTTAATTATTAGTATTATTATTCACTTTGTTCGTAGATCTTGTTCTTCTTTGACTTTCACTGTTTATTATATGTGCATGTTTTGGTGTTATTTTGTGTCTTTGAGTTTGAATTGAATTTCGCGGTAGTTTATTGTTTAACTTCCTTAGTTTACGATCTGAGAGTGGCGAAGGATTTTTTTATCATTTTAGCTTTGAGTTTAAATCTTTGATTTATTTGCTGAGTTGATATACTGTGAGCCGATCATGGCGTGTGTCGGTGATGTTGATTCAATGTTGTAGAGAAGCAAATGGTCAAATCAAGTTCAATGTTGCTGAGTTTAATTTTTTCTTGTAAATATTTTTAATGTAATTGTAGTTGACGCCTGAATTAGTTTGACTGATGTCAACTACTCGAGGTCAGAACTAAACCCTAAACATAATTTTTGTTAGTCATCTTTTTTTCTGCGCTATTAACTTGTGCATTATTATTATTATTATTATTATTATTTTTTCGTAGGTAATTAACCTTGTGCAACCAGACATCACCATATGACCGAGGCCCGAAATCCCAATGTTAGAATTTTGAATGTTAATGTTAGAGTTTTAGAGTTTTGTGATTTACTAATTTTAGTATCTTGATTTGGTTGGAATTCTTATATTAGGATTTTAGATTTAAAAACTCATGAGTTGTGTCAAATATTGAAAAAGTCGAATGATAAAATATCTTAAATATTAGTTGATAAATGAAGGAATACTGAAAAAGTGTTTTCAAAATAATTATTTAAATAGGGAAATTCTTGTTGATATATTGACTGAATTTGATCAAGTTATCCAAGAACATATACTATATTTTATATTACAAATGATAATGTTCACTTACATTATCTTGGACATAAAATACAAAATTATTTAATATTTTTTCTTGTTAAAACTGAAATTGTTAGTAAAATTAAACAAACAAAGTATGATTCTTGGGAGATATTTAGTTGTGTCCATATAAACAGAATTGCATTTACACATATTTTTGTGTTGTATTATTTTTACGTTTATGGATTAATGATACTCGAACAAAAAAACAATATTTGTATGAATGAGTATAAAATTGTCAAGTAAAATAGTGATTTTGACATATGATTTTAGAAAAACTTTTACCTATGAGTATGATTGAACGTGTGGAAAAGTAATTAAATTTTATAAAAAAAGTTATACTAAAATAAAATTAAAAAATGAATAATTATTAATTATGATAAATTTGTGAAAATCAAATTATGTAAGACTATAGGATAATTGTGTTTTGTGTGGTTTGATATATGTTAATCCGGTGCGATGAATTTCGACTAGACTTGACACAATAGATATGCTAATTAATAGATATTGTGGTGTATGTGATTGTAATTGTGGGTTTTATAATTGGTGTATATTATAAATAGAATTGTGGTCGTTGACAAAATGTATATTTGAGTCTAATATGTGAAATTGACATTTATATGCACAACTTTTCTTGTTACATGAATTAATCTAATCAAATGATTGGTATGTGTATAGAACCTGAAATTTATTTTATCAATTTTTTAATTATTAAAATTGCTCTTTTTTATATTAGGGTTCAATGTTTAAAATTAGAACAAGACCTCTAATATCTCTAAGACGGTCCTGTGTGGGATGATTTTGAGGATGTACGAGCGGGTGTGTTTTATGGAGGACTAAATTAAAAAAACAAAGAAGAAACTAATACTCAAATTGATTTAACATGCGAATTAGAAATCTACTAAAGACTGTTTGGATTGACTTATATGAAATTTTTCTATTGATATAACTACTTGTGACAATGTATAAGAGAGTTTATGGAAAAAACTTATGACATACTAATAAGTTGGTTTTAACTTATTTTCATAAGTTCTCCGAAATAACTTATAGAAAAAGCTTATAACTTATTCGAAAACAACTGATAATTTATTCGAAAACAGTTTGATTTTATTTTATCGTTTGGTATATAAATAGCTTATATATAAGCATTTATACTATAACACTTATATATTAAGCTTACAAGGGAATGAAAAAGTTCCATATGATATTTTTGTCACAAGTAGAATTATATCCTGTACAGTTTCCATGTCCTTATATCAGCTTATTAGAACTTCACTGGTAGCTAAATAATCTTTTTGAACTGTCATTATCCATATAGTATGCTAATAGGGGTTTGATAACATCTTAATTACCTTAAATCATCTACAATAACTTAATTACCTACTCTCTATCGCTGAATTGGTAGGATTTCCTAGTTATAGAGAGAAGAAGGAATCAAAAAGGTATGTTGTTAAAACATAACTGGATCAGAAAGTAAGAAAGACACAACAGCCTGTTTATTAGTATAACTCCTTAGTAACTCAGAGTTAGTGAGATTGCAGGGTCATAAAAGAGGAAGAAACCGGTGTGTAAAATGAATGCCTCTTTCACTGTCCAAAATACTTTCCCTCTAAAACCCAACTACAACGAAACTGAAGGGGGGCTGGGTTATATTACAGCACATATATTTGGATAATGACCTCTATTTGAAATTAAAACTATCACTCTCTATATCAGTTAAATCCATTGGATATTGGTTATTAATAAATGTTTTCTAAACTCGGCAACTTTGGATGATTATCTTTCTGTGTAGGGAATGTTGCTATAGTCTTAAAGTCATTTTCCATGTTCTTTTAGTCTGCACTCTGCAGAGTTTGTATTATGTTTTCTAGGATTTATTTATAACTTCATATAAAGTTGTGTCTAATTATTTATGACCATTTCATTACGGCTAGTTAAATTACAAGTTCGTCAAATTTTGTTGCAGTTTTCCCTGATATATATAAATGGTTTATTCTACAGTTATAGAGCAGTTACAAGTGCATACTACAGGGGTGCTGTTGGGGCAATGTTGGTTTATGACATTACAAAACGTCAGAGCTTTGATCACATACCTAGATGGTTAGAAGAACTGCGTAACCATGCTGATAAGAATATAGTCATCATTCTTATAGGAAACAAAAGTGATCTTGAGAACCAGCGAGCAGTACCAACAGAGGATGCAAAAGAATTTGCCGAGAAAGAAGGCTTATTTTTCTTAGAGACCTCTGCACTTGAAGCAACTAATGTTGAGACAGCCTTCACGACTGTTTTGACAGAAATATTTAACATTGTCAATAAGAAGACCCTGGCTGCTGATGAGAATCAGGAAAATGGCAACTCGACATCTCTGGCTGGCAAGAAGATTATTGTTCCTGGTCCTGCACAAGAAATCCCTAAGAAGAGCATGTGTTGTCAGTAAATCCTGTGTTCATTTATTATTTGTTTTTAATTTACTAGATTTTATTAATGGTTCTAAGTTCCTATGACCAATTTTTAATGGTTTGGCGCATTTCGCTTGTATATTTTAATCATTCAAAATCTATTTTGGTTGACTTGCGATATAAGTAAGATGTGCAGACGGAGCTAATTACAAATTGCTTGTTGCTATCCTTAGGAATTTCGTAGGTGGTTGGATTCGGAACATTGTAGTTGATTGTAATATTGACATGCCAAATAGCCTGATATAGAACTTAGTTATCTACATATTGCACGTCTGAGAAATTGCAGATTCAAATCGATCACCATTATTGCGAAAACTTGCTAGAACTTAGGAGTATGGGGCAAACCAAATCGCGAGTGCTACAAGATCCGCGATTTATTAATCTTTATATATCAACATAACCTTTAGAGAAATACAACACATTTCTAACGATTAATTCTTCGTGATTAATTTTTTTAAAATATTTAATTATCTCAGTAAAAAATGTGTTACGAGCTTGTCCCAATAGTTAAAAGATACAAATTGGTGCATATGCCCACAACATTCTAAAGATGCATTGTTCAATTCATTATTGATAACAGCGAAGTAAGCTTTCTCACTATGTTATTTCTAACGAAAGTGTTAAAATACAAAAAAAAAAAAAAAAAAAACACCTAACAACTTTTATTTTTTATTAAGCTTAATTTCAGTTTTGGTTTTTCTAGTTTAGCTAAATTGCAAATGTAGTCCTCTATTTTGTTTCTCCCTAGTTTTGGTCCCCAACAGAATTTTGGTCCAAAACTCAATGAAATTTCAATTTTTAAAGTCGTACTACACCATTTATGATAATAGATTTTAAATACAATTATTGTAAATGAGATCTTGAGACATTGTGTGACTTACATAAATGCAAAAAAAATAAAATTTCATCAAGTTTTGGACTAAAATTCTGTTTGGGGACCAAAACTGGAAAGAAACAAAATGGGAGGACTACTTTCGCGATTCAGCTAAAATAGGGGGACCAAAACTACAATTAAGTCTTTTTATTACTATACTACTTGCTATTGATTTTTTAGATTTAATTGCAGTTGTAGTCCCGCTATTATTATTCATTTATGAAATTGGTATCGTATTCTAAACAATTTTGGTCACTCGTTCAGATTTTTCAACTAAAAAATGACGATTTGACATATTTTAAATGACATAATATACAATTCTATGATATATAATTATTTAGATGCATTAATTATTCATATGTTCTTAATTAACTTAAAAATATTAAAAAAAATCCGAAGTTTTAGTTTTTATGGCGTTCTATTTCAATTTTGTTGTGCTATATTATCGTATTATATATCATATTATTTAAAATATCTCACATCGTCATTTTTTAGTTAAAAAATCAGAGGGAGGAACTAAAACTATTCACTTTTAAAATAGGATGATCAATTTCATGAATCCATAAAAATAGAGGGATTAAAATTTCAATTATGTTTTTTTATCACTATACTAGTTATTATAAAATTAATATTTTTTAAAGTTAATAAAAAAATAAAAAAAATAAAAAACCTAACTACAACATAGAGAAATACAAAAGATGATGGTGAGTTGTTTGAGATAATACAAAAGATTAATCTGATAAGGAAGAAGATACTCTATGATTCTATGATTTGTTATTTTTTTTTAATTTTTTACTTGGTATATAACTAAATTAAAACAAGTACCTAACATGACAAATTCTACCTATAATAAAAGATAAGACGACAAAATGAATTTTTTAACTAATAATTTTCTTTAATTTCTCCATGTATACATTACTACAATATTTATTAAAATATTAATTTAATGTTAGACATTATCAAAACATATTAATTTTTCGATGTATAGTCCTCCAACATTGAGAACACGTCGAAGATAAAAAAGTATCAAATTGCTTAGTGGAAGTTTTTGATGGAGAGACTAACTTCATCGTTGAAAAAGTTAAAGAAGTCATAGATCAAATTGGGTATCTACCATGTTCGATGTATGGCTGGTTTAACTGGATTAACTAGAAAGGAACACATCTGTCGCGTTCAAGCAATGTTTGATGAACTTTCATAAGCCATCGAATATTAATATTGATATAGTTATACAAAACTGAAGCAGTACGTTAGCTTTTCTATGAAGAACGATGAGAACACTAACGGTTATGAGCCATGACTAAAAATGTGTAAGATTAGGAATGGGAGCCATGAACAAAAACCTACTCAAGATTTAACTATTTGCTTGATGTCTTGCATGATTACGTGACTATAAACTCAACCAATAAAAAAAATCAAGATAATATTAAAATAATTTCAAAATGAATTTTGATGCCTGCTTGGTTGTGCCCAATAAATAATAACTGCTCTGGCTTTTAACACCAAGTAGCTTCGACATCTTTGCTGTTACCGTTTGACTGCTGTTCTACATTGCCCACATTATTAGACGGCTCGTCCTCGTGCATGGAGGATCCCTTTTTGGTTACCCTGTCTGAACGCATTAAAAGCCTTTCAAGCAGTTCTTCACATTCCATTGATGTAACCATCACAGTCAAACTTGCCCCGCCCTTCCAGCATCCAATGGCTATTGATGATTCATCCACCTTGAGGGCCTCTGCATCGGCTCTGTTCCCTGCAGAAAAGTGAGTGTGGTCGAGTTAACAATCTAGTTAATGGCCCAATGGACATGTGCTCTCTGCATCAAGGTGGTAAAATACCTTCACCCAGAACTACCACACAACAGCCTGGCATTAGGTTTGCTGCCTTTTCACCAAACTTGGCATCGACAAAATCTGCAAATTTTACATTTCTATACTGCAGAAGATGCTTGAAATCTATAAGAGATGCACTTAGAATCTGTTTGGTGATGTGAGGGAGGATAAGGGGCAATCCTTCAGAAGTGATCCGGAAAGCACATTGTACAGATCTACCTTCACGCGACGTTTGTCTTTCCTACATGATGAAGGCAAGTGGATTTCACTTGGTTATTGACAAGAAATGATACAACTAATCAAAGAACATGATTTCTCACCAACAGTCAAGGACTGACCGATAATTATTATTATTCGAAATCAAAACAGTCTACGGCATAAAGTAATGGGTGCTAACTTCTTGAATATGAGTGCTCGAAAGTGTTTACAATACTAATTAATACTTTTGCTGATAAAACACAATTTGAATAAATTATTCTGTAATTTGGTGGCTAGATCTACCATCCTTAGCTATGTACGTTTTTCCCTGCCTTTAAAAGTAATTATTCTCTCTATTGCATTGGACTTATTTAAACTAAGGAGCATGTGCATTAAGTAATATTATATCAATAACAGAAGCAACAAGTGAAACCAAGAATATGTTATACTTACAAAAATTTTCAGGCCAACAGAAGTTATTTTAAGTTGCTGCCCAACTGAGTTCAACTCAAGAACATTCTTGACTGCCTTGGAGACATAGTAGATTCTTTTTACATGGCTTGGATCACTGTTTCTTGTTACAAGATGACCATCTAATGGAAACTGGTCGTGGATACCATAAAATGCCTTTATGTTCTTAATAATTACTTCATCTTTGAAGAAGACGACAGGGTCAACACCTCTCCATTTGCTTTGTATCCGAAGTTTTCTTTTGCTTGGAATGATCTTTGCTATGTTTTCTACATTACAGGGCTCCTCGGCTTCCTTGGAATCCCCTTCGCCTATAACAGGACTCAATTTAAAATCTGCATTGTTGGTTTCATTTTTATCATCCTCGGAAATTTGTTCCCGAACTTCTTCATGTGTATTTTCTGATGGACTATTCTGTAATTCTTGGGCATCCTCATTGCACTGGTTTACTGATTCTACATGCTGATTATCAACTTCTTTTCTAGTTTTTACCTCAATTGCTGCAAAACAGGAAAGAAACGTATACAAAACATTAAAAACGTCAGCTTGAATATCATTAATATTCATTTGAATTCCTTGGCTATCTTTATCTGGACTTCAGAGAGATAGAAAAACAGAATAAATCATATAAGAAATTACCTGGCAGAGGAGAAACCTTTTGCAATATAGCTATAAAGAAAGCTCCAGAGTTCTGATCATGGGGCAGTAACCGCATGCATCGCTCTAGTGGGAAATCAGAAACTTCCTCAGTAAACTCGTGCATCAAAGGATACACTGCTTGAACACCATCTTCAGAATTTCCATTAACATCGCAAATTCTGTTACAGTCAATATCTCGATAGCTTCCGCCATTCAGAAACATACTGGGAAGAACAACACTTCTACGATCCTTGGGAACCTCTTTACAGGAAACCAACGACTTGCCCTTGTCACATACCTGAATCACCAAAGTCACATCTTCAGACGTGTTTAAATGCATACAGCTGCATGACAAATTCAACACTCTCTAGTCTTCTAGATTTGGATATATGAGCTTTTTTACATACATATGAATTTTCTATTAAGAAAGTTTGAGACTCAATGTTTCCCAATGAAAATGAACATAGGAATAACTAGACGAACATCCAAATGATACAAATGGAAAAAATCAACAACTAAGACACATTTAAAACATAAGCCAATCAGAAACGTAACAGTCCAAGTCCACAGTTGGCAATGAATGTCTTTCCTGATTAAACATATCAACTAAGGAGTGGCAAGAGTAAAGAGATAATTGTCAGTCTGAGCTAGATTTTCTGCCCACAGCTACTATATGAGAATTATACTACGATCAAAATATTGATTATGACCATAAGGGAAAAGCTGAGGAAACATGCACAACTTTTCCATGTGTAAGCCAATCAAGATACCCATTTCTTGACATTATAAGTAGTATCTTCAAAACCCTAGAACTGAAGGCAATAAATGGTCACGGAAAACACAAACCTTCCATCTCTTCAGACCTGGCCGACGAATAAGTTGGGGAAGCTCACTGGAAACATCAACAAGTTCAACGGACCCTCCACACCTCCGTAAAACCTGTAATTGATAAAAAAAAATGTAGGCTGAGAGGGAAACAATTAAGCCTAGCCCCTCACTGTAGTATAACATACTGTCTAAAAGGGCCACAAGCAGCGTTAAAAGTACTCTCTAATAGATATCAACTATCAAGACCAAAGCATTGAAAAGAAATGTTTATTCTTTTTTTGAAAAAACCTTACTAGTATTTTTTAAATTATAAAAAAGTCAGTGAAGATAAACAAAATGCAACTCCTTGTGTTGTATATTAAGTATAGAGTGGTAACATCTCAAGTGGAGTTTGTCCTTCATAATCACAAGCTCACAACAACTGAATGCTTTATTTGAGCTGTAGTAAGAACGATGAATTAACATTGAATTATAAATTGACAGAAGTAGAAATGAGGGACAAGGCAGGATAAGATAGATGCGAGTAGATAATTGTACTGTTGATAGTTAGCTCCAGAACTATATTATTCCATCAGTTAGATTCCATTAATTAAAGTACACACTGCTATCAAATACTCCTTCAAATCTAAGTCCAGGTTTCACCTAACAAAGCATGGATTATTTACTTGACTTTATGAAAACAAAACACTTCATTTACAAATCTCCCAACTGACAGACTACTTAGAATGGTTGGAACCAGATATAATTACAGAGCATTTAAGGCTGATTACCTCTGCAACAACAGCTTCATTTTCAATAGGATTCATTGAGCAGGTTGAATAAACCATTCTTCCACCAACTTTGAGTAAAGATAGGCCTGGTAACATCAAAATAGCATCTGAGTTAGCCAAAGTCATCTAACGAGACAAGTCTATTTATCCTTTGTTCATACATACATTTAAAAGACAATAAATAACATGTTTTCATCTTAGTAGGCCATTACTAACTTTGACAGGTTTAGAACCATTGCCATAAGACAGTCAGTTTATGCTAAAAAAAGATACTTGGTGTAAGGAATACTTTTCATCTTCACTACGACTTCCCTTCCCAATAATAAGCGTATTTTTATTTTACCCATAGTGATCCTAATGGAAAAATAAGCATGTTTTCACTTTACCCACAGATGGCCTTCATAACAGCATACCTTGCATGGCAACTAAAATTTGTAGGTTGTGAAGCCCATTTCCTGTCCCTGTGTTCCTGCATACAAGCAAAATTAATCTTAGCAATAAAAAGAATATGGTGGCTGAAGACAAAAATACGGAGAAAAAAAAAAAGAGAATAAAAAGGATATGGAGATGGAAGGAAAAAACTACCATCTCCTCCAAAGATCAGGTGCCTTGCGGAGGGTACCATCTCCACTGCATGGTACATCACACAGAACACGGTCAAATAACAATTGGGAAGCCTGCTGATCTGGACCCATTTTATCATAATGCCTGTTTAAACAACATCCTGGGAAGTGCTGAGCTTCATGGTTGGTGACAATTAGGTTTGCTGTGCATGTTCGTTTTATTTGGTGGATGAGAAGATTACATCTTTGCACATCTAGATCATTTGCTACAACCTTATTATTAAACAATGACTTGTCAATAAATTATGCAAATGAAGCTTGATGAGGACAGGTCACAATCAGAAAACTACGTGGTTTGGAAAATTTTGTAATAGAGAAAAACATGATGCAATTATATATTCCCACTTGTTTTACAAAAAAAATCATGTACTTATACAGAGACACAAACCATTCCATCAGGCAGTGATCCTGCTGTAGTTGATTGGTGTAAAATCTCAAGCAATTGGAATGTTTTTGAACCCGGTGCAGCACACACTGAGCAGACGAAACGTAAAAGCGAAATAGTTAGAAACACTAAAATGAACATATCAAATAAAAAGAATAGACAAGAGCTCGTAAAAATGACAATAGTACTGGTGAAGCATAAGTTACTTACTATCAAGTACAATATGATTTGAATGTACATCTAAGAACAGAGGAGGTACCTGCATTTTTTAAATTCTCTAAAGGTAAGTGTCTAAAGTAAACTACATGCACTAAACCATCCAGGTTAACAGAAAAGCAAATCATTCTATATGGTCATGACAAGGGATAGACAGTATGTAGACTGGCCTACCATGCTGACAGCTTCCTGTCTTGTAATATTTCCAATTTCATTTTCTACCTTTAAGAATTCATGAAACCTGAGATATTAACATAATAAAAAGCACAAGTTGGCTAATAGTAAGACTCAAAAGCATTTAAGGAAATAACCATATGTTAAGAACTACATATCCAACTCTAGTCAATAGCGGCTGTAGCGCTGCATATAGCAGTGGGTACAGTGAAACTCTAGAGCAATTCAGATTTTTTTGGAATTTTTGGTCATTTCACCTTAAATTAGCCGTTTTCTCTCAACGTAAAGTCACTTCCTCTTTCTTTTTGGACTATTTAATCATTTCACCCTAAAATTCTGAATGACAACAAAATAGGGCACTTATGTCTTGTCATTTAATCTGAAAACTTCAACTCCCCTCATCACCTTGGAGATAGTGATTCCATTAAAGAATCACTTGTATCTGTTTTAATTTAAATGTTTAGGCGAGCTATTTGAAGCCTTGGAGGCTTGGAAATTGGTAACAATGAACTTTGATTATTAGTTAACAATATACCCTCAATGTTGTGTATTCTTCTATTTTTTAGCTTTTGTGTATGATATAAAATTCTTGTACTGTTTCCTAAACTTCGACATAGCAGCCAAAACGCTACCCGTTATACTGCTATAGCTTTTTGAGGGTCAGCCGCAATCCACCATTGACTACATAGATATCCAATGCAAAACTCGGTTGAATCAAATGCACTCAGACAAACATAGATAATAACTTATTTACCTCCGAAGTGCTTGAGTCTTCCTGAGCTGCATACGGGAAAAATTAGAATGCCAAGCAAGATTCTCAGGATACCATGGCAAAGGTCTAATAGCATTCTCTTCATCCCTTTCAACAACCTATATGCAACAGTTCAGGACCAAAAAGAGACTTTATACAAACAAAAAAGAAGCAGTTTGAGTATTGATACATCATTGACATTGATGACTTACGATGGCCTGAAGAGCAGGTGCAAAGTCATTTTCCAGTTGGGACCGAATATCGGCATGAAACCGGCTACTGAAATCACAAAACAAATAAATAAATAAAAATGAAAGTGAGCTATGCATCAAAACTATTTGGATGAACTAATATACATTCAAATGGATTTGAATATTACTGGCTAGTATCTGTACATTGCAGGGTATTTAAAAAAAATTTAAATACCATTAAAAGAAACTTATTAAAGAAAGAAAATATTTAAAACTAAAAATATACATAAATTAAAGACATGAGACATTTCAAACTATGAAGAAAAAAATACACAAATAATATTTTTGTCAGAGACTCTTGGTATCTAGAAATCAAATATAAATCTCAACTAAATTGTATTTGTATCAAGTTGGATGGACTTCTCTTGGAACAAAGCTTGAATCCAAGATGTTGCTTAAGGATACTAAACTTCTCATCACAGGGACTTGGACCAATAGACAGTATTTAGAAGAGCTTAGGCTTATGACATAAACAATTTGAAAGAGGTTACTAAATAACTTCATTGTGAACATGAGTTGTTTTCAACTTATTTTAATAAGTTCACCATGATAGTTTATGTAGAGCTTTCCTTCATTTCCTATTCGATTGTAAAAACAACTTATCGAAAAAGCACCTATACAGTAAGTTCTTATTGAATAAGCACTTTCTATCCAAACACCGTTTTATAGCTTTTGTTATAGCTTCTGTTATGCCGGTGTATCATGCATGTGATTTATTAATATTCTATTGCACAGTCAAATAAGTTAGTTAGAGGCGTTATGCTAGTGCAGATTAGTTGAAGCTTATCTAACAAGCTAGATCGTACTCCATATTAGGATATAGAAATTTCATTTTCAGATTCCAGTTTTCTCTATCAAATTATTGGAACATGGATTGATTATTTGCACGCGCAATCGTTAAGTATTTTAAAATTCTGTTACAGTTTGGTAACTAGCTTTGAATTCAATTGAAATTAGTTAGTAGACACTAGACAGTTGAACTATTGCAGTAGTTGATACAAGATCTAAGTCAAGTAGAAAATTGGAATAGTAAAATGAAAACCTGGAATTGATTCTAAATGCTGCAGGCAATGGAGTTCTGAGAACTTGCACAAATGAATCCCATTCTTCGAGGGACACAATGTTCTGTTCCTTGTAATATTGATCGAAATCGGGGTTTTGAATATCGAAAAGATTTGTGGTGGAAGGAAGTGATTCTGGACGCGGTTGCTTCCAAACATTTTCTCTGTTTTGCTGGAAATGCTTCCTTTGAGTACGGCTCTTCCATCCTTTGCCTCTTCCCATTGCGTTTCAGTTTCAGTTTGAGTTTCGGAGTGTGCTTGTTGCTGTTTGCACTTTGCATTTGCAGACCGGTAAGACATAGTTCGTTTGGGCCTTTCACTCAATATTGGTCTGGGCCTTTCTCTCAAATCAAGGTTTAAGTTTTGACTGTTGCCTTTTGTACCCCCATTTAAACTCCTACCCCCAATTTAATGTTTTTTGAGTGAAATACCCAAAATATCTTTAAAAATTCAGTAAAAAAGTAACCTTGACATTTTGTTTTACCGGAAATTTCAAGGATTAAAATTTCCGGTAGTTAAAACTACGTATCGGACATTTTGTTTTTGAAATTTCTGGGAAGGTCACCAGAAAATTGAAAAATTCGGTAGTTCAAAATCAATACCGAAAATTTAAAATTTTCGGATGATTTACCGGAAATTTCAAAAATGAAATTTCAGGTATGTATTTTTCACTACATAATTTTTCAATTTTCCGGTTTATTTGTCAAGAGAGTTCTGTAAACCTTTCCCACAACCCATTAGAGTTTGGCGCTCCAAACATTCCACAACGACGCTCCAACCAACTGAGTTATGGCACACGGTACCACATGGAAGGTAGCAGCAATGGGTTTGGCGCTCCAACCATTCCAGGGTTTGACGCTCCAACCAACTGAGTTATGGCACATAGTATCCCATGGAAGGTAGCCCTCATGTAATGGGTTTGGCACTCTAACCATTCGGATTTGACGCTCCAACCAACTGAGCTATGGCACACAGTACCCATGGATGGTAGCCTGGGTAGCGGCACGCCAACAAAAAATTAACTACCGGATTTTTTGAAATGTCCAGATTAACTACCGGAAATTTCAAACAACGAAATTTACTGTGAACAAAAACAAACTACCGGATTTTTCAATATTTTTGAAATTTCCGGTGTTAAAAATATAACTACCGGAAATTTCGTTTACTAAAATTACTTACCGGAAATTTTGACTAGAGGTCAGATTTTGAGGTAATTTTTTTTGACCGCTCACATGAAAGAATTTATGAGAGGTAAAACTGGATTTTTAACAAATTGGGGGTACAAGTTTAAATGGAAGGGTACAAAAGGCAACCGTCTAAGTGTTTTTCTTTTAAAAAAAGTTTATTTAAATTAAAAGGTTTGTTAAAATTTTACATAAAAATAAATTCACAAAAAAAATTATAGATACAATTGAATGCGCTTGGAATTTTTTAGGTTTAGTGAAGATTTAATGAAACTTGAATTTTTTGTTGGATGTGATATTATTAATATTGAATTTTTGTTGAATGTGATATTATTAATATTTATATTGAATGATTATTAAGATTGACTTTGATCAAGTATAATGTTTTTGTGGAGAGTTTGAAATAGAATAAAATTTATAAATAATTTAATTAAGATTTATTTTTTTTTTAATATTTTGATTATTATGAAAATAAGATTTAATAATTTAGAGTTTGAGTGAAGATAAGTAAATTGTGACGATGTTAATTAAATATTTAATGTATATGTATTGATAATGTAGTAAAATAGATTGACGTCAAATAAGATCTCGTTATTTTAATATATTATAAAGTTATTTAAATAATAAAAGTTAATTGAATATCTTAATCTATTTATATTATGGATGCACACAAATTTAATTTTTTCTAATAAATTAAATTTGTAAAGATTTTAAGTAAAAACAAAAATTTAAGAGTTTTTTTTAATGCAAGTAAATTAGAGTTTTTTTAATGTAACAATATTAAAAAAAGTTTAAGATGTTTTTTTTTTATATCTTAGAATTATAGTTAACTCACACGGAGTTTTGAGTTTGAATTCAGAGCAAAACGTCACATCTATCAATATTAATATTTGTGAGTTGAATTATGAACTAAAGACAATATTTAAGAGTTTTTTTAATGAAATTCTAAGAGTTTTATTTGTGAGAAAAATAATAAAAAATGTAATGTGATTATATCCCCAAATATTGCCAAAAAATCATTGCATCTCCATAATTCCACATAAATTAAAAGGATTTTTTTTCAAATTAAGAGAATTTTTAATAATTAGATGGATTAATAAATAAATATAAATTATAACTTGTGGATATCATCAAAATGATCATGATTATGACAACTGTGAAGGATTATTATTATTATTATTATTATTATTATTATTATTATTATTATTATTATTATTATTATACTTAATTACCACAATTATAGTCCTTTGCAGCAGTGTTCTAAACACAATTCATATCATAAAAGAGATCATAAGGACATTTAATGTATTTTGTTGCGAGTTCGAACCGCCTTACCCTCTTCTCCACACAGTGTGTGGGACAGTGAGAGAAAAAAAAAGGCAAAATGAAATGGAATAATCAGCGGCACTTGAGCCGTAAAAGATAGGCACGAGTACAAAAGCCTGAGAGTTTAATTTTTTGAAGCTTTCCAAATTTGCATCCTTTGTGAGTAGCTTTATTGCCAATTTAAGATGAAAAGGACTCAGCACTCAAACAAAAAATAACTTTCATATTTAGCTTCAAACTTTAAACCACGTCCTCCTCGTGTTATGCATCATACAATACATAGTGCCCTCTTTCACATCACAAACCAGTTCTCTAGTGCTTTTATGCAATACTGATCGATCACTTACTTATAGTCCCACTTCATATTTGTCTTTATTTTGTTTAGAACCCCAAATAATAAAACAAGAAGAGTATATTATATATGTGCAGAAGAAAAGCAAAAAAGCCGTGATACCCCTTTATTCTAACTTTTTAATCAGAAAATTAAAATCAAAATGAACATAAAGAGAAGCATCCTATCTTAGCTTACTGTTTGAGAGACAATTGGTCATCAAAACAAAAAAACAAAAAAACTAATACTCACTTACATATTACACACAAAATCAAAATCATCACTTGTTTCTATATCATTATCAAAATCATCATCTGCATCCATCTCATCATGATCCATGCCTCCTCCAACAAATTGTCCATCAACTCTTGGACCCTCACCTGGTTTCCTTGCCTCTTGAATTATGGACAGTATTTCCTCAATGCTCTGACATGAATCATCCACAATATTCACATCATTTTGTAACTTACTTTTCCCTTCCTC
The DNA here is from genome assembly GCA_037974835.1 of Cicer judaicum. Taxonomy (NCBI): domain Eukaryota; kingdom Viridiplantae; phylum Streptophyta; class Magnoliopsida; order Fabales; family Fabaceae; genus Cicer; species Cicer judaicum. The sequence continues at coordinate 13,211,323 of JBBPBS010000276.1, forward strand.
TACAAATTCTGTTGGCAATTTATTAAGGAACCAAGGATGCATTTTAATTTCTGGGATGGTGATTCTCTGCATGAACAACATAGAAACATATGGTTATAATTAAAACCCCATATATTTTTATTGATTCAACAAAAATATTTATTTAAGAATGAACTAATTATTTTACCTTCTCAGGATTGGCCACAAATATTTGAGATAGAAGATGTCTACAGTCTTTGGAGATTCGAACATAGTCTGGAATTGAATATTGAACCCTAAGAATTCGCTGTGAAAACATTCCAAAAAATTAAGTGACAAGACACATGTTACATAACAAGACACATCTTCGATATGAAGTGTAAATACTATGTATGAATGACATGGAGATTAATTATAATTATAATGCAAATATGTATTTGCTTAATAAACTAACCTCAATTGTCTTTCTAAAATTTCGTGGATCGTCTGGATCTTCAAAAGGATAACCTCCAACAAGCATCACATACAAGGTTACCCCACAAGACCAAACATCAGCTACCTATTCTCAGACAAAAGAATATTTGTGTGGCCAATGTTAGCTACAAATTCTAATAACACCAAAATCAAATTAATTATTATTTAACAAAAAATAAATCAAAATTAGCAGCAAAATTACCTTCCCATCATATTCTCTTCTTGACAGTACCTCTGGTGCAATATATGCTGGAGTTCCCACTGTAGATTTAGGCTGAGAATGCAGAACAGAAGACTGAAAGAAAGAGGCAGAACAATTGGTAACAGTTTTTATCTAACATTTGAATATTTGATATATGTTACTAATTAAATGGAAAAATAAGTGCAAAGTACTTGCCTTGGAGTAACCAAAGTCACATATTTTGAGTTGTGGTGCTGAGCTTCCATCTAAAAGTGTGTTTTCTAGCTTAAGATCTCTATGGCAAATTTCCTACATCAATTTTTTTTTTTTAAACTAACTAAAATAATTCTAGGACTAAAGAAAAATATTCCCTTAAAGCAAAATGTGACAAGAATAATACCATTGAATGACAATAGCTCACTCCAGAAATCAACTGTTGGAAGAAATATCTTGCCTATACATGCAACAGAAGAATTTAGAATACAGACTATTTAATGTGTTACTGTGTAACATTTTTTTTTTGGCAGACACCATGTACTAGTACATGATTTTTAAATTAAATTAACCTTGTTATAATAATGAGAATTTATTATTTGAATATGATCCATGATAGTTATAGGAGTTAACATCTGATGAACAGGTTATCTAACAACTTGCTATTGAAAAATTCAACATTAAGGTATTGGATATAAAGTTAGATTACTAATAAAAAAATGATATATAAAGTTAGAAATGACACTTTAACTTTTTTTAATACAAATTGTAACGTGGATGCAATCTAATCTTATTGTTTTTTGTGGAATTAGTGGTTAATAAATTACATAACCAACATAATGGGTTCATGGACATAAGCACTATAACTAAGTCAACTAAACTTTCAATTATGATAATACTCCTCAATTAGAAACTATCTTATATGTCTCATAAATATAACTTAAATGGTAGTTGCAAGAATATTTGATATGTTGGCGTGCAGGTTCAGACACTAGATACTTCTTTTTCTCCGCTTTAATGTGTATGAATTTTGCTGTTAAATTTGTTGGGAAAAAAATTGATGTACCTCGTCCTCACAGAATCTACCAGCACTGCATATTCTTTCAAATAGTTCTCCCCCTGCAGCATACTCCATCACTATAGCAAGATGAGCTGGAGTACACAGAACCTGCAATCATTTTCCATTTCATCTTAATCATAATAAATATTACTACAGTTTAAAGATCAATTCACAAGTTCCACCTAATCAAGAAAGAAAAAAAAATTGCAACAACTAACAAATACAAAAATTATGCTCCCATTCTCTTTACTAGTTTGGAGAAAGTAATAACAAAAAAAAAAATCCTTACCTCCTTAAATCTAATGATATTGGGATGCTTCAAGGACCTATGATTTATAATCTCCCTTTGCACATGCTCATCAATCTGCAACAATCAAATTGTTATATTCCAAAGTACTAGATAACATACATGCATATAACTTTAGGCCAAAAATATATAACTTAAAGCCTAAGACAACCTAAGACAAAAACAGCATACATAGGCAAAGAAATTAAGTGAAAAAAAACAAAAACAAAACTACAAACCTTGAGGCCTCTATCAATGATCTTGACAGCGTATAGTTTACCACTTTGTCTCTCCCTTACAAGCTTTGCTACCCCAAAGTTCCCTGACCCAATACCTTTAATAATCTCATACCTTTCTTCCATACTTATTGCATATACAATTAATAATATTACAATTTACAAGAGGCAATTAAGAGTGTTTTAGTGTTGAAGAATATATGAGCTAGCAAAATGAACAATATTCTCCCTCTATATGTAGAAAATCTCCTTTATTTTTGGCCTCAAAATTTCAATGGGAAAATGAAAGATGTTGGGCTTTGTTGCAATTTATATCTACAAGTGGAATTTCAATGTGCCTTCACAAAGAGGGCTCAAACAGAAATGACTTAAATAGCACGTGTTCACAATCTACTGGCTCAAATTATTACGAACTAAAAACAAGTTGATCCGACGTGGTTTCTGATAGATTCTAATGAAAAAAATCACAATTTTATATGACCGTCCCTATTAACATCTAAAAATTAATTAATTTGTCTCGTCCAAATTTCCTTTGGCTTCTCAAAAAAAATATTAATTTGTCTCATCCAGGAGTATTTGATGGAGCTGTATTCGATCATCTTAATCGCTATAGTATAATTTATTATAGACAAACGTGTTCAAATTCAATTCAAAATCCTCCGTTGAATTTGATGAATATATCATGTTTGATTATTATACATGCAATTTTTGTATGTATTTTTTTTATAATAAAGGTATACATATTTTTTTGGAGAGATGGATATAATTTTTTTATTATGTCCTTATTGAAAATATCTTAATTTGAATGAAACGATTAATTTTAAATTAGAATTTGACTAATCTTAAGTAAAAAATTGATAGAATAATAAATCAATTATTAATATTATAATCACTTATAATTGATCATGTGCATATAATATCAATTATTTATTTAATTATCAATAATAAATATTATTTATTTTATTTTCTAAAATAAATTGTTTAATTTAAAGAACAAAACTTTGGCACAAGTATCTTTGTATCAATAATATCATCATACTTTATACATGAACATAGCATCTTTGAAACATCATACTCATAACAACAAATATCCAATTAACTTATCGTGCTATACATTTTACATATTATCATCTAATCCATTTACAAATGATAATATTTCTTTAACTTATGGCATTTGAATGTGTATTAACAATCAATATCTTCATAGCATAATTTTTTGCACAGTGTATAATTTGCTTCATTTCATTTTGATCTTAGAATAATACTTACATTTCTACTTCGAAATTTGTCAATCGATAAATATAGTATTAAAACATAATTGTTGTACAGTAACTAAATTATGATACTAAATTAACAAGTTATTATATCAATGAATTGTAATTTTTAGATTATTACATTAACAAGTTATTATATCAATGATAATTGTAATTTTTAGATTCTATATATTTTTACATTGAACTAACAGTATTTGTGCACCACTATTACAGTTATTTCATGACCAATGTTTCATCTTACAAATATAATTTTTTGGATGTTTACAATGACTTGGTAGTAATGGACAACATCAACAACAACCCGACATTTACATTCAACTTTTAGTAATAACAAATTTTTGTTGGCATCTGGATGGTAACATCTAACATTTTAATTTCAACATCAAAATGGTCAATATATTGAGCCTAATTAGATGTTTGATATTTTTTGTTAGAGTATCTACTAATTTGTGACCTTATTTTGAAATTGAAACAAAATATGAAACTTTATTCTATTCAATTGAATGTGATAAGCGCAACGTCCAATTGATACTTATATTTTATAGCATAACTATAAATTATCCCATTTATCTATTCCTTATTTTTATTGACACATTTTTCACAAAATTTATCGTATCAATAAATTTAGACAAAATATTTCATGTATTCCTTTAAATTATACGAAAATAACATATTAATTATTTATCTTTATTTTTTATTTATCAAATTGATAATTTATTTTTCTTTTAATGTCAAATATGTATATTATATTTATAAATAATTACATTGATGATTCAATTTTAAAACTAATAAAATTAAAATCTAAAATTCTCCCAAATTTTCAATAAACTCATCGCTCATCTAATTTTTAAAGAGTTTTGAATGCAATAACTATAAGAATATAAACCATCAAATTTAAAAAAAAAAATTAAATCAGAGATAATTTTATTGGAATACATATTATGATTCATAAAATTAAACATATTCTCTTAATCGAGAACATAAAATTACATAAAAATTTATTATTTTATGATTGATAAAAAAATTCATTATAAATTTTAAAATTTTTTAACTAAAAATAATTGAAATGAAGTTATAATATAAAAATAATTCAGCACATTAATGTCTACAAACATAAAGAATTAATTTAATAACAAAAAATAAAAAATTTATAGATGGTGAAATCCTAAAAATGCTAGCTCCTACGCCATACTAATTAAAAAAATATAGATTGTTCAATTAATATAACTTTTTCAAATAATAAACAAAAGAATGAAAAGAATAGAGGAAAATGACGTGGAGAGTGAATAAAATGAGAGGTAAGCTGAACGTGGGGCCATTGTGCAATTTGATCTATGCTACGCTATTTATGGGAATGCGAAGGAGAAGAAAGTTGTTTAATTGGCGTGTCCGGGAAGAGAGTGAAAGTGAAGGGACGTAGAAACGCGTGCGTACAGAATGTTGTGAACGTAATTACATCAAAAGAGCAAGTTGGGGCATCTATTATAATTGGGGTTAGGAGAATCTCACATATCTTTGTCGTTGATTTTTGTGTGCTCACTGCTCAGCTTAGCTGGATGTTAACCTCTTTTTCCTTTTTTATATTGTGTTGTCGAATATTAAAATTTATAAATATGCATCTTAAAACAATAGTTTAATCTTCGTACTTAGTTATATATTAAATGTTTTGCATGAAGAATTTTAGAGGGATTGGTATGAACAAAAAGTTATTTATCTTTTAATAATTCAAATAGATGTTTCCAATATAATTTAAACAAAACTCATAAATTTATAGTACAGCTTTAGACAGATCAAATAAATATGCCCCTTTAGTCAAAATTAAATTAAATATGCCCCTTAGTCAAAATTAAATTAAATATGCCCTGAATTATTGCTCACTCGTGAACGAAATAACCTAGGACTGCTCTGATGTTATAAAGTATAAGTGATCCAAAAATAGTGAAGTATTTGTATCTCCGTCCTCATAGCTATTCTTTTATAAAAAAAATATTATTTCGAACAAAATTGATGGTTTTATTATATATTAATTATTTATACATTTGAGTATTTGAATTTATTTATTGTTAAAACCAAACATAATTTGTAAATTTTTAATTTTTTTTATTGTAATTTTATATTATAAATTAAATAATTTAATTTTTTAATTAAATTATATAAAAATATTTATATCTTTTATCGATGTATCTGTACTTTTTTTATTTTTTAATATTGTATATCATACTCGTACCAGTACTCAAATATTATATATGTATTTATACATTATTTTTGTATTGATAAAAATAATATTTATTTATTTAAATTGGTAGAGGTTATATCGTTCAATCATATAATTCAAAATTGTTAAATCTATAAATGATAAATTTATAAAGAAAATCACAACATTCAAGTTAATTACATCAAATCGAAAAGTGGCTACAATTTTGACATAGTTTGTAAATATGACAAAAATGAAGTATTTTAAATATGTATGCATCTTTATTTATAACATTAAATATGTCAAAGTCATTGATTTAATATATATTTGATCAAAATTCATCTATTAATTTAAACTAAATGAATATCGCACAAAGACAAAAAATTAACATAATGTAATACGAAAATGATAAATAAAAAATGTCGCACCAAAATAAATAAAA
>JBBPBS010000276.1:13217522-13232799 GCA_037974835.1 Cicer judaicum
AAAAAAAAACTCACTAGTATAAAAATCATTTTTTATTTTTTTTTTTAAAAAGAATGAAAAGTTATTTCATTTATGGTGAAGAAAAGAGAAATATGAAGTAAAAGAAAGATAAAGAAAAGGGATCGCAATTTAGCCTTTCCGTAGCTATTATGCTTGGAGCCAAATTCTCCACTCTCGTAACTCTTTCATTTTGTAGCATTTTCTATTTTCTTTATCCGACTATTTAAGATTAGTTTTTTTATTTAAAATTACTATTTAAAATTATTTTTTATTTAAATAAATAATTTTTATACATATTTAATTTTTTTTCTTCGTGCTTTTTGTAATTTCATTGTTTCAAACACATTTTTATTTGTCGTCTTAGTACAATGTTGTTTTAATTTTTCATCTTGGTGTAATATTTATTTGGTTCATATTAAAATATCAATTTCAATTAATCTAATATCAATTTAATTAATAACTTTGGTGTCTTGTACTTATACATTCATAAATATATGTATTTTTAACATTTCAATTTTGTCGTATTTATAAATTTTATTACACTTATAAATATACCGTCGTTTTAAACTATCAACTTAAATGTTATAAATTTGTTAGTAAATTTATTCTTTTTATTTTTCATTATTTTGGGTGAATTCCTTGTTAGTAAAAGAAAATTTTACAATAATTTATTATTTTATTTAGCAGCCGTATTTAAAGAATGTAATTTGTATAATTTTTAAAAAGATATAAATTTTTGTCTTAACTTGCTTTGTTTAAAAATAATTTTGCATCTTAAATTCTCTTATATTGTAGGTTCTCATCGATAAATTATTCAGTTATTTTATATATGAATAAATGAAAGAGAATAACATTTTTATTATTTTATCTAATAATTTTTGATAAATTATCAATAATGCAAAATAAAATATTTTTAAATAAATAAATATTAATAAATTAATAATTATATTAATTTATTGATATTTGAATACAAAATCTCGTACTTAATTTTATATAACATGGTTTAAGGTTTAGGAATTTGTTGACTAACGTTGAAGATGGAAGGAGTTTATAATAGGTTTAATTAATATGCAGATCCTTTAACTATTTGGTAATTTTTAATGACAAATAACTCACGGACACCCAAATGTTCCATCCACCCAATTAACACCTGCCCATGTGGCAAACATTTATTGAGTAACCTGTCTGTGTGGCAAGAATTAACTGTCAGCCAAAATCAAAATTATAAACTGAAAGAAATTAAAAAAATATCAGAACCGTCGTCGTCCTCTTCTTCTTCTCCAGTCCCGATCTCTATAACCATCACTACCCGCTGTGGTTGTTTCGATTTGAGTTTGGGGTGGGATGACATTGTCGAATAACCAGTGTTAAGATGAGGTTTTGTACGACGGTGACTGACAGTCGCGAGGCAGAGCGAGGCGAGATACATTGGTCGGCGAGAGAGGCGGCGTGATACGAGAATGAGAGTGACGAAATCGCGAAACGGCGAGAGAGGGTGAAGTGACGCGATGAGAGAGAGGAGTCGTGATGTCGACGAACGAGAGTTAGAAGACTTTTTTCGTTCTTTCTCTTTTGTTTATTTATTTATATATTTTTTGGAAAAGTGAGTTTTGCCACATAAACAGGTGTAAATTGGGTGTAGCTTACAAAAAAAAATTATAATCAGAGCCTTCAACTATTATATTGTTTTCAATTAAATCCTTCCTTAAAATGAAAGTTAGTCAACAATTAATTATTACATTTTTTATAACATTTTTCAATACTAAAAAATATTAATTAAATCACTAAACACATTATCTCTTCTCTCCTTTTTTAGATTCAACTATATTATTGTGTGAAACACATTTTGAAGATTCATAGTGTGAAAACCCCCTTCTCAAATTCGTGAACCTAAAAAAACCAAACATAATTGGTTCGGAAAATTCGTAACGCCTTAAATGATAGCTATTGCTTATGATGTAGATGCACTTTGCTCTTACGGGTATAAATATTGAATTGAATTTTCCTAATTCTTCTTCTTTATCTACTCCTTCTTCTTCCTCTGTCGTGATATTTAATTTAAAAATAGATAAGGAAAACAAATATCCATTTAATAAATGTAGAAAAAATTGAGTATTATTATTGTTTTAAAAATATCTCGTGCACCTCAACATTTCTCAAAAGCCATAAAATGTAGATTTCATCAAAATCACACTAACTCACCGAGATTTAAGAATCCCACTTTCAATTCAGAACTACACTTACGCTAATGGGCATGAGAGTTTCACCTTTTCCGATGTGGTAGCTCTTAATCTCCATTTTATATCAGTACACAAACACCATGACACTTACCAGTTGCTACTTTAATCAAGAGGGCAGAGTAAATTTTGTATGTAATAAAACAAGTCTTATATTATCCAATATTTTAGTACACATCATCATTTAAATCAATACCATCAGACCCCATGCATGACCAACATGCCATATATTCACACAATACATTCCCATTACAAAATAACAATCATCTCTATAAAACCATCTATAATTCATAGCCTGGAAACCTAGAATTAGCAGGTGCAAGCAAATCAAACCAGAGGCATGCTGTCCCAGCAAGTCCATGGAAGAGAGAGTAACCATTGGCACCAATAACAGCTTGCCCTTCAGCTGCAAGAACTCTAGCATTATCATACAAGAAGCAAGAGAATGATTTTGCCCTCTCCACATATATAGTGTCGCTGGTTAGTTTGTAGAGGGAAAGGAAGGCGTAGGCGTTTCCGGATACACCATCAGCAAGTCCTACCTTCTTCACCAATCCATTTTTCCACACAACTTCCCCTGCTTCTATTGCTGCATCTCGTAGTTCTCTGTCACTTGGAAAAACCTGCAAACACATAACATATATCCAAAGTTGTTCTCAGTTGTCACAAGCACTTACGTTACACACATGGTTTATATATAGAGCCTACAACTACAAATTATGCAATGTGTCATTGAAAATGGAAAAGTATAGACCTATATGTTTTGTTTTTTCATTCTGTTTTTGTCTTTGTTTTTATTTTTAATTAAAGAACTGTCACTTTCATTTCTATTTTGAAACAGTTATGTATTATTTTTTGAGTGAATCACAGATTCACAGTTTTGGTTCTCCAAATGAATGTGAGCATTATCTTTTAGCATTAAGACAAATGATAAAGAATAATATGTTTTGGAAACTAGTTCATTACCTGTGCTGCTTTAGACAATGTAATGGCCATTCCAGTTGCACCATGACCCCACTGCACCAACTTATCTCTTGGATTCCCTTCACTTGAAGGGTAATTTCCACTGTGAGGGAAACGTTTACTTATCAAATATCTCAAAGTTCCCTTAACATCTTCAGCATCCTCACTTGGAAGTGGAAAATGAAGGAGCACATGAAGAATACCAGCAACACCATTTGCTGCACCTAAGTACCTAGTCCCATGCCATCTATACATCAATGGACAGTCTTTAATATCAGAAGCTCCTGCTCTACCACCAGCCAATACTGCATCAATAATAGACATAAGAATATCTTTGGGCACTGTGTCTTCTCCTAGGTGTTTGTTTACGAACAATGCGGCCCATAAGAATCCAGCTCGTCCATATAGAAGATCGTATGACATTCCGAAACCACCTTCCTCAGGTCCAATAGGCAAGGCTCTCTCTTTTGCAACCTGCTTATTAATGGTAACGGATGATCAGATTATTGTATTATAACGCTGCATATAACTGATCAAATTAGTATGTGAGCTGTTAGCTCAGTTAAAAGAGTTTAACTTTCTGATGGAATCAAATCCTCTCAAACAATAGTAAGTTTGAAAAATAATCATTGATATTACTTTTATTAATAGATAAGCAGGCCCATCATGATAGATTATGGAGAAATTTTCATCTAAGAGCTTGTGAAGCTAAAAAAAAAAAAAATACAATTGAATCAAATTTCATATTCAGAATTCCATATTACTTTGGATTCTAGTCCTAATGTTTAGAGACAAATTACTGTCTGTTTCATACTAAAATTTAAACAAACAAGATGTCAGCTGACGGTGGATTGATTAATAAGGACCAAATGTGCAGGTGTGACGTAGGAATTGAGTGTTACTACTATTGAATATTAATCTTACCTCAACGAATAGACCCAAAAACAAGTCACGCTTATGGAGGTCCCCCATGTAATTAGCAACAACAGCTCCAAGTGCATATACGCCTCCTCTACCACACAAAAATGTCACGTGTCTGCAACAAGTACTCTAGTATAATTAATATATTAATTTTGTTAGTTATATCCATTTTTTCTTTATCAAATAGGCTATTTAAAACTCAATTCAGGTGGAATTGGAAAAGACAGGGATATGAATAGCAATTTGTGTTAATATATTTTGGATAGAGATTAAGTAAAAGACAATTATGATTTAATTAGGGTACTTGTTTCACACTATAGCTACAATGTTTATAAAAATGAATACGATGAAAACGACATCAGATAGAACTTTAATTTAATTTAATTTAATAAATAAAAAAGAGATAAATTGAAATGACCAATCTTGTAATTTGAAGAAAAAGATGTTTATGCAAGTTGAACAATCTTGTAATTGACTTTATTTTTTTACACACGCATTTTATTCAGGGAATTACTTGGTCTAACTTATTCAATAATACTACTAAATACTAATATGAATTTTTTTTGGAAGAACTTGTCAATTAACATCTTTTAATCCACACCTATATTTAGAGATGAAATTAAGTAGTAATCATTATTCACCTAATCAATATTGAATCCAGGAGTCAGGAATCTTCCAAAATTGCTTGAAAGTTACATTAGGTACCCTTTTCTATAGGAATTTCCCATTTATACAACCCATATACTTCCACTATTTACTATTGAAATAGGAGAAAAATGTAAGTTCATTTAATTATCTTAGCTCTATTTTATTTATCTATGATTCAATTATCAATCGCACTTTACCTTGCAAATAAGCTAGTACTCTAAATTTCCAATTATGCTGTTAATTAAAAAATAATCTAATTCACCAAAAAAAAAAAATTAAACCAAGTGCATACATGTAAGAAGAAGATATTCCAAAAAATTAAATAAATAATGGCGTTATTTGCATTTTATTTTTAATTTTCACAAGTTCATAGGTGTGTTAAAGGAAGAATTATTTTAAGAAAATATAAAACATACCATAAAACATAAAATGTGAATTAAAAACGTAATCACAAAAATATTTCTATTTAAATCCAATTAAAATCCACTCATAATGATTACTTTGTGTTTTGGGATAAGATAACTTTATTCTTAAGACTGTTAAGAGTGGCACCCAATAAAAAAAGAGAGTAAAGAGTACCTGAGGGAGGCACGTGCAAGAGTGGCGCATGTGTCAACAATCTCCGAACATAACAGCAAGTCCTTATGGCAACCGGTCACCTCGTACGATCTCAGGCAAGTAAAAGCCGTTCCAAGCAGACCCGTATAAACCGTTGGATCAACCACTTCTCGCCGATTCCAACTCACCTCCACCACCTACACACCCATAAATAATTTCACTATGTTAGTAACATTTTTCCCTTTCAAAATCAATTCCAATACTCTAAAATGCAAAACCCAAACAAGAAAATGAAAGGAACTACAATCTATCAACACGTGCCTCATCCTTGAGAGAAATCGCGGCTTTCAAAAAAGTTTCACTAGGAACTGAAAGATTTACAGCCGTTGGATTCACGATCAAATCCGAAGACTCGTGTTTACCCTCATCGTGTCCACCTTCAATCACCGAAGATGTCATTGTCTCTGAAATTAAAGAGAGAGAGAGAGAGAGAGAAAGCGAATTTTGCAATTCAATTGGTAAGTAAAAACTGGAAGCAGAAGTAGAATAATAGATGAAGGGACTGACCCAATCCAAGTGAATATATTCGGTTGATTGTTTGCAACTTTATATTACTATATGCTGCGGTTTATGGGAAGAAGCAAACGTGTCGAGATATGGTTCTATGTGGTAGCGGTGTACGGAAATACAATGCGCCTGCTTGCCACGTAAGCAACTTTTTTTAAAAACACAATTTCATGCGAATCACGTGGTGTTTTGGATAAGATATTTTTCCTGCTTCAAATATGGCTGTTGGGGTACAAGATTAGAAACATCATGTCTCGTCCGATAATTATTTTGCAATGGAAGGAAGGAGTAATGAGTGATTTGTTTGAATTTTCGTAAGAAAAGCCCATGGTATTATTTTATTTTATGACCTTTTCGTGTTCTAAACGTGCTTCACACCTAATTTTTGACTGATTAAAGCTTGGTATAATAATAATAAAGTATAAAACATGATATAAAAAAAAACTGTCGATATCTATGTATTTAATCAGTGAAAAAAAAATCTATATAATTAATATTTCTCTGTTGTGTAATGAACTACTCGTTATTTCTGAAAATAAATGTCATTTTTTAATAATAATGTATAGTCTAATTTGTACTATAAATATTGTTTTAAATTTAATATTTTTTATTTTACATTAATATTATGGTGAATACACCTTTATAAAAATATTTTAATAAAATTATTATTATTATTATTTATTTAGATTTATATGAAATTGTGGATTGAATCAACTATTATAGACTATTTAATTATTATAGACCGAAAGAAGTAAATTAATACTATTTTGGAAGAAAAAAAAACTTAATAAATTTATATGGAAATGTGGAACCAATCAACTCAATCTTCTCTGAATCGGTATGAAAAGCATTCAAAAATCATTCCTTAAAAGTTTGCCATATAAAAATCATTTTATCTAAATACTTAATCAACCTCTCATACTATTTGATGTAGAAGTTAACATGATACGGTGTTTTTAAGAAAAATGAGATTGGGTGTGGCAATACTGAATAAATTTGAAATGTCTGACACAAGTATTTAGTGCTCTTAAATGTGAATCCTAATATTTTCTATTAATGAAGTGAAGAATTGTAACTTTTATTTTGCACACTTAAAAATTGGTTTGACACAAGAAATTGCATACTGCATTAGTTAATATTTATCATCAAATGTAAAATTGAGCTAGAGCCATAATTTGCAATATGAAGAAGACTAGCATAAAGTTGCATTAGTCAATTTTCAACACATGATTCCCTACATGTACATACTCACAGTTGTATATTATTAATCATATTGCATATACTCTATGATATTCACAAGAATGGGGTCTCAAAAAAGGTGTGTATACATAATCTGTGAAACTATGTACACATCAAACAAATACAGAGTAAAACAACATAAACATTATTACATTACAATCTAATAGTATTTTATCCTTGCAGAATCTGCATTACGTTTGTAGATGTTCCTCATGGGAAAGTTCTTTTCGGTGAAAATGATGATTAGTATTTTTTCTCCGTATAAGATCACCAAATCTTTTCAACAAAGCTTTACTTTTTCTGTTGTTTCTATCACCCTCAGATTCATCAAAATGTGATTCGTCATAATGTTCAAAATCATCTGGAATTCCCATGTCCACATCATGATGCGATTCCGAATCAGATGAATCAACTTCATCGAATATTGAACCCCTTAACGTATCATCTTCTCTGATATCTTTGTTAACCTCTAATTCATTTCCCACTTTGTGTTGTTGCTTATGTGCTGTTATCATGTCTTTTAAATTAAGACTAAAAGTTTTGCTTAAACTCTTTGATTCTCTATGCTCTTTATGATGATCGCCTGAGTTGTGCGCCTTCGCTTTTTTACCTGATTCCTTATCCTCCTTTGTTGTTGATTTCTCAATATCTTCATTTTTAAACTCTTTTGTTGATGATTCTGATAGCATTCTTTTCAACTCGATGATATTCTCAAATGATGCAGCTTCATGAATTTTCAACGTTTCATTCTCATGAACAAGCAAACTGAGACTATCTTGTAATCTAGCATTTTCAGCTTTTGCAATTTCAGCAGCTTCTTTTGCTACATTAGCTTCATTCAAAGCTTGTTTTAGTATATCACGCAGCTTTTGATTCTCTTCTTTTGAAACCTTTGTTTTATTCTCAGCTTCTTTGAGCAAATCAAGTACTCTTTCTGTTTCTTGTTGTGCAAGCAACCTTTCCTCTTCAGCTCTTTTAATACAAGTCACAAACTCAGTTTCTTTCCCATTCCATGCCAAAAGTGATTCTTCAGCTTCTGATCTCAATCGCTCCGCAGTGTTTTTGAACCTATCAGCTTCTTTTCTTGTAACATCAAGAAGCTCTTTGTACTTCTCTTCCGTGTTTTCTAACATTGTTTTCCAACGCTCGGCGTCTCCTTTCGCGTGCTCTAGTTCGACTTGGCTTAAGGTTAATTTCGCTTTCACTTGATTAGCTTCTGTTGCTACTTCTTTTAATGCAAATGCTAAATCATCCATAGCTTTCTTGCTATTCTCTTCTGCTTTGGTTGCCAATATCAATTCGCTTTTAAGTAAATCCAATTCTTCAACTAAATTTTTCACCTTCATAGATTGTCCTTCTTCAAAACCTTCTTGAGTTTCATTTAACTTCTTCTTTGGTAACTCTTGTTCAATTACTTTCATACCCTCTAAGCCTTTAATATTGTTGCTTTGGTTTGAACCTAATTGAAGTGTCTTTAATTTTTCTTCAAGAGAAGAAATCTCAAGCCTTGACTCTTCAAGCAAAATCTTGTTCTGCTCAAGCTGTTTTGTTTGCATCACCAATGTATCAAACAAATTCGATTCGGATTCTTTTCGCTTTTCCAATTCAGCCTCTGATTCTTGAATTTTCCTCTTGTAATCAGACAATAATGCCATTGTGTTTTCATCTAATGGTTCAGTTTTGTTTTGTGGCACTGAATTAATCCTCTTAGTGGATATTACTTCATTAACCTTGGCATTGGTTTTTTCAGATGCCGATTCTCTCATATGATTCTTCGTGTGACTCTCGTCATGTTGATCCATACGATGTTGTTGTTGTTGCATCATTGGAACCTTGTGATATAATTTACTCACGAACTATATCCTTTTTCAAAAACCACAATCATATTACAACAAATCAAAATAAGTATCTATCATTATTTAGAAGGATAAACATAAAAGTTTCAATTTCAACAATCACTAGCACAATCATGATTACAATTATCACAAAAAACAAAAGAAAATATAAAAGATAAAAGAAATATGTATGACTCACATGGATTTGGTGGTGTTGTTCCAAAAGGAATTAGGCGCAATGAAAGAATACGTTGAAGCAGCAAAAAATAAGGAAATGAATGATTTGAGAAGTAAAGGAGGATTGGAAAAATATCCTTAGGAAGATATTGTGGTTGACATGTTTAATTGTTTATAGGCAACTCGTGAATTTAGGAAGTTGTATTATTAGAAAGTTGGAAAAATAATAAAACACGAATATTGGAGAATTAGAGTAAAAACAGGAGTTTCGTTTTATAAAAAACCGAGGTTGACGGGGTTTCTTTTGGAGTTGTTGTGGTTTCTTTTGGAGTTGTTGTGGTATTAGTTTAAGGAAGATGTGAGGAAAATCTATGAAATTGAATGGAATTGTTGGGTAGATATATTGGACAGAAACAACGTCGAACAAACCAACCTGTTTAATCGTTAAGAATAAAGCATGAAAATAAACTAAACTACAATTTTATTTATTGAATTGCAGTCCTCAACCGGCTGACATAGTACATATTAGACTAATTATTTTTTTATATGACAAACAGAAAGGAACAAAAATGTACTCCATCCCATTTTATTTTTTTAAGTATTTCATTTTTGTCATAAAATTTTTGTTTTTATTTTTAAATTAAGATGTAGTTGATGATTTTTTTTTGTACTCTTAAAATTTTAAAAAAGAATGCATTAAATAAATTTTGTTTTTTAATGAATGAAAAGTAAAAATAATTAAATAAACATAAATTTATTATTTTTTAATATGCGTGTCAAATGCTAAAAACATCAAAATTTTAATGACATTGAAATAGGGATAATGCAAATTTTATTTTAATGTTTTCTCTTGAATCTAAATTATTGGGAGTTAATCATCTTCCCTTTATTTTTAGCGAGAGACAGAGAGCATAAAAAATTGATGAGAGAGAAAAAGTATGAAAGATAAGTAAAATTGACTAGAGACACAGAAATATAGAGATCACAAACAGAAAATTGATACAGTATTCACATCCAAATTGTTGAGATACTCCAAATATCGTAAACTTTTGGTTAACTTATTTTGTTTGGGATAGTTTATTTTGTTTCAATTTTACTTTTCATTTTAATTATTTTATTCTGTTATCAATCAAATAAATGAAAGCAACCGGACTTTTGAGAAAATAATAATACTCTATAAATAATTTTATCTTTATTTATTTAATTAATTAATTGAAATTTTAAAATTTCTATAAACTTTTTTAAACTCTAATTAATAATTTACGTTACTATCAATTTATTATATTAATGAGAATAATTTGATAAAATTACGTACTATTATTTTTATTTTATTTATTATATTTTATTAATTTATGTGAAATAGTCAACTATAAAAATTATTTTGTGACATAAGAAATAATGATTATTGAAAATTGTTATAAATGAAGAGTAATATCAAAATAAAAAATAAAAAATAAAGATTAGATGTTTGAAAAAAAATAAATTAAACGTTAAAACGGATGGAGGTATCATTTCAAGGTTAACACTGATAATAATGATAATAAAATATTATTTTTTAACATTTTAATATAATATATTAAAAAATAACATAAAATTCAAAACAATATAATTTGGTAAGTTAACTTCACATAAATATTTCCTAATTCATAATATATTGCATATAAAATGCCATAATATTTATTTGCAACTATAACAATAATATCAATTTATAAATAGAATTATTATTTTATTACCTCCCACCTTGTAGTGCACTATTCTAGTATCAATCTTTTCTATTATATATAGACACTGTCTGAACACTTTTGAGGTCATCAATAGGACCAGATGAAAGGCTGGTTCTTAATTTAACTAATTGACATATCCAATCCCGTTACTATTGGGTATGATGTAATATTAATTTTAAAGTTGTGCATACACTATTAATTTAGAGTAATATTGAAATAAAAAATGTTTGATATATATATACAAAGATAAAAGAGATAAAAATAATGATACGATAAGTTGATCATATAAATCAAACAGAGAGAGATATAATAATATTTTAAATTAGTGTATGAGAGTGATTGGTTTGAGTGTAAAAGAGTGATGTGAGGTGTTATAACTAATGTGTTGAAAAAAATGTTAAGTGACAATTAATCTAGATATAATTTTCTTGACTAAAATGAGTAAATGACAATTATTTTACAACGGCTAAGTGTGTGAAGTTTTTATTACTGGAGTAATAAAGATAGTTACACTAATCTGACAGAAAGTCTAAATATGATCAATAAATACATGTAAATAAATTCATTATTATCTATTAAAGGAACAATTAATTGGATAAAAAAAAGGAACTATTAAAAATTCATATTATATATTTGTATTTGTAGAGAGTTTTACACATTTTAATTAAAACTTACTGAATCAGTCTTTTCAGATATTATAATTATTATTAATTATTAATTTTATTTATTTTAATTAAACTATAAAATATAAACAAAAACAAAAACAAATCAGAATGGCTGTAATTCACAAGTCCATATGATACACTTTATTAGACTTTTATTTTACATGTATTTAACTTTATCTTTAGTTGATACACTTCTCACTCAAGTGCTCAACCTACTAGTGGTTTTGACAAGTCCACATATAAATGGTGGGTCCAATCAATAGCTCAACTATATTGATTTTAATATTAAACTTAAATTATTCTTATAATCACAACTTATAAGATGAAATATATCTCTCATTTTTAAATTTATTTTCTTGTAAAACTCTTAAAATTCATTTTTTACAAGACTTCTGATTAATTTTTGCTAATTAGACTTTACACATTCTTATTTATTATTATTGATTGGATATTATATCAGTGATCCCTTAACTTAATTTCAGGTAACGTTTTAGTCTTTTATCTTTTTTTTTCTTTTCGAGTTGGTCATTTATTTTAATTTTAAGTGACAATTTGATATTTTATGTTTTAAAATTTCAACAATGTTATCCTTATATATACAAAAATTCAAAAAAATCATCAAATTTTTCAACGAAAACCCATAAAATTGATAATCATCTTCAACCTAATGCAAATTTTATCAAATTCATAACTCAAATATTCAAATACACTCATATTTTTATCTCCAACAACATCAAATAAAGAACGAAAATATGAGTTTATTTCAATATTTAAGTTATAAATTTGATTAAATTTGTATTTTATTGAAGATGATAATGAATTTTATGAGTTTTGTTTAAAAAATTTGATGATTTTTTTGAATTTTTGTAAAAAAAAAACAATATTGTTGACATTTTAAAACATAAAATATCAAATTGTCACTTAAAATTAAAATAAAGAATCAACTCGAAAAAAAAAGATAAAGAACTAAAACGTTATCTGAAATTAAGTTAAAAAACCACGAATGTAATTTGGCATAATATATATTATATAGGTGGTGTGATATACTAGAATTCATATAACACAATTGATTGGATGTTAAATATTTAATTTGGATTACTTAAAGTTTTTTTATTTTTATTTTATAAATTGTATTTTATAGAAAAACCGTCTACGGTTAATTAGCCTTTGATGTTTATACATTGTGTGCAGATAAGGAGCTCGTGAATAAAAATTCAGCAGATTATGTGTCAAATGTCGGTCATTTAGAGAAGAGTAAATTATTGTTACACAAAATAGAACATAAATATAATATTATATAAAATATATTAGGTTAAATTTTATTTTTTATAAAATATAAAATACTGTATTTATATTTTATTTTATATTTCAATAACATTATTCTATGAACTATAGAGTGAAGTTGGACAAAAGCATCGAACTTTAAGATCCCATAAAATGCCCGGTTTGTGTTGGCTTCTAAAGCATATTATGAGAATCAAGCTTTTCTATGGGATATTGTTCAAAATCACCGGAAAGTATAAATTTGTATTATAAAACTCTGTTATATATAATTAGGTTTTTTTTTTCCTTCTTAATTACTAATTATATTTCATAATAATTGAATCATTTCATACATATTGAAAAAATAGAAAGAAAAAATTCAAGAGATAATATTACTTTTAATAAATTATTGTTGTTAAGTATTGATATCAATATCATAAATATATTTTATAACAGAAAATATCACATTAGAAATAGTGGAAATAGTATTAATTAAAAATTCAGTTGTAAAAAGTGTATTAAAAGTTGAAAAGGTCGTCAATTTTAAGATAATTTTTTTATAAGTTAATTAATTATTGTGAGACAGATAGAATATATATTTTTGTTCACCTCCTTTAATTAGTTTCTTTTGAAAGGGCCGATAATTAATATGTGTCAATTGTGTATTGTCTTTGCTTTTTAAATTGAGTTTTTTACATACTTAGTAAGATTTAAAATTAATTTTTGAGGTATATTATATATCTATATTAATCAATGCTTTTTTTTTTTTGTGCTCTTGCATAAATAAATGAAACTTGTGGCATACGATGACTACCTAATGGTAATAAACAAATCGAGATATTTACTAAATAAACATCATGGTTTGGCCAAAAAGAAATCAAAACAAATAATCGTAGTCATAATAAACCTGTAGCCTATTATGCCCCATTAGAGTTTTACTAAATAAACATTTGAATGGAAATGATAAAAGGTCTTGCAATTCTATTTGCTTCAATATTGATGATGCATGAGGAGAAGTTTCTTTTGGAGAGGCTTGAAAGGGTGTACACATTTGGTCAACCAAGAGTTGGAGATGAAATATTTGCTGAGATATATATGGAAGAAAATAATTTGAAGAGTAATGAGGTTTGCTTAGAACATTGATATTGTTACTAGGTTGCCTTATGATCACAAAGATACCGTGTTTAAGCACTTTGGGACATGTCTTTATTTTGACAGAAGCTACAAGGGCAAGGTGAGTCATAATTTCAACTTTTTTTTCTTTCTTGTGAGACTTGTCATTTTACACAAATGTTTCAACAACACCCACTTGTTTCGTACAAAAATATAATTAATTTATTTAAGTTGATTATTAATTTAGATATGTTAATAATTATGATTAATTATTTAATAGAATTAATTATATTTTTATTGTGGTTTAAATTAACTATCTACTTAAGTAAATTAACCACATTGTTACACAATTAATCAACTCCTACACAAGTGTACAAAAAGTGAGTATGATCATTAATATTTTATTTAATATATTTTTTAGTCGTTTCAAAAAAAAAAATTTATTTACCAAACACATTATTTTATCTCAACTACATTTATATTTTTCTATAAGTTTATATATAATAATTTTATCAAAATAATAAATAAAAAATAAAATGAAGACACTAAACTTATTTATTATTAATAGTTATTTAAATTTAATTCAATCACCAAAACCAACATCTAGATGTGGATTTAAATCTCTCAATAATTTGTTTGTATGTTTAATCAATGACAGATGTATATAAAAAAAATATGTTAAAAAGTCTATCGTATAATTTATTTAAAATTTATCAATTGAAATTTACATAAAATATTTAAATTCTTCTCATGTGTTTGTTGGATAATAACTTTTTATATATATATATATATATATATATATACACAACATTTACAGATGGTGCAAGAGGAGCCAAAGAAGAAGTACTTCTCTTTGTCAGCAATAATTCCAATGAGAGTGAATGGTTTCTGGGAGATCATAAGGAGCTTCACTATGGTGTCTAGATATGGATATGAGTATGAAGAAGTATGGCTTTTAAAACTCTTTAGACTTGCAGGCATGGCATTTCCTGGATTAATTAGCTAATCACCTACCCCAAGATTATGTTAATGTTACCCGGTTCGGATCAATTCCCTCGCATGTGGATTCATGCATCCTTTAATTGAATCAGTAAAGGTTAGGTTAAATTATCCTTTTGTTCTCTTTTTTTTTTTTTTTATTCAAATTTTATTTTAAATCTGTAATTAATTTATCAGAACTATATTTAAAAGAACAAAATAAAACAAAAATTAATTAAGAGATCAAAGCAACATCTAAAAAAATATGGGACAAAAAATAAATTTAATCTAAAGCTTTTTATAACTTAACTAGCCTCAAAGTTTTAGTTAAATATTAATAGTATATTTCTTAGTACTTTTGATATTGAAAAAATTGAGAATCATGAATA
>JBBPBS010000276.1:13232952-13245456 GCA_037974835.1 Cicer judaicum
TATTGAATAATCAACCGATTTAGTTATTATGTAATAAATGAAGTAATTAGTAAGCTATAGCCTTTTATCCTAATAAGCTATAACCAAAACTTATTTATTGTTAATAGTTATTTAAATTTAATTCAATCACCAAAACCAACGTGGATTTAAATATTTGTTACTGATTTAAAAAATTATTTTGATGTATAATAATTTAGAAAAATTATTTTATTAATTGTAAAGGAGAATATAAACTATTTTGTATTACTATATTGTGATAGAAAATATTTTTTAAAAAATGTAAAAATACTTTTAAAAGTTATTAAAGACAATTTTTAATCTAAAACGATTTATAGATTCTATTTTTGTTTAAAAAAGTTATAACAAATATATAAAAACTATAAAAAGATAATAATTTATTAAAAAATAAACTTATGGACCTTTTCCAACAGTTTTTTTTTTTATAATTAAATGAAAGACAAAAGCCGATCCTTCTTTTTACGAAACAAAAGTAAGTCTTAATTTGTGTTTTACTTCAATTTATAATAAAGAATTATTATAAAAAAAAATGATAAAAACACCGACGGAAAAATAAGAACTTCCGTACAGTTACATTTGCGATTTATGAACGTGTTAGCAACAGGGAAGAGAAAACTTGACTCAGGGGAGAACACTTGTAGCATAAGCGAAGATTGAACAACTACTTTTTTCGTCGGAAACAAACGCAGTGTGACAACCGTCTTAACTCAACCCTACCTACCTACGCCGTTTGGAGCTTAAAGAAAGGTTCAATCCAATTTTGACCCAAATAATTATCAAGCTAGCTCCCGCTTCAAGGGACGCGTGGCGGGCCAAGAGGTGGTGCTAGTTTGGGCGCGTAGCTTTAATCGCCACCTCGTTTCTGCGATTCCAATTTTGCAATCGATCTATTATCTATTTCTCCGATCATTGTTGCTGATATCATTAAAGTGTGTGATAAAGATAAAGAGAGGGAGAGATGTGGGTGTTTTACCTGATCTCGCTTCCTCTTACAACCGGCATGGTGATTTATACGCTGAGGTACTTCGCTGGTCCACATGTTCCTCGCTACGTACTATTCACCGTTGGATATACTTGGTTCTGTTCTCTTTCCATCATCATCCTCGTCCCCGCTGACATTTGGGCGGTATCGTTTCTTTTCCTCTTCTAATTCCGTTTATGATCATTTCACCTTTGCCGATTTTGTTTTCTCATCAATTTCAATTGTACTGCTGTAGATTTTTATTTAACTTCGTATTTTAGGTTTGGCCGGAAAAAATAATGTTGAATTGGATGTTTGATTAGTGTAGAAACTAAGTTGAAAAAGTAATCTTAGTGTTTGGCTAGTTTTTCCTTTACTTCTTTTGCTTTACAACTGAGAAATGAAGGGAACTACTCTGGGAAGAGTTAGAAATAGGAACGATTTGTATGCCCTTAGTTAATCGGGATGCTGGTAATACAGAGGCGAGTGACAAAACATAGATTATAACACTTAACACTTTTCTTAATAAAAATTATTCATCTTAGAGGAAGCCTAAACTTTCAAAATGGACATGTACATGGAGAAGTTGTGAACAGCTTTTTCTTGTTTTTATTTTTCGGTTCCGAAGGGGAAAGAGCCCTAGCGATTCGAAGTTTGACTTAGAAGTAACTAATATCTGACCAATAATCAGTGTTGTCGATGACGGAAAGCAAAAAATCGGCCATATAAACACGCCATTGCGGCCCATGGTGCCGCCATGGTGGACATTCCTTCACAAATTGTGTTAGTCATGACGGCGCTGCCGTGACTGCCATTTAACAACCATTGCCAAGGATGTTTCAGCCAAGATTTGAACTCCAATTTTCTCGAACAACTCATCTGTAGCTGAAGTTTGTTAACCACTTGGTTTGAATAGTTGGTTTTTAAATTAGAAACCAGGAGAAGGATTTATAATTAACACCGGAATGATTCACTTTGAATTAGTGTCAAATCTCCAAAATTTGACAAAAAAAGTCCTTCCTCCTAATTATGTACCAGGCAGCTTTATGCGATTTTAAATTGTAGTTACGCCTGTGTCAATTAAATCAGTTTTTATGCTGCATTGCCTCTTCTTTTTTATTCAGTCAATGTTTTCCTTCAAAAGGTAGATTTTTCAAACATTATATTGTTTTAAGGTTAAAAAAATGTGGTTAATTGAATAACTGTATGTGCATTATTTCATTCATTTATTCACTAGTGGTGCTTTTATGATACTTTCAGACGATAGCTTCTCACAATGAGAATGGAGGTATTTCTTTCTTTTGGAGCTGGTCATATTGGAGTACATTTTTGCTGACTTGGTATGCCAATTTGAAGTTTCTGTAATTATATTTTGCAATGACTTTCACAGCCTTCTGTTCTGTGTACTTCAAACCACATAGCTTATTTAGAAAGGCATGCCATTCTGAGCTCCACATGTTGGTTGATGATCCAAACTCCAAAGTTTTTAGAGCTAGTTTGGTTTATCATGTGATAGTTACTTTGCTCACTCAATGCCTTAAAGCCAAACATTCCTCAGGATCCTTGTTTTTACTTTTTTATATGTGGACTGTGCACCTTGTTATGCATCTAAGATGTGACGTCGTCAAGCTGAAGTAACTATTTTTAATGTAAATCAGCGATAAATTTGAAAATTTGAATATATTGTTTTTTTTTTGTTATCTCTATTTTAAACTTCCTTATACATAAGGCATGAATGCATGTTAGCATTTTCTACTACAAAACAAAACAAAACAGACTTTGAGCTACACTGGAAGTAGTAATGAATAACACATGGTATAGCTTCTATGTAGAATTGCAAAATTTAGTTGATTTTGTGTATGCAATGTATTGCTAATGTGTTTTATATGCATGTCTTCTCATATGTTTGATTTTAATCATGACATTGCAAGGAAATATTTAATTAGTTTTTACGGATCAGAGATGCAATTTCCTCATATTTAAATTATTCATCCTAAGCAGGGCTGTGGTGCCCCTTATTCAGGGTTTTGAAGATGCTGGGGATTTCACTATATCAGAAAGGTT
This sequence comes from Cicer judaicum, assembly GCA_037974835.1. Lineage (NCBI taxonomy): Eukaryota > Viridiplantae > Streptophyta > Magnoliopsida > Fabales > Fabaceae > Cicer > Cicer judaicum. The sequence continues at coordinate 13,235,996 of JBBPBS010000276.1, forward strand.
GAAAACTAGTGTACATGTTAACTTGGTCTTCTATCTAATTGTGGGATCCATTGGACTTTTCGGAATCATTCTTCTCATTATGATGCACAGGACCTGGTTGGTTCTCATCCTCCTAGCCTCATTTATTTATTTTTGTTGATTTTAGTTTGTTTCAGTTTGATGTTAGCTCTAATTTATTGCTTCTTATAGTCACTCCCTGTCTCTCTCTCATCAAGATTGTTGCTTTCACTTTGTAACTTCCTATAGTTTTGTCAATGACACATACAACTGATTTCTTTTTTATTATGTACTGTTATATATGAACATACTTTGTTTTGACGTTTAACTACATACTTTGTGACGATATGAGTGACTGATGTATTGATATTTGAGCCTTTGCAGATCAAACTCTCCCTCCCTTTGTGTGTGTGAATAATGAGATTTTAAAAGACTTCTGTAAAATAGTTATCTGTCTGATAAAGCTTTGCATTCACAAGTTCATATTTCAATCTAACTTATGTAGTGTTTTGACATCTGTGCATTACTCTGTGAGGCTAACATAGAGGTGTGACGTCATTTGAAATGAAGTATAGTTGTTTATATGGGTACTAGACCATGCTAGGGCTTGGGGAAATCACATCATTAGAGTGGGGCCTAACTGTCTATGGATCTACATTAGGAGACCTGAGAAGGGTGGTGGGAAGTTGTAGGATGTTCCAGAAGTGTTGAACTTCCTCACAGGAACTTCTGACTGGGTTTAGATATCTATTAGAGAACAAAATGGAACATAAAGAGGTAGACGAAATTAAATGAATGAACTATTTGGATATTTTTGTGGTGGAATTGAGTAAAATGTTTCCACTCCAATACCCTCATATTGGAGGGGAAGCCTAATTGTGGTGTTGATTTGAACGGGATGAAATGCACTTCACCATGTTCCATTCTATTCAATCCTGTTTCATACAATCCATCCAAAGAATGAAACCCATCACATTTTCTTTCCATTTATGTCATTCCTTTCCTTTGCATCAATTCAATCATTACCATACACATGTGTCTCAATCAAGTGTGAACTAGGCTTATGGGATAAATAAATTACTGGTCTAGATTTATATGTAAGTCTTGGCTCTTCAATAATCAGTGGCTTATACAGCTTTTCAAGTCATAAACACATAGATATCTGCTCATTTCCCAACTATTTGTTCTTTTTTGTCATGGTTGACAAGTTAGCATGAAATAGGACTTTTTTCCTTTGTACTTGTGTGTTTATTTTTTCAGTTTTAAATGGAGCCATACTTGTTTAGGAATGACTTCTAGCTGATTGATACTTTTGTAAGCAGGAGTGGGAGTCTTTTGGGATTTGCCATGACTTGCTCAAATACTTTTGGACTTGTTACTGGTGCATTTCTTCTTGGCTTTGGTTTAAGTGAAATTCCTAAAAGCATTTGGAGAAATGCTGATTGGACCACTCGTCAGAAAGTTCTTTCCCATAAAATTGCCCAGATGGCTGTCAAACTTGATGATGCTCACCAAGAACTTTCAAATGCTATTGTTGTAAGTGGTTCATCCAAGTTGAATGTAAAGTAAATTGTGCAATTTTACTGCTGACTAGACATTACTGTGAATTGATTTATAGAAATTTTTGGTTTTTAATAGATCCCAACTTAATAATTTAGTCTATGTAACTGAACTATTAACAGAGACAAGGCTTAGTTGCGGCTGTTTTCCTAGTGCACATTTACAGTTTGGAATATTTGTTAATCTTTCACTTTCAAGCAAGCAATATTGAACCACCTTTTCTTGTTTATGATTTGTGTTTTACTTTTATTAAAAAGTTTACAAGAAAAAAAACCACCCTTCCTAGTTGCATTCCTCCACTTGACTTCATTTTAAGTTCTGTATACATTGGAAATTTATGAAGTGTATTGTTGGCAGTCCAAAAATGAAATATTGGATTTTTATCAACTTTCCGGTATACGAAAGATCTCAAATGCATTATGCTTTGTTTGTTTTTACCGGCATGGTTATGATGCAAAATAAGAATTGCTTGCTTTTGAGTAACTCTATTTTTAAAGTAACCTTAAAACCTGCTCCCCAACATACAGACACACATAATTGATGGAGCTTAATGATTGTTTATTTGTATAGGTTGCCCAAGCAACATCCAAGCAGATGTCCAAGCGGGATCCTTTGAAACCCTATATGGATGTCATTGACGATATGCTTGCTCAAATGGTATTGACTATTGAGTACTTGAACTCATTTGATTAAGGATTTAAATACATAATCTGTATTGCTATCTTTGTATAGACATAACTTTCAAATTTTCAGCTTAGAGAAGATCCATCCTTCAAACCACAAGGTGGACAATTAGGGGAAAATGATATGGATTATGATACAGATGAGAAGTCAATGGCGAAACTAAGGCGTCATCTCCGGAATGCTCGAGAGGAGTATTACAGATACAAAAGGTAAGCCATGTGATCAATTTGGTTTTTAGTGGTCTTAAGTGTTCTTGAATCCTTTACAGAAGTTATGGACTTATGGTAAATTCAGTTATGTTTTTACGAGGAAAACATTATTAGATCTATAGTGATATATTTTTATTTTGCATGTCATTGATAATGCCTACAGCTTATTCATTAGATTAGTGAAAATAAAAAATTTCTGGTTCTTTACATTTTATGTACTTCTGAATCTTACAATTGGTCTAATTAATAATCATGGTCATGAATTTCAATCTTTTGGTTTTACTTGGATCATGAAAAGTTTAATATTTGCTTCCTAGCATCTATTAATATGAAATACACCTTTTAAAATTTAGCTTTCTTGCCAGCGGTGAAATAGATTAATTCTTGCCTCTTACTGAATAAATGATATATGGTGATATGATATATGTGGCAGCCTTATTGTTTGTTGTAGCACTCACTTCTGTTAAATCTTTACAACAAAGGCACCTTAGATTTCCTTGTCAAACTTTATTTGATATTGTTACTTTTGCAGTGAGTATATTACTTATGTACTGGAAGCCCTTGAGTTGGAAGATACAATAAAGAATTATGAACGTCGCAACTCAACTGGATGGTTTGCTCCTAATTTTGTTTTCTGTTTTTGTTGGTCAGGATGATACTTCAATATTCTCTATAATATATTGCAATTCTAGAACCCTCACCTTACCCAAATTTTAATGCTATAATTTCAGGGAATATAATTCAAGCATCAGACCTGATCGGACTGGCAAGTTGGGGTCCTTATTTGATACATTGGGTAACTATGAGAATTATTATTAAACACGTTTAACTTCATAGAATACTTCTTTGCTGCTTATGGAATAGCATGGATTTTTTTTTAATTATTTATAATGCTCTTCTGAATAAGGAATATTTTGGTTAGAGGCATCGTAATTGTGGTTCTGAATTAATGGTGATTCTTTGCAGAATTTTTCTGGAAATGCTTTTTAAGGAAACAAGTTGAGAAAGGCTGGGCTGTTTTACTTGGTATCATGTCTGTTGCAATTCTTTTAGCAGAGGCAACTCTGCTGCCTAGCATTGATCTATCGCTTTTCTCCATTCTCATAAAATCCGTTCGAACACAGGAGCTGCTTGTGCAGGTAGACCGATTTTTTTAGAGATTTTTTTGTATGGTGGACATTGAGATGTTATATGTTTGTGTGTATCCATGTATTTAAATGTTTTTCTTTGTTACAAAATCTGTTGGAACACAGGAGATGCTTGTGCAGGTAGACCAATGATAGTTTTTCTTCTTCTTATGTTGGACATTGGGATGCTGTATATATATGTAAAATACTTTTCACCTTTTTAAAAGAGTTTTGGGGTGAATATTTCATTGTGAAATTGTTGAAGTTATTGATTTTTTATGAAGGGAGGAGGGAAATAATAAGAACTTTGAATATTATATTATTGGTAATAACTTGATACAAAAGACTAAACATTAGCCCTTATATATAGGGATACAAGACCTTCAATAGGAAAATTAGGAAGCAAATCATATTAATAACTAAGTAATATAGAAACCAATCTTAGGACATGATCTAAGATACTCTAATATGAGAAACTGTTCCTCGGAGATAAACTAAGATATTCTGACATAATATCAAAATATTATAAGGTATTATCTAATCTAATGTTTAACTTTTTTAAACCAAATTGAAGTCTATCTTATCTCATATAAACTTCTTTGTGATTTAGATGGGCTTTATTAGTGTATTGGTCAACATCATATGTGATTTTCTTCTTATATGGAGGAGCCTTTGTCTCTATTTTTTTTATGAAAATAAGCTTTCAGTCCTTTTTACTTAGGGATGTACATAATGCAAAAAGTGCTAATGGAATCTTAAATAACGTTACTTTGCTTAAGATAAGATGCTTTTGATTCTACATTGCTACTTATTTAAAATGAAGACAAACTTCCTCAATCTCAGATGCATTCATGCCAATTTAGATTTTAGTTTCCATGTATTGTGAAATGTAACAACCTATTTTTAACAATGTGAATCATGTGCTGTGATGTATTTTTTTGCTTACTCTCCAATCTTTGTAAGATGGTATGAAATCACTGACCTTCAATTTCTTGTACAGGCATTTGCTTTTGTTCCACTCATGTACATGTGCATCTGCACATACTATTCTTTGTTCAAAATTGGAATGTTGATGTTTTACTCGCTGACACCCAGACAGACCAGCTCAGTAAACTTGCTTATGATATGCTCGTATGTTTTTATTTGTTTTTTTTATTTTTTTTATTTCATATTGCTGGCAAATGAATACCAGTTATATTTATATCCTATCTGTTCCCAGGATGGTTGCCCGTTATGCTCCCCCTATATCATACAACTTCCTCAATCTCATTCGACTTGGTCCTCATAGAACAACTATATTTGAAAAGGTATTCTTCTGAATCCATTGACCTATCAATTCCCTTTAAAATATTACTTTTCTTGTCTAATCCAACAAAACTGTCGACACTGTATGTGATTCCATGTGTTGCTGTCTGCTGTGATATTTCTTTTCTTGCTTATCATTTTGGCATAAACATCACAATACTTTCTGATAGGAACGTAAATTGAAGAGAAAAATATAATTGCATTATTAATGTAAAAAGAGAACTATTACAGAAGATAATACCACTGTAATCCTAGAGCAAAGCTCCTCAGAGAAGATATAACTCTTCCTATGCCCAAACGGCCAAACCTCTAAGGTTCTAACTGAAAGCTGATTAAGGGTAACCTCCCTCTCTCTCCACTATTCCCTATAACTAACTCCCCCTATTCCTCTCTGCCGCGCCACCTTCTTTCCCTCCCAGTTCCTATAATTTCCTAACATCACTCCCACCTAATGGACTTGGGCCACTGATTAACTAATTGCGTATTTGGGCCCACCTTCTCATATTGGTTCCTAACACTTCCTAATAATCCAAACGATTAAGAGGGATTCAGATTTAAAATGGTCTATCATTGGACTTGATTCATATAATAGGATATAATGACGCTGTTTCATCAATTTAGTCGGCCTCATTTAGAGGAGAAAGGCTTTGGTTGTTTTTGTCCTTCTAGAAATTGCCATTTCATAGTTATATTGGTTGTGCACATCATGCATTGTAAGATAGAGACATAATGTACTCAATTATTTCTTCATTAAGTTTATCGACTAAAATTTATTTCCTTCTTTCTATTTTTGTTTTAGCTAATATAACATTTTTCGTAGTTTTTTAATTTTCATATGTGTGTGGTTTTGTTGATTATGATTTAGTTTTACATGTCCTTTCTATATTTTTTTTCATGATAATGTTTCACATTTGTGCTTGACTTAGCTAGCAACTGCTAAATTATCTGAACTTTTGCCCCATAAAGCATTTGCTCCTTTCCTTCATTTTTTTTAATCCTGTGCTCAATTTGTCTATGTTTCAGCGAATGGGGAACATTGATAATGCCGTCCCTTTATTTGGGGATAAGTTTAACAAAATTTATCCACTTATTATGGTTACATACACTCTTTTGGTTGCAAGCAACTTTTTTGACAAAGTATTTGATTTTTTGGGGAGCTGGAAGAGATATATTTTCAAAACTGAGGCTGATGATATGGATGGTTTCGATCCATCTGGAATAATTATTTTACAAAAAGGTATCAAATGAAAATTTCCATTTTTGTTAAAACTTTAGTTCAAGTGGCAAATGACAAATCTTATGTGAATTATTGAATGTTGACTTTGTAATACTTATGATTCATTGGTTTTGTTTTATTTGCAGAGCGGTCTTGGCTTGAACAAGGACGCAAAATCGGGGAAGAGCAAGTTGTTCCACTTGCAAGGAACTTCAATGGTATTGATATTGAATCGGGCCACAGTCGTATGGTATGTAGACATACCTTCAAAAAGTGGAAGCAATATTGTCTTCATTGTTTTCGTTCATGTATCATATCCCATTTAACCTAAGGGATTCTTTAGCTGTAATGTATGGCATTTGGAACTACTACTTTCGTTTGGTATTATAGTTTACTCATCCTATACCTTGTATTTCTTCAGGAGAGGAATGGTGTTGAAATGAAGAAAACTTCTGATTTAATTACTGAAGAAGAGAACAGAGGTCTATCCAAAACTTTGGACGAAGAGACAATTAGATATGGCTCGAGCAGAGAAGCCATCAGCAACAAGTATGCTGCAATTAGAGGGCAGGGTGGATCATTATCTAAATTGAAGGTAGAAGATAAAAATATAGGCTCTTCTTATTCTGTGCTTGATGAAGGCAATACTAATTCTAGAAATTCAGCTGGAGTGCCGTCTACTGGTTTGGCTTCGACGTGGCAAACAATGAAGACAGGCTTTCAGAGTTTCAAGTCCAATATAGGGGCCAAAAAGTTTTTACCAATTAGGCAAATACAGGAAGATACGGTCACCCGTGTGTCCTCGTCGGAGTCACTTGATGAGATATTTCAAAGACTCAAACGGCCATCTTTGGACCAAGTTACTTACAATGACGAGGACTAAGATCAAGACCGATACTTGTAGTCCTTTTAGGTGACATTCATCATATGGCAAGAACTTACAGGTGTAAAGTGTTATTGGATTAACAATGCATGTCCATGTTATAATGTACAGTGATGGGGAAATTTTAAATGCTCTGCTTAGAAAAGCAATACTTAATCTCCCATTGCAGCCTAAAGATGAAAAGATAGGCTATTATAGAGAACCTCCTATACGTTACAAGTTACAAATTACAAATTACAAATTACAAATTACAAATCAATGTCATACAAAAGCTAGCTGATCCTTAGAATTTAGAAACAATACTTAAAAAATTGTACGGGTAGACAGGTTAACTGATGTTTTTGCCTGGCTTGGATTCATAATTTCAATTTCAGTCATAATTACTTTAATCAGATTGCATTCGATTTGTGGGATGCCCATTTACTCCTTATTAAATTTTTTATAATATACAGAATGAAAATAAAATATTTGAGCAGTCCCTATATTTAATAGCATGTCTGCTCAAAGTTCATTGCAAAATACTCCCTCTAATACTAAATATAAGAAGAAAAAAAACAAAAATCATTATTTAATGTGTTTACTAAAATAACTTTGACTAAATACTTTAACACTTACTAATATGAATATTAATTACAATTATAGTAAAAGTAAAAGAATATAAAAAGCATTTCAACAATAAACATATTTTGAAACTTGTGACTTTTTTTATGTAAGAGATCAAAATTTTCTTCAAAAAATTTCTTATGTAAGAAACCAGATGGAGTGGCATACATGGCGGACCGAAAGAATGCAAAATTAACTTTGCAAATAATAACATCTATGATTGAAATCTAAAGAAAAAGTGAAATTTCTGATACGATCAAAAACAAAACGTCACCCAAATTATGATACAGCTGTATATGTAGCATGTTACACGATCATATCCAACCTTCAAGTTCTTGAACTAATGGCAGGTACCTCTGTATCCTTTCTCTTCAGTTTGAGTACCTTGGACCAAAAGCCATCTTTCTTTCTTCCCCTGCAACCACCAACATCCCTCTCCCTGTTCCGGTTCTTGGAAACAAAGGCAAGTGACTTGCTTTTCTTCAAGTTCAAAGCATAATTAAAGTTTATCATACAAGAAGTCGTAGCATTCGCATGTGAAGCATTCCGGTGAAAGCGGATAGGATGAGATGAAGAGCCGTGATTTTTGGAGGCTTTATCAGTGGATTGAGGAGAAGCAGGTGAAAAAGGAGAACAATAGTAGAGAGGATCAATAGGATGATTCTTCATATGAAGTTGTGAAAGTTTGTCTCTTAAGCAAGAAGAGCAAACACCTGGTAGTTGTCTATCATTTGGATGATCTTTGCAGCCTCCTATTGTTGCTTCTAATTCGCACCACTTTATGTTATTCATTATTGATAACTTTTTCGCTTGGATAAAACCATGCTCGTGTGGAATGTTATTTATATTCATATTCATTGGTCAAAGATACAATGTCTTGAAATAATGTGTATATTAATAATATTATAATACTACTAATACTATAATATAATCCAAAGGTCGACGACCACGAAGGTTCATGTTTTTCTATTATTGCTGCTTTTAATTTAATTTAATATAAATTATTTTGGTAGTATTATACCCGTGTAGATAAGGGAAATGTATTAATAATTATAATCGTATGATATCAGAACGAGATTCTTGTGTTATGACTGCGTTCAATTTAATTCATCTTTTCGATCTTTGACGCAATTTGTAATAGAAAGGGACAGCCAAACAAACCAAGGAAAATTTAGTACTAGCGTTTTCATTACATGATGATATCGTTGTACTTCTGCCTTAATGTTTGAAGATTTTTTTTTTTTTTTACCTCGATAAGAACAAATTTTTATAATAAAAAAAACTGATTTAATGTATACACTACTATATACACTTTCAATAGAAACAATTTTTACACAAGAAATATATCACAATTATAAAATCATTAAAAATATATTTACGCTGCATTTAGAATATTATAAATATATTTCTCAAAAAAATATATATTTGTTAATTAAAAATGGATTAAATAGAAATTTTTAACTTTTTGACTCTTAAAAATTTATTTTTGAAACTTTTTTGTCAAAAATTTTAAATTTACGCGTAAAATTTTTTTTTTTGTAGTATTTTAAATATATTTTAAAAAGTTTATTCAAAATTTTGAATAATAGGTATGAGTTGACTTAAAAGTATGGACAAAAAATATTTAGTGTAAAAAATTGTATATTTAATGTTTTGAAAATGAAAATATCTGTTTTTTCAATAAAATAAAAAAATATTATTTAGAATTCTTAAACAATGTCTTTAAAGCATATACAGTGACGAGTGTTTCCCTTAATAAACACTTATTACGAGTATAAAATATATGTGCCTATATAGAATAGTGGACTATGAAAACGCTATCTTTTTGTAATATTTAATAATTTTCACTTAATAAATTATATTAAATTAAAGGATCA
>JBBPBS010000276.1:13260621-13298991 GCA_037974835.1 Cicer judaicum
AAGTACCTCATATTTAAATTGGCAATTGACATCCCTATGTTTTAGGTGTCTATGATTATTCATCTTAATAATATTTTATTCTAAATCTTAAATATATTTAAATTTAAATAAAAATTTTAAAAAAATATTTAGGCTTTATTTTCAACACTCTTATATGATTATTCATAATGAGACTATATCTTCATTTTCTTTGTTCCTTGTTAGAGTATTTTTTTCACTTATGTCTTCATTGATTGAATTTTTAGATGACTTTTGTTGGTTTATATTTCTTCCTCCTTCTTATCTTTCATATAAACATAAATATATTTCATGTAACACAAGAAGATCACTTGTGGTTATATATCTTCGTGTAATACAAAAATATCAATTATTGATTGTGATTATATATCCTCATGTAACACATGAAGATCATCTATTGATTTTTGGTTATAAATTAAATTGAATTTATTTTTTCTTTGATTTCTTCTTTTATATCCTCATGTACATATGGATCTTAGTTCTGATATTACTGGTGGAACTTTTTATGTTATTTTGTATTTGTGAAAGCATGTGTAGTGTGTACAATTATACATGACTCTAAATTTTGAGGGCCGCCAAAAAAAAATTGTTATAATGTAAAAAACATGTGTGGTAAGAAAATTATATAGTAATAAAATGTTAAAGTTTGACAGGTTCAACGGTTTTTCTTCTGAAACTTCAAGTCGAAAATGTTAAATTTATAAATGGATATTTCCTTATAGTTGAATATGTACAAAACATGATGGACATTGTTTTATCTTTATACTAAATTTAGAACTCTCGACCAAAAAAAGTTGTCTTTTTTAATTCTCTTACTCTTGGTACTCATTATTGGTCTTTAAAGTTTGTGAAGAAGAAAAAAAAACTCATTATTATTCATAATTATCCCTCAACTAACAATTCTATATCCTTACTCATCTCAAAGATAAAGTTTTAAGATTTCTTTAATCTCTGCATATCCATAAATTTATTAAAAAATAATAATAATTTTATGAGTATATAAATAAAAAATTAGATTGAAAAACTATTTTTTTTTATAATTTAATTGTAATTTTAATTTTTCAATATTGTTTATATATATATAACGGATAAAAAATACTTGTATAAAGAGAATAGGACACAAACTTTTAGCAATAACCATGATTGGGAGGACAATCATCTCATACGCCTCATGTCTTTTGCTAAACAAATTAAAAAAATATAGTCACCAATTTTTAAATTTTTAAAAATTTCTCCATCTTTTAATTTTATTTATTCATTTTTACTAATATTTCATGTTGAATAATTAGTAGATAAGTCATTGGATGATATGACAATGCATTTTTTTTTAGAAAATCTATTTTTTTAGGTTTTTATATTTTTTTTTACAAATCATTAGAATAAGTTTATTTTTTTAAATAATACTTTAAAAATATTAAAAAATAATAATAATAAAATTTACATTATCACAATATAGGTAAGTGATTATGGTCATACATGTGAGGATTAAATTTTAACAGTTTAAACTTTAGCAGTCGAGTAAAAAGTAATTAATTGATATTTTCTCTCTCTATTTTTTTATTAAAATAAGACCATTTATGATCAATTTTGATTTGAAATTATTTTTTAAATCATTATTTTATTTTGTCTTTTATAAAAATTTCATTTTTCATAATTTTAGTGTAATATTATTTAATTTGTCATCTTGATTAGTTTTGAACTGTGTTGCGATGTTAGTCGGTTCATATTGAAAAATAAATTTTAATTTAATATAAATTAAACTTAAACCAATATTTCAACTTTAAAGAATGAGTATTTTATAAATCTTAATTTTAATATATTTGTAGATTTTATCATTTTATAGTATTATAATAGGTGTTGTAAGTCTGTTGAAAGATTTTTTTTTTCATTTTAATAATTTTAATAGATGTAGTTTTTATTTATTTAAATTAATAATTATTATTTTTAATTAAAAAATCATTTATCACAAGTATCCTTATATTTTTACTAACCTTCTTACATTCATTTTTCCCATATTTATCCATCAAAATTAATTTTGTTTTTGACATTTAGTATAATATGGTGCATTCAAACAAGGAACTATAGAATAATATTTATGTGAATACAATTGAGTAAATAATTTGAGCGCCTACAAAAAAATTACATTTTTATTTAATTATTTTAAAATGATATATATTATTTAATTTTAATTTTTGTATTTATTTTATATGTTTGTTTGATTAAATAATGTGTCTAAAAGAATAATTCGAAAGTATACACTCGCCCGTCATTGAGCTTCTGGTTTTGTTCCAATTTCTACGTGATGGTGACTTGTTTGAAAATGACACGTTCTATGCACCCGTGGGACCCATATATCACATGGCTGATGGGTCTACCAATATGGGAATCAAAGCAAGGAGAGAAAGAGGGACCCACATGTATTGTAGGACCACATTCTTTCTTATGTGTTCATATTAGTAACAAGTTTTTCTTCGGTGGTGTGGTGGCACATCTACACTACCAACTTGCACTCTTTTCCTACTTTCGAACGAGAGTGACAGAGAAATCCTATACATTGCGGTGCTAATTAGAAAATTAATTTTAATGTCATTGGTTATGTTTATTCTTTTACCGTATATATTAGACAGTATGAAACTTGTTTTAAGAATATGTTTCAAATTTTAATCAACTCCAACAGCTACAAAGTAAATCAAAAGTGAGATATTCTTTGGTTGTTTACTAGAGTGAGAGTATAATAAAATAAAAATAAAATTTTCTCTTCTTTTTTTTATTTGATTGAAAAAAAATTGAGAGAAAAAAAGTATATACTTATTAAATGGCATCAATATACTTAAATGAATATGATGTGTAATAAAAAAAAATAATGAAAAAATTAGATAAAAGACAAAAAAATTGTTTTGCTAAGTAAAAACAAAATTGGCTTGTGAGATTTCTCTTCATAAAGGAGGATTACAAAAACCACTTTGAAACATTCTTTTTCTTCAAATAGCAATTCTAAACAAGATTCCAAAGCATGATATTGGCTATGTTGGAGATTACTAAATTATTTTTACTTACGTGGTTGAGAGAGATGAATTGACGTGGGTTAGATATTTTATTTCTGAATTCATAAATATTTTTATTACAAATAATTGTGCATTTATCTTTTTATAAGCTTGAAGAGAAGTGTTGATTAACCTCCATCGATAATTATTTTTAAAATTATTGAATCATTTGTTTAATTTATTTTTTAAATTTAATATTTGCTTTAAACGTATTTTGAATAAATAGATATTCGATAAAATAAAATGTTTATGTTATTATTTTTACGATTTAATCGTCATTTTGTATAATTTTATTTTGTTTTATTAGTTTACCAATTATAAATTTTGATTAAAAAAAAACATAACTCAAATGTAGTATTTTATTAATATATTGAGTTGTAAATGTTCAAACGAAGTAAAATTAGTTGCAAATGAAAGATAGCATTCATAACTACAACTTTCATGAATACACTAAAATCAATTTAGACAATAAAAAAGTGAAAAATACAAGTCAAATAAAAAAGAACGATGTTAATAGAACATGTGTATTTATTTAACATTGTAGAGCATTGCGCCCAAGACAACAACGTCGTCTAAGACATTCCAACAATGCGCTATAGTGCATTTAGTGGCATAATTTGTTGTCCAAAGTTGAATAATGCGTCCAGAATCGTAGCAATGCTCTGGCTCGCATCCCACAACCCTATTTAGACTAAAAACTCATATTTTACAAAGATTCTGACGTAGGAGGCAATGGAGATCATATTGGACACATCTTGGAGGCTAATAAATTGAAGATTTCATTCTTGGAAGCAAGAAGTGAAGATTCATTTCATCTTCTTATGTGTGATTTTATCTTCTTTGTTGTTACTATTAGTAATCATGAAATAGTTTTTTATTGATTAGGAAATAAATAAACCTCGTTGAATATATGAAGTTTTAATTTCCATATACTATTTTTACAATTATAAGGTGTTTGATTATTCATATATATATATATATATATTTAATTTTTTATGTGTGTGATCACCATAGAATTGAACTTATTTTGTTAATGAAAAAGAAACTATAATAATCATAATTAAAATATATGTTCATGTTTCAATATTGTTATAAGAATATAAAATATTAATATATGTCTAAAAAATTAACGTTATTTGAAATCAAGTTTGAATACTTAAGAAATTATGGTTATTTGTTATAAAAAAAGATTTTAAGTCAAATAACATAATCAAATAAATTAAAGTGTTACAAAAGTGAATCAATGATTGTATTGTGAAAATAAGGTGATTCCAATTCTTTCATTGTTTTTCTTTTATTAAATTTTTCTCTATTTAATTTTATGATTGTTCAATTTTATAAAAAATTTACTTGCTTAAGTGTTATTTATTTAGTTGCGTAATATCTCTAAAAATGATTTTATTTATCATTATTATTTTTGAACCACTTGTACACTTTTGAAAGAGTTGTTATGTGCTAACTTTATAACTTGATCACAATAAAACTACTTAACTATTGAATTACACACCCCTAGATAATTTCTTATTTCTCTTAAAAAATAATGAAATAATGTTAGCCAATACATTCTTCGATACACATTTTTTAAGATACTTTGTTATTTAGAGTGCCTTTATTAGTACATTTGCAAGTTGCTCTTTGGACTTGGAGTACTCTAACTCCGGCTTTCCCTTGTTGATTTGGTCTCTTAGAAAATGGAATTTTACTTCTATGTGCTTGATGTGCCCATTTGCCACTGGGTGTTTATTGCAGATTTTTTGTCTACTCTGAACTTCATTGCTTGCTTCACTTTCATTTTTAATTATTCCATCAACATCTGAAGCCATTATGCTTGTTTGGCTCCATATGTTGCTGCTATGCTATGTATTCTGCCTCAGTTTTTAATTGTGCTACCGCACTCTACTTCTTTGAGCACCATGAACAGGGTTCTTCCTGTCATTAGCATCACTTCTCCAATCTTTAATGTACCTCGGCACTCTATTTACTACAACCATGTGTGACTTTCTAGACTCTTCCATAAATCTGCTTACTGGTCCAACACTTTACGCATCAATAGTTTGTTCATCCATCTCTTTCTTGAGTTTAATTAATAATGTTTCAGCTATTAACCTGTTGAAAACAGGATTTAATGTGCAAACTCCACATCAATGTTTTTCCAGAGGCTAAACTCTTCAAAATGGTTCTCGACGTGCACGACCCGTTAGATAGAATTTATGACACCTACATTTATGTTGGAGTTGATTGAAATTAGTTCATAAAAGTAGTAGTTGCAAGGTCTATATATCTCATTAAAAATTTATTTATATTTTATTCTATGCACATAATATATACGTGATATTATGTGGTTGCATTGTGATGGATACGTACGTGTTTGAGGATTATTCTTTGATCATGATTTTGCCCCGGGAACTAGATGTCTTTCTTGCAGTATAAAAGACTAATATGGTTTAAATGATTGATGAATGGGATACTAAACTTCTAGACAGTAGATAGAAAGTTATCAAATAAAAACTAAAAGATAGAGCAATTTGTCATTCTTGAATTAAAATTATTTTATTTACAGCATGGATTTTCAATACCACTTGATAATTATTCATACCAGAGCCATAATTAACCTTAATCCACAATCCATCCTTGTAGCTGCGACAAGACAAGCCTGCCCCAACCTCTTCTCTGCCAGTATTTCCTTCACAGTAACCAGCATAGTTTTGCAATTAATGTCCAAGATGAGAACCACAAAGCAACCAAACAACCCTTTTTTTTACAAAGATAATTGAGTCATCTTATAGGAATTTATTTCCTCTACATCATCAATCTTTTAACTCCACTGGTCTGGACAGTACCATTGTAAAGTTGGTGCTTGTTCATCAGAGAAAAAATTACATGCCTCATCTGCACTTAAGAAATTCTGCTCCTCCATTTTCACATGATAAGATTTTTGGTATTGGAAGCAATTCATGGAGGATGATGGTGATGACGAGGATATGAAGCAATTGAACTTCAACGGAGAAGAATCAGGAGACAACAAAAGATGCTGCTCATTTTGAAGAACACCGGACGATGAAATTGCACTGGAGTCGCTGTCGGAAGAACCATCTTTCAGTTCTAATGGGAAGAGTGAAGAAGAAGCTTCTCCAACACCAACATCATTCAAGTGAGCCTTTGATTCTGAACTGGGAATTGATGTTTCAGAAGATGGGTTATGCTTGTCCATGCCTGATTCAGGGATCGTTATCTCTTCCTTCACTGCAACACTGACTGTGCTTTTTTCTTCTTCATGGAGACTTGATTTCAGTTCCTTAATCTGCAAATACAATAAACCATACTCAATTTCAATTACTTCAAATAAAGTTTCAATTTCATATCACATTAAATCTAAAGAAAGATGAATATCTCAAGTTCAAATATTCAATCCAACATATCAAATGTCTGTACCTACCACATACTTGCTTAGACAACAAAATTTGTTTCAACTATTGCTCAAGCCTAACTATTTTTGTGTTAATTCACCCTCAAAGTCTTAAGAAAAGCTAAAAATTGTTTTAGTCATAACTAAAGTACTCTCAATTAAATTAACTCATTAATCACTCAAACTCAATTTATTGATTAGTGAATAAATAATGTAGAAATTTCATCATCAATTTAAAAAGCCTTCACATCATATATTCTTGCCACACAATTTTGTTACTAAAATTAACTAATATATTTTCAAATATTATTAATTTCATATTAGTGCACTTATAATTAGACTAAATCATGATTCAAACACTACTGCGGTTGTTTATTCTACCTCGTTGTGCAAAGCTTTGTTGTCTTGAGTGATAGCATCAAACTTGAGCTTAAGAGCATCATAACTAGCTTTAAGAACTCCATAATCTCTTTCCAATTGTTTTGTTTTCCATCTAGCTCGACGGTTTTGGAACCAAACCGCAACTTGTCTAGGCTGCAACCCAAGTTCAATTGCAAGCTTCTCTTTCCTTTCAGGTTCAAGCTTGTTTTCAACCTCAAAGTTTTTCTCTAAAGCCTTGACTTGATCCACTCTTAGTCTACGTTTCTTCTCAGAGTGATGTTCCTGTTCTTCAACACACACTTCTTCTTCTTCGAATCCATCCAACATCATTGATTGAAATTCCCTACCATACACATGCTTGTTCCTCGGACTCTGTTCCTCTAAATAAATGCAAACAAAACATAGTTATTATCACTTTACAATAATAGTAATTGCTATATTCAACGTTGAAGTAAAATACAGTACCCCAAAAAGATCTCTCCAAAAAAAGAAAAAACCACAAACATACTCGATCCTAACTTAAATACAACAAAAATGTCTCACATAACGTTAATTTATTTCATCCACTAACTTTTGCTTATATTTTAGATCCGTGTTTGAAATTAAAGATATAAACAATTAATTAATAACAGCAAACAGTAAGTTGCAAATTGCAATTAACCTATTGATGGACAGATTGTGATGAGAGCAGGTGAAGAATCTGAACTGGCGAGTCTCTTCATGAGTAAAAAAAATGAGATCTTAATATACAACAACTACTTAGCTACTCTTTTGATTCCTTTAACGTTACTCGATGTTTTTAAGATCTCATTGAAAAGGAGTTATCGTGTCTTAAGAAGCACCAATTTATTAAGTACTGTGAGAAGTTGTTACATAAGTAAAATTTATCTCCATTAACACCATCATCATTTCTCACAACTTCTCCTTCTTTATCCATCAATCAAACAATTTATACACGCTGGATAAACCCACACGACTAAACAAATAAATTACCACAACAATAAAAAACCATAAATAAAATATTATTATAGTAACGAAGTAAAATAGTCCAAAATGAATTAAAAAGTGTTTAAGAGTTTAAGAAAGAGATGATGATGGTGGTGGGTTTGGAGTGGTGAACCAGCTGAGTTCTGTATTACAATCTGTTTATATAAACCCAATCGGGGTTACAATCTGACTTGGGTTAGGTTGAACATTACCATGGTTAGTTAGCTTTGAAATAAACCCAAATTCAATCCAAATGCAACTTTTGGGTACCGGTTGTGTCCGGTGGCGCTTCCGGTTTTTTTACCGTTTAGTAACGGTGATATTTCTTCGTGTTAGAGGATAGAGTCTAATAATAGTATCATATGTCTCCCATTAAGTCAACAAATCATTTCATTTAGATGGTAAAGCCAATAAAGTTAATTAGTGATTAATATATTAATAATGGAGTAATAATAAGGGTGACCATATAATTCAATGGTTTGGTCTAGAAATAAAATGATAAACTATGAAATTATATGTTGCAGAATCAAGTATTTTATAAGTTGCAGAATCAACAATCGTTAATATTATATAAGAGAGTAAATAAAAATTTATTTATGTGTTTAATGAGTATGAAGGTAAATTTGTTTTCTATACTTTTAAAATAAATAAATAATATGTACGAATTTTTGAAATTTGTGATATTGAAGAATGATGGGAATCTCTCTTTTAAAGATAAATAGTAATATATTGAAACAGATTTGCTTCAAGCCACACAACAAAATATAACATCATGTACACTACTTGCATGTTATCATTAGTTGTTAGTAATAATTAGGATTTATGATTATTATAGTTAGTTTTTCTGCTTTACCTTTTATCTTAGTCTTTCCCTTTTTGTTATTAAGTTAATTAGTCTTTATCTTATCAACTTTTTTGAACCCAAAAATATTTAAAATAAAAATAAAGGGTTCTGCTTTACCTTTTATCTTAATCTTTCCCTTTTGTTAGTTAAGTGTTTTCAATAACTTGTATAGAGATTTTATCTTTCCTTTGTAACTCAATCTAAAACACTATACATGACAACAAAGAATAATTATTTAGAAAATTGAAATTGTTACTCATTTTCTCTCATCATTGTAAATGATTTACATGAATAAGTTTCAATAAACTTGAATCATATATGATATTAATTGAAATTTTGTTACTTATTATTAATTCTTCGATAATATCTCATTTGTTTCTTGTATTTTCTTTAAAAACGACCTTCCAATCTATTTTTAGTCACAACGATCATGATCTTATTCAAACCACATGTTCAACAGGGCACCAATCGCAATAACAAAATGCAATTACTACACTATGTTGAATCCTTATTAATTATTACATGCACTCTAAATGATAATATAGGTATTTCTCTAGTAGCCCATTCTTTAACGGGCCATAAGTATCATTCTTGGTTCATATCTTGTTGTTATGAGATCCAGAAATAAATTAGGGTTCATCGGTAGATTTCTAATTCAACTCAATTCTAAACACAACTAATAAAACTATTTTTAAATAGATTCAAAAGTCCTCTCAAAATTATAAAATTAATCACAAACAGTTGTTAGTAACGGTCACAAAGTCGTTACTTTTTAACTTGGTACAAGTCACAACTAGTAGCAGCTATCAAAATCGTATCTACCTTATTGCACTCGATAGACACTTTTACTTTATTGAGACTAAAGGTTGCCTCTATTTTATTGCAATTAAGAACAATCTCTAAAAAATATTTAGAAAAATAAAAACCACCTCAAAATGATCAATGTTTTTCAAAAATAACTTTTAGAAATTACAATTGCCATTAAAAATCTCATTTTTTTTATATAAAAATAAATAAATGTGATTAAACTGCTACAAAATAGTCTATTTTTTTAAATTGTTGTGGTCAAAATCGTTGCTGCTATTGGAAAAACATTATGCAGAAAAATATGTGAACAAAGAAAGAATAAGAAAATTTGGTGAACAAATATGTTAAGAAAGAAAAAATGAAAAACTATTTAAAAAGATAAAGTTAGAAAATGTCTGAAAACATAAAGATTGAAAACTTAATATAAAATAAAGAGTGAAAAACTTAGTGATAAATAAAGAGTGAATAAATTTCTAAATCAAAAGAAATAGTGAAAATTTTAGTAAATAATTTATATAATAAAATTTTAGAGAGAAAGAATAGAGAATAATTGTGTCAACAAAGAAGATGGATAGTGTTCTTTATAGAAGAACACAAATCGTTGGCAAAAAAAAGACAATGAAATTAACGATGGTAACATACATTGAATTTGTTAGGATTAGCGGCATATTAAATTGTAGATACTTTGATACTTCTGATTACACGTTGTGGTTGTTTAAGCTACCTCTAACCTAAAAAAGTAAGAAATTTTGTGATCGCAACTAAATTTCTCTCACAAAGTAGAGGGGGCTATTGCCGCGGCAAACCTTAAAATTCATTTTTTTCATCCCCTTACATATAGCACACATAAAATTATTATTTCAAACAAGGAGTAGTTCCACTACTTTTGCCTACGTTATGTGTGTATATTGGAGAGAGTTAAAGTCTTTTCTTCTTTTATTTTTTGAGTGAAGTGTGGGTTAAAGTTGTAGCAACTTTCACATAGGAATAGCGATTCATCTCATACTCATACATTACCCACAAATACAGACATGAGAACAAGTATTTCTTCAAATTGTGGTATGAGGAAATATACTATAATATCTTACCCACTATATGCTACTTTGACAAGATCTACATTTTGCAGTATGGGATGTCCAAATTTGTAACTACTTTGTTAGGATTTAATGACCACCACTATTTTCTGTTGCTATTTTAACATTTTTTCTTGTAGTGAAAGACAACAAACTCCTAGCTTTGGATCGATGCAATGTCTTAGATCAACAATTTCTCAATTGCTTTGAAACTTAGAGTGCACAAAGTGTTATTTGGATGGATTCCACATTCAACATATGGAACAAGTTAAAAGATTGCTACTTTAAATGATCAATGAGATTATTTTAAACTCTATAGTGACAAATTTTTTATATTCTACTAGCGAATTCATTCATTATTAATGTAAAAAACTTCAATTAAACTTAAGTATTAAAATTTTAAATTGTCAAACTTAGTTTAGAAGTAAAATCTATCAAGAAATAATATCATGTAATTATATAATTTTTTAAAGTTCTTTCTTAATATTTATGTCTCACATATTCAATTACCTATCCAAACCAACCCACTATTCACTAGGTTGTGTTGATTCATGTTCAAAAGAAAATATTTGCATAATTTATCCAATCAAAGTTGATTGGATTGTTTGTCGAATTTGGCTTAAAACCAACTCAATCTTAAATGTGAACACCCTAATTTGTAAATACTTGTTCTGATTTAGAAATGACTTGTTTATTCTAGCAAAAGAAATAAATCATATTGTCACACTGAACTAAATTAGATTTGACCCTCATCCACGTTTCTACTAAAACTCGTTTTTCAAAGGTTTATTCTTTCTATCTCATATAAAAAGTTAAAATAAATATTTGTTTTTCTTCAATTTCTAAAAATAACACATTTCTGTGTTTTTCTGAGAAAAATTAAATTCAACAAAAAATTGTTCAATCAATATATCGAAAACTACACGCAACAATTTTAACTTCTAGTCAGAAATATTCAAAAATTACACGTGAAATATGTCGAATGTAGATGCATGTTTTAATTGAGGATTTTGCCACCCAATGCCTAACTAAAATCAAGCACAGGTTGATTTGTTGAGTGAAATATTTTCTTAAATTTCTCAAAAAAAAATTCTAATCATCTTCTATCTCACCTTCAACAAAATCTAAGTCATAAAAATTATATTGTCGTTCTTATAATATAACTACTATTAATAGAGTTATTTTGTACTTGACATACAATCACATCCTATTAAAATTTAATATATTTTTTTACTTTACAAATATATATATTTTTATTTTATTTTATTAATATAATATAATTTTTATATATATTAGACTAAAGAAAAAAAAAAAGAGTGGTTATCAACAAAATACGATAGATTTGTTAATTTACTTGCAATATAATATAAATTTGATAATAATTTTTTATACATTTCACACCTACTAAACCAGATTGAATTAAATTTAATAATTTTTTTATTAAATATATTTGTTTTATTTTATTAATATAATATATATTTTATAATTATTTTGTATTTACTATTTTAATATTAAAAGGAAAAATGGCAAGATGTATGTATGTATGTGCGGCATTCTAAATTTCCAATATCTCCTATCTTACGCAATTCAATACAATTCAATTCAGTGTCTTTCAGTTTCAGCAGTTGTCGACCAGTGACAGGAAGGCATGGATGGATGGACGGAAGGGAAAGACAGATTCAGCATAAAAGTCGGACCTATCACTCGTCATCACTGACTTGTGGACCCCATTTTCAAACTCATCAAAGCAAACGTGGCAACTATACACTGGGACCCACTTTTTCATAAATGACAACAACACGTTTTAAGGTGGGTCATCGTTATTATTACGATTAACCCCTCTTCTCATAATAACCACGATCACTTAGAAAAAACAAAGAGAAATGTGATGTACACTGATTTCAGTTAATATTTTTTAATCATTTATAACTCATACTTTATTTTTTAATTAAATAAAAATAATAAAATAAATGAAATATAAAAATAATAGTACAAATTTAACTCGTGAAAACTTGCAAAGTCATAGTCCCTGTTCTCATTACTCTGCGTCAGATGCATGAAATGGATTTGGTGTAGCAATTATGTGGCACAATTTTCTTTCTCAAATGTCCAATCTAATTTAATAGTCGATAATATTTAAAATTGATTTTGTCATTGTGATTTTAAATTAATGTTCAAAAAACTTGCTGCGTACAACTATGATATTTATATTAAAACCGAAATCCATGAGAAACATGCAGTGTGGAGAGATTGAATATCCTGCTCTCATGTAACACTTCTCGGTTAGTGGCATTATTGGGTGAAAATGACAGAAAGTCAATCATGTAACAGAAGCCGTAACAAACTTTGTGCTCGTTTGTGTTGCAATATATCAACGGTTGGATTCACTTTTGATTATAAAAGAACAGCTACATTAGTAATTTTTAGTTGATTGTGTGTACATTCAGTCTCACAACACAATAAATCAAAAATTATATACATGAATTAGCATATTATAATTTGTTATTAGTGTAAAATAATTTTATACAACATCACCTTTATTAATATCTTATACTTATTTCTAAAGGGTATTAAAAAATATCGTTAATTTAGGAATTTTTTAATCAATGTATATTAATTTTTCAAAGCTTCTCTTATAATTATTGATCTTATAATTTCATTATTTTATTCTTTGCATTCTTTTCAACAATCCTTTCAATACAGAAAATTTTATGCTTTCTACATATAAAATAACAATTAAGAATTTGTTTGTAAATAAATAATTAACACAATGGATAGTAATTTAAAACGAGTCTTGGAAAAGAAACAAATACATGCTAAAATAAATATAATTATATTTAAGATAGAGAGAACATACAAAAAATATTATTACTCGACACATGAAAAATTAAGATTAAAGTAGATTAGGTTAAGACATTTTTAAAGACTGAGAAATATTTTGTTTGACATAATTTTTTAGAAGAAAAAAAAAAGTGGCATTACAAAATATTTTATAACATAATTTGTGATAATACTTTTCAATATGTCTGATTTAAAAAAAGGGTAAATAATTTTACAATGTGATCATATGTATTTTGTTAAATACGTTAGTCATATAGATTTCAAAGACTTTTTAGAAGATGTAAACTTTGACATTTTAAATTTAAAAGACTTTAAAAAAGTTTTAAGCTTTTACTATTGAAATAAGGCTAGCATGGTCTGATCTTTATTTGGATTGGATTGGGCTAAAAGTTCCTATTCACGTGTCTGATATTTTTTTTCTCTCTAATTTAGAGACATACCATTTTCAATGCAACAATGATTAGAATTAAAATTAGTTATATACCCTTAACTTTTGAAAATCTCTCAATTTCATTTAATCTTTGATACACACTTTTAACCTAAACAAATTAATGTTTATAAAATTAATGTAAATGCATTTTCACATATAAAAAAAAATTTATATATACATTTAATTATATCATATTGTGTAAAATGTTTAAATATTTTACAAACTATACTAATATAATACGGTAAACATAATAATGAAATAGTATATAAAAATATATGATAATGTATATAATTGAGTGTTCGTATATAACTTTTTTACCTTAAAAGTCCATACTAATTAAATTTAAGTTAAATATTTATATCCTTGTAATAATAAAAATAAAAAGAGAAGAGTTATTATAGCAACACACATTTATATTTGTTTTTGCATTTAAAAAGTCACTCTCTAACTCTTGACAACGGATCATCTTCTTCAATTGATTACTTCAAAAAAATACATTTTCTTCAATAGTGAAATTTTTAATTACATTAATAAATTTTCTTCAATCGTGAATTTTTTAACTACATTAAAGAACATTGATTAATTCAGATGAATATTTTGATGGTTATAAAAATCTACTTAGAGCACAAGTATATTAAGTATATCTTAATTTAAACCATTCTATATGTGATGGAAGGAATTTATGTGGGATTCACCCCATTTGAAATGGATTCCACTCCTCAACAATTGAGAATAAAATATAGAGTAAATTAAGAAGTGAGACTCTAGTAATTAAAAAAACTTCTTAAATAGGGCTTTTATTTATGCCTGCAAAATGGGAACCACTATAAATATAGTGCAGTTTTTTCACATGTCATGAGCCTTATACCGAAAAACATGGAGTTTGTTCTATAAAAATAACCCCAACCTTATCCTAATACGGATAAAGGATATATATAGAAGCTAGCATTGCATGGTCATTATATTGGGCATGGGACATATATATTCATTGATGTCGCTGACTTGGAAAAAATCTGCATAATCACTTTGTTCTATTTTCTTAACACTAATAATTTCTCAATAAAATATCTAACTTCTAAACCAAGTAATTATTTGGTTATCAATCATTTCCTCATAAAAGGATAGAAAATAATTTCAAACTACAAATGATTATAAATGAGGTTTTATTTCAACTAGACAATATGATTGAATCAATGACTTAGTAACAAACACTATTTTTTTTTTTTTCGAAAGAGTGATATATTCAATTCTTACTTTGCAAGTTACAACAATAGCAAACTTACTAAGTGTTAGTATCATGAATTTAATTTACAAGTATTGAGATAATCCATAAATTTTGATGAAATTAGTGACTTTATAACTATTTATCTAAAAGTCAAATATTATTAATCATTTAACGGTTGTGATTGATTAACTGAATAAAAAAAATTATATTAAAAGTGTATTATTATAAGTATATTATTATTTAATATATTACAACTAATTACAACATGTGAAAAAATTTACTCCATTTGTAGTAAAATCCTTGCGATGGACCATTTTCCTTGGATTCAAGGTATCTACAATGTGGTCCATGGAGAAGAAAAACAATAAGAGATCAATTTTCATCTACTCTTGTTGTTGAGTGTGCACCTTTATAAGCCACCATATCGTGCTCACGACAAACGTCAACGTCCTTTATTTGAACATTGTAATAAGCATGGTCATATATTATTGCTACTTGTTATCAAATTCATGGTTTTCTTGATAAGCCCCAAAGGAAAACAAGAACACCATCCTCCACTTGTACAAGTGCACAATACCAGAAACTTCCGAGCCTCATAGCCAAAGAGGACGTTTATGGACATCACTAAATTTCATATGTACAACTTTTGCTTGTTTATCTATTTCATGGATTTTTGACTTATGAGCTTCTAATCATATTTGTATATATCTTTCTCTCTTTTTTCTTCATATTCTCATATTCATAAACATAATGTACTTGACTTTATCTAATGAATAATAAATCTAAACCTTCCACATAGACTCTTCCTTGATGTTGCAGGAGCATTGTGTTTTCAAGCAAACTTGTCGCTTTCTTTTTGGAGTGAATATGTCCTCACTGCCGCATATATATATTATAAACAAACTCCAAACTTCAATTATTCAATGAGTCTCCTCTTGAAGTGTTACTCGGTTCTTCCCTCATACTTTATCACTTCGTGTTTTTGGATGCTTACGTTTTCAAAATCCAACATAAATTCGATGAGTAATCCAAATTTAGTATTTTTGTTGGTTATCCAATATTTTAATCACATAGGATATATTATATATATTTATGTTTCTCGAGATGTTCAATTTCATGATACTATTTTTCCTTATCCTTATCAAGATCTTCCCTATCTCCTTTTAACAATGCAATTAACAATAACACTCAAAGTCATGATGATGAATTGGTTGACTTATTATCCCCTATACTACCAACTCATCCTACTATTGTTCATGGAAATGATCACATTAATAGTTCAAATGACACAATTGTGACTTAATTCTGTTTCCAATCATCAACACGATAATTCTCCATCCCTTTTTGTTGACGCTCCAAATCAAACTCATTCCCTACTTATTTCTGTGGTCCTCCAAGTCGCCTCGTAGACTACATTTATAATCATATTCCACCCAAAAGTAATTTCCTTTTGGTAAATTATTTATCATTGTCAAATTTGAGTAATTCTTATTGAGCTTTTCTCACCAATATAATTGAAAATCAAGAACCAAAATCTTATTCTCAAGCCATAAAAATCACTTGAATGGCATGAAGCTATGGCTAAAGAAATTCAAGTTCTTCAATCAAACAACACTTGGTTTTTATGTCCAATCCCCGACGGAAAATCAACAATTGTTTGTAAGTGGGTTTACATGATCAAATATTGATTTGATAGCTTCATTGAAAGATATCAGACTCGTCTAGTTGTCAAATTCTTCACATAAGTTAAAGGTATAAATTATCAACAAAAAAAAAGACTTTTTCACCTTTGTAAAACTAGTCACAATTTGACTTCTCCTCTCTATTATTGCCATAAAAAGTTAATAATGTAATTTAATGTTTTTCTTCAAGGGAATCTTAATGAAGAAATCTATATATATATAAAAAAAAAACTACCAATTGGATTTTCCCACAAAGGGTAAACATGTATCTACTAATTAAACAAATCTATTAATAGTCTTAAGCAGACTTCTCGCTGATGATTCTCTAAATTTGCCATCATTCTTATTCAAAGAGGTCTTCATTAATCCATTTCACTTGCATTTGCAATCAAACGTCTATTTTTTTTCTTCTTCATCTACATCGATGATGTAACAATCTGATTCTTACCGTTATCGACATTGCTAAAAACAATTTTCTCGTCCCTCTTTCTTCTCCGTAGGAAATAACAAGTTTTTGCCTTCAGTGAGAATCGAACTTGGTACCTAAGTGATAAGTATCATTGTTCATTCATCTCCACTACCAATTGAGAGAATGTCGTGATTAATAGTGCCGATAACGGTAAATGTCAGACCATTACATATGACATTATCATTATACTACTAGAAAAATGGATTTTAGCTGTCGATTTTAGCGTCGGCTAAGCCGACGCTAAGGTAATAAATGATTTTCAATTTTGCTGACAATTAGCGTCGACTTGGCCGACGCTACGTAAAATACATCTGACGCTAGTTCATTTATTTATTTTTTTATTTTTCATTTTAATATTTAGCGTCGGAGGGACCGACGCTAAGTTATTTTTAAATTTTTTTATATTATTTGTAAAATTAGATTGTGCCCTTAGTTAGAAAATCCAGATTGAACCCTAGCCTTCTCCAAAATTTCGAACCCTTCTATCACTATTTCTCATTGTTGAACCCTAAATTTCGGACCCTTTTCACCGATTCATTCCTCTCAATGCCGTGACTGTCGTCGAACCTATGACCGTCACCGTCCCCTCTCGAACTCGTCGTCATCGCGCTTTCATGTTTGTTCGATTCTCAATGTAAGTTCGCTGTTATTTTGGAAGTATTTTTAATGGTATGTTCTTATTATCAATGGTATGTTTATATTATCAATGATCAATAGAGGACGAAGAGCTTGGTTGGCTTCATCTTTCTGTTTCGGTTGTCGCAAAATGAACCATAACATAATAGGTATCTATCAGAAATAGCAATAAGAGGAAGAAGAATAATGTCTAGTAATGGAACAGAGATGATATTACTCAACAACTTCTCTCTCTTCGAATAACTTCCCCGTTACATTCTTCTCATTTCTTCTTCTTTCACACCCATTATCACTTGGTGTTCATTTGCGAAGTTATACCATGGCTGATTTTTTATACAATCCCTCTGAAAAGTATTGTACACTAGGGCCTGTGTCCATTTGGTTCCATGTTAAATATTGTTGTCTTTTAACTCCGTGGATAGGAAGCTAAGAGTTATTTCATTGTTCCAGGTAAGTGTATGAGTCAATGATAAGGCAGACCATAATGTTATGAGTATCGAGAACTTACTTAAACATTTCGAAGACGAAGTTGCAGCTTCCCACTGATAATATGCTCTTCCCAATCCGACGCTACTTTATAAAGTCAGTTGACTTTTATTTTGACTTTAGTGTCGGCCAATCCGACGCTACTTTGTAAATTCAGTTGACTTTTATTTTAACTTTAGCGTCGACCGACTGACGCTACTAATTTTGTTGACTAACGTTTGTTGACCGTAGCGTCGGCCATCCGACGCAACTATTTTGCGCCCAGCTGACGTGGCAACTGACTTTTTTAGCGTCGGATGTTTCAAATTTACACATAGTGTCGGCCAAGCAGACGCTAATATAGC
The DNA here is from genome assembly GCA_037974835.1 of Cicer judaicum. Classification (NCBI taxonomy): domain Eukaryota; kingdom Viridiplantae; phylum Streptophyta; class Magnoliopsida; order Fabales; family Fabaceae; genus Cicer; species Cicer judaicum. The sequence goes on from JBBPBS010000276.1 coordinate 13,279,295, forward strand.
GTCAGATGATATTTATCCGACGTTAAGAATTAGCTTCGGCCGTTTTAGCCTAGGCCTGACTCCGATGCTAAATCGACGTTAGCGTCGACTTTTGCCCTATTATTGTTGGCTTTTGGCCGACGCTAAATCCTATTTTTCTAGTAGTGATTAGCAGAAACAATGACGACGTCATATTTGATATAAAACAATTCCTTGCTCAATCTCTCTCCATTAAAGATATAGGGAATCTTTGTTATTTTTTAGACATAGAAATTTCTCAATGTAAAAGAGAAATTTTTTTATGTCAACGAAAATATATGCTTGGCATTTTATCTGAGTCTGGTATAATTGGTCGTCGACCATTATTTTATTTGATGGAGCAACATCTTCATTTTCGGTTGAATAATGACACTCCTCTTTTTTATTAAAATGTATATCACATGAGTTTTTCTTTATCTTATAGGGAATGTAGGTAAAGGTTTATTCCTTTCTACATCCAATTCTTTCAATTTAGTTGGATATGGACACTTTAATTGGGTTGTTTGCCTTACTACTTGTCGATCTAACACTGAATATTTTACCATGTTGGGTTCCAATCCCATTTATTGAAAAACTAAGAAGCAACATGTAATATCTCAATCTTTTGTTGAAGCATAATATCATTCCCTCGTAGCTTTTGTTTCTAAGTTGCAATGGTTTAAATACCTTATCTCTTTTCTTTGATTTGATCATTATCAATCAATCATTGTATATTGTGATAATCAAGTTGCAATTGACATTGTTGAAAATATGATATTTTAAGAACACATGAAACACATTAAGATCGATCGTTATTTACTTAGTGAAAAAATTAAAATAGATTTTATTGCATCTTCCTATTTTTAATCTCAAGATCAATTAACTGATATTTTTACTAAACCACTTGAAAAATATACTTATCGTGTATTAATTTGCAAATTGGGTGTTCTTGAGATTTCAATCCCATCTCCAACATGAAGGAGGGTTAAAAGTATATTATTATTATTATTATTATTATTATTATTATTATTTTATTATTATTAGTAATATTATTATTATTGCATAGAAATATATATATATATATATATATATATAAATTTTGAAATTAAAACATTTGAAAAACTTATTATATTTACCAATAATTTATAGGATAAATACATCTTATCTTTTGTGATTGAATTTCTTTTAATATAAGTACTAAATATTTTATATCAAATTAAGCTTTAATTTATCAAATTTACACTTATATTTCATTCCAATACATTATAAAATACATATCTTATAATATAAGAAAGAGAATATTTTTTTACCGTTGAAAGCTACAATTAAAGAACAAATCAAATAGCAAAAAACTTTCAAGAAATGGAGAAAAATAACATAATAAAATTGATTAAACTCATCATAGTAAACATTGTGTCAATTCATATATTCAATTTCTAAGTGTGTCTATAATAAGTTTTGATCGCCAAGACCAATCTAAAAATAGGATAAATTTGAAATATCAAATTCCCACAGCTTAGATTAAGTTGTCTCCAGCTTGAATCCATAATCCAACCTGCTTGGTGGTCTTTCAAAATAATTTTTAATAGATTTTTCAATCCATATGATAATATTAGAGAAATCAACCTAGGAAAGATATACCACATGTAACAAAACCAATAAACTGTCATGCAAAAATGGCTAATGATACTAAGAAATTAGTTTGTATATAGATAAAGACAAATACTATTGACTCCTCTAATTGATCGAAAAGATAGACAATACATCTATACAACAAACACTTATAAATACAGAAAAATATGTCCAAAAATTGTATACTTTCCTGCAATATAATGGCAATCGAAATTGAAAAACTATTGCAACAAATGATTTCATAAGTTATATACGAACAATAATGGTGTATTTTTTGCGGGTGTGTTTCAATAACAATAAAGATATATAAATCTCATCACATGAACTTATAAAATAATATAAACACATCTCTTGCCTTTAAAATAGAAGAAACATATTTTTAAATTTAATAAAATATTCTAAAGACATTCGAGATAATTAGTAATTGATAAAAAATTTAAGATCCAAACAATATTTAGTAATTAGTTATCTTGATTAAAAATAAAAACAGCAATCCTATATAGTATGAAAGACATTTAAAAAAAATCACAAAGTATAAAATTGTAAGGTGGAAAACTTACAATATACTTAGTGGATTGAAATAGTCAATGGAACACATGTGCGTAATAAATTTTACCTAAAATAAAGAAGAAGAGCTTTATGTTATTCTTCTTTTAAATTTTCACTTCCAATATAGAAGGTGTATATAGAGAAGAATTGGGTGAGAAGATTATAAATCAATAATCTATTTATAAACATTCTGCTATAAATTTTTTTATTGAATATTCATTATCACTATCGTAATAATATACATAACAGTTTCGATATTTCATATGCATAATTTATGAGTCACTCTCATTGAGTTATGGTATTTCGTATGTATAACTCATGAACGATTTCAAATAAGTTGGATCACTTAATATAATTTTTATGAAAAATTATTTCATTTTCTCACTTTATCCAAACAATCAACTCATTACCAAAAATAGTCAATTCTAAAATTTCAAATAAGTTGAATCACTTAATTTAATTTTTATAATAAAATTATTACATTATCTCACTTGATCCAAATAAGTTGAATCACTTAATCATAAAGTGGAATCAAGTCCCATTTTCTCCACACGATCCTTGGATTTTATTGGTGGCATGCCCGACCAAAAGATCAATGATCATGAAATCAATGCTAATATGATCAATCACCAGTATTTTATATTTATCTATGTCTCTAATGGCTAAGTACATGTCAATATATTTTGATTTTCACTTTTTTGTTCATAGCCATAAGACAACACCTGAATGATCGCATATAATTTTACAAAAGTCTAGAAATAAATCTATGATTCTAAGCTCTAAAATAAATTTTTTAAGTCATACACAATTAGAGGTAGCCTCAAAGCAGGAGATAAATAATCTTTTATTTGAAATCTCTATATAATCTTATTTATATAGATGGTTCCTGTGATAGACCTAAAATATCTTAAAGTGTAACTTATGGATCTTAATGCTAATTACATAAGATGTCTCACCCATAACCTTCATTTCAAATTTTTTAGGAATAAATTGTTTCACTCCATGCATAGATATCATTTGAAGTAAGTAGAACATCATCCACATATAAAACAAGAAAATAAATTTTACTCCCATTGACTTTTTGGTAAATATATGGATTGATCTATAATACTTTTTACAAATTCAAATGAAGAAACTATTCTATGGAATTTAAGATACCATTGACAAAAGACTTATTTTAAACCATGTATGAATTTCAAATGCTCATATCAAAATGTTATTTATCTAAATTACTTGTATTATCGATCTAAACATACCATAAAATAAATTAGTGAACCTTATCCTATTTTGCAATAACTTCATTCTATTTTTTCCTCTTATTTTGCATCCTAACAAACAAAAATAAAAATAAAAAAACTAAATTATATTACTAAAATAAAATATATTAAATAAAAAATACATTAAATAAAAAGATATATATTAAATTTTAATTAACTATGACTACATAAATATTTTGTGTCGCTCTTTATTAAAGACGTAAGCGTTAAGAATTTAAGTAGAAATAATTGATAAAACATTTGATGAATATGTGTCATATGATATTTTTTTGTCTTCCATTTTATTGCATTTTATTTAATTTTATTAATATAATTTATTTATTATGATATAAATTAAGAGAAAATTATTAAGACGTAATTGTTAATTTATTTGCTATAAATTTGAAGGGTTGTTAAAATATTATAATATGTGCTTTTTTTTTTATAAATTTTTATTTATTAAAAAATATTTAAGTCAACGCATGATCCATCTCTATATCTGAAAGGAGAAAAAAAAATCCTTCAAGTGATTGCATATGAAAAAATCTAAAGAAGTAGGATTTATATATAAGTTTTGCAGTCTACAAATGAAGAATTTTATTTAAAAAACAAGAAATACCCAGAAAAATAACGAAAAACTGATTAGCATTAATACCGAAGAAAATTGAAAATTGAAAAAGAAAAAGAAAAAGAAAAGGAAAGTAGTAGTCCTACAGTTACGATAAACAGTTGGAGGGAGAGAAAGTGCAGTGAGTAACCCAACGGACTGAGTACTAGAGACCAAGAAAAACACAAACACAAAACACAAAACACCAATATTAATAGAATCAAACCCAAATCACAGACACACACATCACATTCCACTTTTTCACTTCACTTTCTATCACTTAGGGTTTCCTTCTTTCTCTCTAATCGCTTCTCCATGAAGAAAACCTTTCCCCCCAACTACACCTCCCACTTCCACCGTCAACCACCGCACGCTGGAAGATCTCCATGTCCCGTTTACCATTACCGGAAACCCGGTTTCCACTCCAACCACCGCGTCGACCGTCCTCCAGAGCGAAACCCCCCTCACCGCGTCCCCATATTCATCCTCAAGCTCCACCTCGGTCTCCGAGCCCTCCATCGGGACTACGTCGAGTCTCTGATCAGCTTATGCAAACCTAAGCCAGATAATTTCTTGTTTTACCCCTGCGACGGCGTCGCTGCCTCCCTCAATTTCCTTCAGGCGACGGACGCTCATGACGCCGTCGTTTGGTTTTGGGAATCGCGTCTTTCCGAAGGCCATGATTTCACTCCGGAGCTGATCTCGAATGTTGTGGTTCCTTCCGACAGGATTGAACTCGAAGGTCGTCTCCGAAGCCTTTTCGTGAGCCACGTGAAGGAATTGATGGAAGGGAAGGAAGTTAAGAAGTGGGTGGAGGAATGGGAGCGTTTATCGAAGGAGATCGCGCTTGTTGCAAGCTTGTTGGGTAAACCTTTTCCAATTAGAGTGCAGCAACAGAATATTCAGAGAAAGAAAGGGCTTGATGATGAAAAGCGTTTGGTTGAAAGGAGATTAAAGGAGTTTGAGTATGCAATGGAGTGTATTTTGCACTATCTTGAAGAGAGTAATAATGTGGAGAATGGTGATGGTTTTGTTCCTGTGTTTAAGTTTGGTGGAAATTTTGATTGGGGGAAGATTCACTGCTTCATTGTTAGGGAACGTCGCAGACTTCAGGAAGGATTGCCTATTTATGCTTACCGGAGGGAAATTCTTCAGCAAATACATCATCAACAGGTATCTTCCTACGGCTGCTTGAAAAAATAATGTTTTTTTTTTTTGGTAATTTTTAAATTTGTTCATGGGAAAGGATATAATTATTACAAAATACAGTATTAAAATTTTGCTAGTTACATCTCTGTTATTTCTGGTTACACCCAAAAATAACTCCGTGAATTAGTTTGTTTTTAACTAAGTTCATGTAAACTATATGGGTGTAACTGGAAATAAAAGGGTGTAACAATCAAAATTGACGTTATTAATTGTGGGTTGTGCAAAAAATATTTGTCTTTTTTTGCCAGTTGATGCTATTAATTGTGTTGCTATTTGGAGTATTCTGACTAGAGTATGTGCAGATAACAGTGTTGATTGGAGAGACTGGTTCTGGGAAGAGTACTCAGATAGTGCAGTTTCTCGCTGATTCTGGCATTGGGGCTGATGAGTCAATTGTGTGTACCCAGCCCCGCAAGATTGCTGCCAAGTCATTAGCTCAAAGGGTTCAGCAAGAAAGCAACGGGTGCTATGAAGAAAATTCAATCCAGTGTTATTCATCATTTTCATCCTGCTACAAGTTTGATTCCAGGATATCATTCATGACAGATCATTGTTTATTGCAGCAGTACATGAGTGATAGGAATTTGTCTGGGATCTCGTGTATCATAGTTGATGAGGCTCATGAAAGGAGTTTAAATACTGATCTGCTGTTGGCGTTGATAAAGAATTTACTTTGTAAGAGGGTTGAGATGCGGCTAATCATCATGTCTGCCACGGCTGATGCAAAGCAGCTATCTGATTATTTCTTTGGTTGTGGAATTTTTCACGTGCTTGGGAGAAACTTCCCTGTGGAAGTGAGATATGTTCCTTCTGACTATGACGAACATTCTGGTTCTGCTGTTGTAGCCTCGTATGTTTTTCATGTTGTCAAAATGGCAACCGAGATTCACAGAACAGAGAAGGGAGGAACAATCCTCGCCTTTCTGACCTCACAGGCAGAAGTAGAATGGGCCTGCGAAAAGTTTGAAGCCCTATCTGCCGTTGCTCTGCCCTTACATGGAAAACTTTCGTCTGAAGAGCAATTTCACGTTTTCCAGAACTATCCTGGAAAAAGAAAAGTGATATTTTCAACCAATCTTGCAGAGACATCACTTACAATTCCTGGTGTTAAGTATGTGATAGATTCTGGGTTGGTGAAAGATAGCCGGTTTGATCCTTCCAGTGGGATGAATGTACTTAAGGTTTGCTGGATCAGCCAGAGCTCTGCTAATCAAAGGGCTGGTCGTGCTGGGAGGACTGAGCCAGGCAGGTGCTATAGGATGTACTCAGAAGCTGATTATCAGTCTATGGAACTAAATCAAGAACCTGAGATACGAAGAGTTCATCTTGGCGTAGCAGTTTTGAAGATCCTTGCTTTAGGGGTGAAGAATGTGCAGGATTTCGATTTTGTGGATGCTCCAAGCTCTAGCTCTATTGAGATGGCAGTCAGGAATTTAATTCAATTAGGATTCATCAAACTGAACAATAAAGTTTATGAACTAACTTATGAAGGTAGGTACTTGGCAAGGATGGGGATTGAACCTAGGCATGGTAAACTTATTCTTGGCTGTTTCCAACTTGCTTTGGGCAGAGAAGGCATTGTCCTTGCTGCCATGATGCCCAATGCTAGCAACATATTTTGCAGATTTGGTAATGAAGGTGATAAACAAAGATCTGATTGTCTCAAAGTGCAATTTTGCCATTCCGATGGTGACCTTTTTACTCTACTCTCTGTGTACAAGGAATGGGAAGCTCTGCCTAGAGATAGGAAGAATAAATGGTGTTGGGAAAATAGCATCAATGCCAAATGTATGAGGAGATGCGAAGACACAGTTTTGGAGTTAGAATCTTTCCTAGAGCGTGAACATGGCTTTGTTGTTCCAAGTTACTGGCGTTGGGATCCTCTTATGCCTTCTATTCATGATAAGAATTTAAAAAAGGTTATACTGTCCTCACTTGCTGAAAATGTAGCCATGTTCTCTGGACGCAATCAACTTGGTTATGAAGTAGCACAAACTAGACAACATGTTCAACTGCATCCATCTTGTTCCTTGCTCGTATTTGGTCAGAGGCCTAGTTGGGTGGTTTTTGGTGAGCTTCTCTCAGTGTCTAATGAATATTTGGTTTGTGTGACTGCTGTTGACTTTCAATCATTAGACAGCCTTCAACCTCCTCTCTTGTTTGATGTATCCAAGATGGAAGAGCGGAAGTTACAAACGAAGACATTGACTGGTTTTGGCCCTATTCTTCTCAAGAAATTTTGTGGGAAAGGCAACAGTAATGTGCTTGGACTTGTTTCACGTATTAGGAAAGCTTGTATGGATGAAAGAATCTTTGTTGAAGTGAATGTTGACGAGAATAACATCCAGTTATATGCCACTTCACATGATATGAATACAGCTAGTATGTTGGTGGATGATGTTTTAGAGTATGAGAAAAAGAGGTTACGCTCTGAATGCATGGAAAAATGTTTGTATCACGGGTCTGGTTCCTCTTCACCTGTGGCCTTGTTTGGGCCTGGGGCTGAGATAAAGCATTTGGAACTTGAGAAGCATTCCTTGAGTGTTGATGTGTTTCACCCAAACATAAATGCAATTGACGACAAGGAGCTCCTGATGTTTTTTGAGAAGAATACCTCAGGTTGTATTTGTGCCGTGAACAAGTTTGCGGGCATGATGAAGGATGGTGAGGATAGAGAAAAATGGGGCAGGATAACATTTCTGTCCCCTGATGCTGCCAAAAGAGCTGCTGAGCTGGATGACGAAGAGTTTTGTGGCTCGACCTTGAAAATACTTCCGGCACAATCAGCTATGGGAGGTGATAAAACATTTTCATTTCCTGAAGTTAAAGCAACAATTTTTTGGCCTCGCAGACCTAGCAAAGGATTTGGCGTAATTAAATGTGATAAAAATGATGTCAATTTCATGTTGAGGGACTTTTATAACCTTGCAATAGGAGGGAGGTATGTTCGTTGTGCGCCCAGTAATAAGTCTATGGATAGTATTATGATTAATGGGCTTGACAAAGAGCTTCCAGAAAACGAAATTTTAGATGTACTAAGATCTGCTACAAGTAGAAGGATTCTGGATTTTTTCGTGGTCAGGGGAGATGCAGTTGGAAATCCATCATGCAGTGCCTGCGAAGAGGCACTCTTTAAAGAAATTTCCCCCTTAATGCCTAAAAGAAACCCACTCGTTAGTTCTTGCCGTGTTCAGGTATTTCCACCTGAGCGAAAGGATTCTTTCATGAAAGCTTTAATTAATTTTGATGGAAGATTACATCTAGAGGCAGCAAAAGCATTGGAGAAAATTGAAGGACAGGTGTTGCCTGGATGTCTTTCATGGCAGAAGATAAAGTGCCAGCAGATGTTTCATAGCTCCTTGATATTTCCTGCTCCAGTGTATCATGTGATTTCGGAACAACTGGAAAAAGTACTTGCAGGCTTCAACAATTTAAATGGTATTTCATCATTATGCTCCTTTTCTTTTGTAGATGCTTGTAATTCATCAGTTGATGCCTTTTTATATAAGCCACACCTTTTGTTTACATACATGGCTGCAACTTAATATTTCTCTCCTAAATTTTTTTGATTTTTCCCATGTCTATTGTTCAATTGTGTTGATTTTTTTTCCTTAAATAATTTAGTGTAAATCCAGCTAAATTTTAGCGATAAGTTTTCATACCCCTTCCTCGTGTAAAAACGAGTTTGGAAAATGAAAAGACAAGTGTAGTACTTGGACCAAATACATCAACTTTTATCGACTCACTTTTGTTTATAAATAGAAACGGTGGGAATAGTGTTTTTTTGTTGTTGGTCACTTTTTTTTACTTGTTTCTTGGTAGTTGATGAGTTTATTTATATAGATTTGGATTTAAGGCACTGTTTGTTTAAGATTAAAAAATTAATAAAAAGTAAGGTTTTATACAAAGTTATTTTCATTTTGGATTTTTTTGTAATGTGTAAACTATTATTTGTTTGGTTGCAATTATAAAAAACACCTTGTATTTTGAAACTCGTGTTTAAGGATTTTGAAACTTGTATTTTGTTTTAGGATGTTTTTGTACTAAATAAATCATCCTTATTTTGGTTGGTAGTTCCACTGTCATTGTCATCTATTATATCTTTTCTTTTTTCCTTCCAAAGGCTATTACTTATTTTAGCTTCTATAAAGGATCTAAAAATTATTCTGCATTTTCAAAAAAAGCTTTGCAACATTTCCGAAGTCAAATAAAAGAATGAGCTATTTTGAGGAAACAAATCCTCATATTGATCCAATTTTTCTACTATTGAATAAACCATCTGATATCACGCATTTAAAGCTGATAAAGTTTTGCTGCAAAATTGTGACATTGACTACTGTTGAGAGTTTTAACATAGACAGTGGGTCAAATTAATGTTTCATACACACTATATAGCTAGTTATGTTAAATTTCGATGTTGAATTATACAGAGTGGCCATCCATGGTTTGTTGGAATTTTGTTTCTAATGTGAGACAAATTTAATTGCATTTTTCTTAATAATAATCTTATTACGATTTGACTGCCGACAACTAATGGCCTTCTTTGTTGAAGGTCTTGAGTGGAACCTAAACAGGATTGCTAACGGTTCCCATCGACTGAAGATAACTGCCAATGCCACAAAGACAGTGGCAGAAGTTAGGAGACCTCTGGAAGAATTGTCGAGGGGGAAAACCATTGACCACGACAGCCTCACCCCTGCAGCTCTATCGCTCGTGTTGTCCAGAGATGGCTTTAATCTTAAAAGCTCAATCCAGCAAGAGACAAAAACTTACATTATTTTTGACAGGCACAACCTGAAGTTACGGATTTATGGTTCGCCGGACAAGATTGCTTTGGCTCAGCAGAAATTAATTGAATCTCTACTGTCCCTCCATGAAAAAAAGCAGTTGATAATTCCTCTGAGAGGGAGGGACCTACCTTCTGACCTAATGAAGCAAGTGGTTAAGAATTTTGGGCCAGATCTTAATGGACTAAAAGAGAAGGTACCTGGGGCGGATGTCAAACTTAACACTCGCCAACAGATAATCTCTCTTCATGGTAACAAGGAGTTGAAACCAAGAGTAGAGGAAATAACTTTGGAGATTGTGCGTTCAGGTGAACATTTAGCTGAGAGACTTGACATGGGACCTAGTTGCCCAATTTGCTTGTGTGAGGTTGAAGATGGATATCAACTTGAAGGTTGTCGTCATTTGTTTTGCCGACTGTGCCTGGTGGAGCAATGTGAATCTGCTATAAAAAACCAAGGCAGTTTCCCAATATGTTGTGCTCACCAGGGCTGTGGAGATTCTATTCTGCTTACAGATTTGAGAACTCTCCTGTCAAATGAGAAGTTGGACGAACTTTTCAGGGCATCTTTGGGAGCTTTTGTAGCTTCGAGTTCGGGAACTTATAGGTTTTGCCCGTCTCCTGACTGCCCCTCAATCTATCGGGTTGCAGATCCCGACACTGCTAGTGAGCCATTTGTTTGTGGGGCTTGTTATTCAGAGACTTGTACCAAATGCCATTTAGAGTATCATCCATACCTTTCTTGCGAGAGATACCGTGAATTCAAGGATGACCCCGACTCATCTCTGAGGGAGTGGTGCAAAGGGAAAGATCAAGTCAAGAGCTGTTTCGCTTGTGGGCAAATAATTGAGAAGGTCGATGGGTGCAATCACGTTGAATGCAAGTGCGGAAAACATGTCTGCTGGGTTTGCTTGGAGATCTTTTTAAGAAGTGACGAATGTTATGATCATTTGAGAACGGTACACATGACCATATAAATTTCTATTTGCGTGGTCTTGTAAGTTTAGTATAGTGGTATATATAATATTATGTACATAGATGGTGGAAAATGTACAGTTTATTTATATAATCTAATGTATATATACTAACAGTTCTGCCCTATTTAATGTAAGTTGCATCGTGCCCAATTTAATGTAAGTTGCATCGCTCTTATTGGTGGTGTTGCGTCTTTACTGGCTGTTCATACATAGTGTCGTTTATATTAATTAAGACCATTATATACAGCTGCAATAATGTTTTTTGAGACAATGGATTAGTAAGAAATTATACGAGTATCCGTGAGCAATAGCAGTAGGGCTAGTATCCGTAAGCAAGGGCAGTGGCAACCCCAATTCCCAACGAAAAAATCAAAGCAAGAATCCATGGAACACCAGTGGTTTCTTCATCGTGATCATCTTCATTGGGTAATCCTACAGCTCCCTCCGTCGATCTGGCACAGCAACTAGACATGTCTGGTTGTTGCAGGTTCAAAACTTGAAGCTCAAGCAATCTCACCTGTTGGCGACAGGCAAACAATTGCATGGCCTCTTCCAACAAAGCAATAGAGAGACCATCCCTTTCTTTGCTTAGAATTGCAGCCATATTTTCTGCTTCTCTGGCCCGCTTTTGAGATGCTTTCAACGCCTTAAGAAGCTCTATTTCATTCTTTACATCATCGCCATTTTGAAGCCGGTACGTACCATAGTGTTTCCTATATGGCTCCTCTTTGCCTGAAATGTCACAGACCCTATTCATGGACAATATAACAGTCTTATCTGGACCCAGGAAAACCTTAGAAGGTGGAGGAAGATCACAGTTCTGCATAAGCTCAAACCCTGCATGCTTGTGAGAAATTGTGAAACCCATAACCTGATTCTGTGCTCTTTGACTACTCTTCTTTTGTTTGCCACCCATTTAAAAATTCAATATTTTTACGATGAATTGTTCAATTGCTTTAGATGAAATCATGGGTTAATTTCTTAATGGACTAATATTGAGAATTTCAAGTAGGAAAGGAAAATATGCAGTTTGAGGTGTGAAAAGAAAAAAAAAAAGGTGGTAGGTTTGAGAATTGGTGATTGTGTGGGTGCATTGAATTCATAGTGGAAAGCGTGATGAAGAGGCAGTAATATTTGTGATTAGGGATTAGTTTACTTTGTAACTTGCAAGTAACTCTGATTTGATGCTTCAAGAAATTCCTTGCTTGCAAGTTTGGTTCAATTACATAATTAAATTACCACTACATGAAAGATTCCTATTCGCATTATAAAACGAACGCCACGCCACGTGCTTTTCTTTCTTTCAAGCCTCAATTTTTTATTTTAATTCATAGGCATGATGAAATCTTGTAAACTTTGGACTTCAAAAAAATTGAATCAAAATTTGTGAATTGACTAACATAGTTTGGGAGGCATGTAAGTAATTGTTTTGATTCTATGCCTTTACCACCACTATCTAGTAACTTAATATAAGTAAAAAGAGTATTTAAAAATTATATATATTTAGTTTTAAATACTCTATTTGGTCTCGGAATATATCAGAAGATTTTACCCACTTTTTAAAGCTTTAATCAGTTCTGCAAAATTTATCTTTTTCACTGCTTAAAAAAGCAAGAAATTCCAAAAAAAGTACACATTTTTATCCTCTTTAGCTCCATGCATGAGCATTATTAATAACTAACTACAACTATTGCGAAGGAGAAAGATAATTAAGAACTCAATCCACCGACCATCATTGAAGATCTAGATAAGGTGGTGACCACAGTACTTAAACTTGTCCTTTCTAATTCTATCTCTTTCCTTTCTCCTTCAAATCCAACCATTATTGATAATGAATGCTCACATCCTAATTAATCAATAGATTACTCCCTCACTTTCACAATATATATTGCTTTTTTTCCCCTACTCTTTTTGCATGTATGAAAAAATAACTATAAAAAAAAATTTACTAAATTATTTTTATTAAAAATTGTCCATCACGTTAATGCAAGTCTAACATCCAATGATTTAATACTTCAAGCTTCTATATAGTTGCACGTTTGTGTTACCTACGCAGTACTAAACACACTTTTGATGTCACAAACTCACAATCACTTTTTATTTATTTATTTAACGAGTGAATGTATGTATCTGCGTTTTTTTTTCTTTCTAAAGTGACATTAATCTGTGAGATGAAAAATGATTTAATTATAATTAACTAATAATTTAATAGTAGAATAAAAAAGAACCCTACAACTCCTCCCGAAGCAAAGTTTCCGTTTTGAGTTTACAAACAGTGTGTGAACACTTTTCCACATCCCTTTCTTTCCCCACTCCACAAGCTTCTTTTTTACATTCATCCTCATTTCATTGGCATAACTGAAAACATCATTCTTTTATTAACTAACTGATGAATTGAGAGAACCTATCCCAACACCCAATAATTACCTTCTTATGCTTGCACATAATTCATGGTTTGCTTTTTTGTATGATGGATTCTGCATTTTTGCTTTCTGAATGCTTTTCAAGCCCATAATCTTGATGGGACTTGTTTTTACCAAATGGGCATGTACATTTTTACTCTGTTATTTTTTCATCACTTCTGGAGTATTTTCAGGTAAGGTAAATTCTGTTTAACTTCAAAGTTCTCATGCCTTACCCCTTGTTTATTCTTCAAAGACAATGATATGATTTATGAACCCAATTTCTTATTTGATTCTTGTGTTGAATTGATTGCTCTCTTACTGTTGAAGAGGAGGGTTTACATGGAGTTTCTAAAGTTAGAGGAGTTAACTTAGGAGGGTGGTTGGTTATTGAAGGTTGGATCGAACCTTCATTGTTTGATGGCATTGCCAATGAAGACATGCTTGTGAGTAGGCTATTTCACATTTCTATCCTCATTTTTCTATGAGATAATACCTCTGTCCCTATTTATAAACAACTTTCGCACTTTTTACATATAGAAAATTAGATAGTGTATTTAATATGTTAATTTTATGTATAAATGTTTCTAAACTACCTATTTAAGATGTGTTCATTTTTTAGTTTTAATCTTCCAAAACACTTAGAAGTATTAATTAAGACTATATATGGATTAATAATAATAATAATAATAATAATAATAATAATAATAATAAATGAATCTAGTAATTTGAAACAAATCTTATATTAAGGACATTATTTTTTCAAAAGGTGATTATAATTAGGGACAGAGGTTGTATTTTATATTATTTTGGGGTTTTAATGATTTATCTGGTTGGTTGATCCCTATGTTGATGATATTTTAAAAATGTAGGATGGGACAGAGGTGCAGTTTAAGTCGGTGACATTGCAGAAGTATGTATCTGCAGAGAATGGTGGAGGAATGAATGTGACAGTTGACAGGGATGTTTCATCTTCATGGGAAACATTCAGAGTAAGATTGCTATTGTCTTGTTTTAATTTTCAATCCAGTAGTATATGTTGCCATGATTCTATTTTGCAGATTAATGACAATGTGTATAAATGTTAGTCCTTATCCTGTACTGACTTTATCCATTTCAGGATTTCATCTTTAAATCTGTTGAATTTCTGATAAAATTTTAAGATTCAAAGTTGTTAGAGTGATGTGTGAAGAAGACCTTGAAGTTTTACAAAAAGATTATCCTTTTTTTTCACCTTTTTTTCTGTTGCAGTTGTGGAGAGTATCTAAATCAGAATTTCAATTCCGTACCACCCAAGGCCAATTTCTTACATGCGGTGTTGGAGGCGGCACCATTTCTGCAACAGCAAAATTGCCTTCAACATCAGAGACTTTTGAAGTTGAGCGTAATGAGAAAAACAGGATTCACATCAAGATAAAGAATGGTCCCTATCTGCAGGTAAATTAGAACATAATAACATTGGGAGTCACTTAGTTGCATATAAAATTTTGATGCTGTTTTTGCATTGAATTCTAAAGCAATCCCTTTATAAATCATTTGACAACATTCTTTTTAAGAATTTGTTAATTGTAAGATGGCATATGAAGCTGCTTTACTATTGCAAATGATATTGATAATTCTTTTTAAGCAGATTGACATGAATGCTTATATTGCTATCTTTATAGGCTACAACTAGTAATCAGCTCACAGCAGACTATCCAGGCGCACCAGGATGGGATGATAATGCAGCCACATTTGAAATGAAAATTGTAGCTAATAACATACATGGAGATTACCAGCTAGCAAATGGTTATGACCATGATAGTGCAGAAGATGTTCTTAGGGTAAAATCTATATTGTAAATATTTTCTAGTGCCACCAAGAATAAGTCTCGACATATTTTTCTGTTCCTCGACGGCATACATAATATTACAAAATAAAATAGCGGATTGTATTTCCTATTTGATTGTTGAGATTTCTTTAACTGCAGAGACACAGAAATAGCTTTATTACAGTTGAAGATTTCAAATTTCTATATAAACATGGAATAAATACAGTGAGGATACCGGTTGGGTGGTGGATTGCTTTTGATCCTGATCCTCCAAGTCCATTTATTGGAGGAAGTCTTGAAGCTCTAGATAATGCATTTTCATGGGCACAGTAGGTTTTACTTTCTCTGTATTTACCTTCATTGTTTTTGGTTTCAATTGAAACTTCGTTTTTCGTGTAACGTATGGTTAATTATTACTCCTATGTCACAGAGAATATGATATAAAATGCATAATTGACCTTCATGCTGCTCCTGGTTCACAAAATGGAATGGAACATAGTGCAAGTAGAGATGGATTCACAGGCTGGCCAACTTCTCCAGATTACATTTCAGAGTCCCTACATGTTATAGAATTTTTAATTTCTAGGTATGTTGGGATGTGCATATATATATTTGGAGAAGTTCTTATTATTAACTAAACAATTAAGGTTTTGGCTCAGAAATAGTTCTGTTGTGAAATTCATCATAAAAAACATACCATAAAAAAAATAAGACCTTACTGGATAGAATTTCTCATTTGCAGATATGCAAAGCATCAAGCTTTGTTGGGAATTGGGCTTTTGAACGAACCATCTGCTGGCACAGTTCCCTTAGATATTTTAATTTCCTACTACAAGAGGGGCTACCAAATTGTTCGGAAATACTCATCGTCGGCTTATGTGATAATGTGCCAAAGGATTGGCCTTGCAGATCCTTTGGAGCTTTATCAAGCCAACATAGGATCTACCAACTTAGTTTTGGATTTGCATTTCTACAACCTCTTTGACACATTCTTTGTTAATATGAGTGCCGGGGATAATGTTCAATACATATATAAAAGCCGGGAAGGTCTGTTGCAGGCGTTCAACAATTCAAATGGCCCACTAATTTTTATTGGTACAACAATTCTCTTTTCTGTTTGTTTGACATTGCATTAGATGCTACTTAGATGATTCACAGTTATACACCTCAACTTCATAAAATCCTTGAATGCATAATCAAACTTTTCCTGAATTTCTACAATTTTTTTTTGTAAATTCGTGTTTTTCTTCTCTTTAAAGTGGCCATAAATTGAAAATGGACTGAGTTCAGACATGGTTATTATGATACACGCGAGTTGAATCTTGAATTCATGGCCATAAATTGTCATTTTGATTTATGACTTGAATCTTGAATTATTTTGAAGTTGAAGAGAATAAATAAGCTTATGTTCTATGTATGCCACTTGTTTTTAATTAACATGACATTTTATATTGATCATGTATTCTTAATAAGATTTGATTCACAATTGAAAACTGTCTTCCAATTCACAATTTAAATCTCAAATCAATAACTATGATTTCAGGAGAGTGGGTGAATGAGTGGAATGTGGCAAGCGGATCCCAAACAGATTATCAGGACTTTGGAAAGGCACAGTTAGAAGTCTACAACGCAGCTTCCTTTGGCTGGTGTTATTGGACTTTAAAAAATGACAGGGAGCACTGGGATTTTGAATGGAACATTAGGAACAACTATCTTCAATTAGGTAAGTATTATAGATTTGGTAGCTAACTATGGCAGGTATATTTATGATTTTTTTTCTTCAAATTACCTGTTTGTTTTTGCAGGCAACTCACCCAGTAAACAGAACATATACACCTTGAGATTGTTTGCATTGGCTTGCACTTGGTTTTGTCTTCTTCACTTTTTTTGACAACTTTTACCTTAACTGAAAGCATATTTGATGCAGCTGTTTCATGATTTTTTATTACACTTTTCCATCTGGTTCATATTGTTGGAAATTGAAGAATGCAATAAGATAGGATGTGTACCACTTTTTATTCATACACACTCAAATAAAACTTAGATGTTTGGTTGATATTCAAGTTCATTTTTACAAGTCAGTATGTAAAATATCTTATCCAAGGAAATATTTATTTGGGTAGCAGCCAGAGCTTGCACTGTCAAATAGGATTGGCTGGCCCTTGGGCCCATATGGCCCAACGAGTCTTTTTATTCAGTCCTGTGCCTTGAAGTTTGATTGGGCCCGAAAAAAGACAGGCTGAGACTGGATGAACTGAACTAGGACCCTCAAAAGGGAAAAACTTTCTTCACATTTGACATGAGTTTGGATGTACGCATCCGAAAAAGACTAATTTGGCTATGTTCAGAAGTGCACTTGTAAACAGTTTATGCAGTCTCTAGTAAACAATATAATTTAGTACATTTTCAAAAACATCTGAGGTTTCTTTAGTAACAAGAGCTGTGAGAAAAGTAGTATTACATGTGGTTTATTTAACTTAGATTTTTGTTCAAAATTGAAAGTCACAAGACATTAGGAATCTGAAACAACTAATGCATGCAATTAGATGCCCATTGAGAAGAATGCACCATGGTGGTTCCTTTTAAAAAAATGTAATTATAGTTATATAATCCTTTTCTGCTTAGTATCTATCAAATTGAATATCTTCATTCTAAAATCTTCCACTAGCTCTTAACAACTCCTTCCAAATATAAAATCAGCATCTTTCAAGCATTAATTCATCATGGATCTCTTAAATTGAATTCTCAACCCGACATCTTTTGGATTATGATTTAAATATGAATGACTAAAGCTGTATGCATGTAAACAATTTCCCCACTGCTTAATGGTGATAACTAAGAAGAATAGTATGAGTTGTCATTTATGCTAAAATATTTAAGTACTGTTATATCCAAAATAAAATTATTTAGTATGATATAAGTTAATGCAGATTTTTTTTCCTGAACAAATGCCTTTCTGTAGCTTCCATGAAGGAATTAGAGTATATAGCACTTATTCAATAAAAACTTACATTGAGTAAAAAAATAAAAATAAACACTTACATTAAAATTAAATGGAAATTAAAATTATTATTAGGCAGAACACAATTATCATCTTCCATTAGAAAAGAGGGAAAAAAAAGTCTATAGGCTTGGAGTGCTCTCTCTCTCCCAATTTGTCACACTGTCTTGGTCCTGTCTAGCACAACCAAGAAAAAAGTAGACTACATTTTCAAAAAAATAAAAGAAGGTAATGAAACTCATCAAGCAATCATAAAGCCATGCCATGGTTGACCACAATAACTTGGCACAGCTCAAAAAAGGGTGTCATTAATTAAGTTGAATAATTTACCCAATTCTAAATTGCAGTCTGCAACTGCAATTACGACTGTCATATAAAAATTCTATCGACTGCATATGTCCGCAATTGTATTGACCAGAATAGCATCACTTAATTGCGACTGCAGCTAGATATTTAATGGTCACCTTGACCGAAAAAAGAAAATACTAAGCTCTTGACCGATGCTTCCTTCAGGATCAATCAAATGAAAAGATTCACAATTAGATTTAGAGGAAACACGAACCCTTTGAAAGTTAGCTCTAAGGTACATAAGCTCATCATCTTCTTGATGAAACTCCTTTCCATTTATAACACCAGTACCCACAGAAACAGAACGCATCAAGCTTAATGCTTGAAAATCATTTCTTGAAGGTCTACGCTTAACAGCATACCCAACTTTCCTTCCATTACAGTACATAATCCACAGAGGAGTAGAAAACAGGTTGTTAATATTATTATTATTATTATTATTACTGCAAGATCCTGATGAGGTGGCACTTTCAAGCACAATTCTTAATGTTCCTCCTCTCATTTCCTCTGCTAAAACACTTGTTGGGATTGCTAGTTCTAAAAGAAGAATTGGGTTGGTTGAATTTGAGTTGGATTGAATACAAAAACTAACTTTTCCTTTACGGTATCCAAATATAGTGCCAGTGATTGTGGTAGATGTAATGAGTGATGATGATGAAGATGAAGATGAAGATGGATAGTTGTGGTTTTGGAGACAGTTTTTTGATTTAGTATTAGGATCTTGTTGTACTAAGGTGCAATTGCAAGTGGGGATTAGTAGTTGAATGAGTGAACGTAGCAACCTCCATGAGCGAACTTGTTTATGACAATCAACTGTTGTAACACCATTGGTCATGCTGCTGCCACCAACCTTGGTGATGTACGACATGTTTATGTTTATGTTTATTGCCTCTCAGGTTTCACTTCTTTCGCTTTGGGGATACTTTCATTATATAGTGCATGTCTCTATGGTCATGCTCAATATTTGCATTTTTAAATACATCAAATTATATCTATAATCGTTATCTTATTTTACTTTTTTTTTTTCTTTCTTAAATTGATATAGTTTATCTCATAAAAATTTGTATAAGCTAACCATTTTTATATTTTTTATTAAAAAATGTTGACATGGCAAACCATATTA
>JBBPBS010000276.1:13317269-13329481 GCA_037974835.1 Cicer judaicum
ATATTCACCAAAAATTTTAACCCTAATATTTTTACTTATTAACACTTTCAGCTTCCAATAAAAAAATTAATTGTAGTTTCTCCTATTACAAACGTATTTTAGAAGAGTTTTTTTAGTAATTTAATTAAAAAAATTATTGATATTTGTTTTAAAAAAATTAAAAATTAAATTACTTTTTATTTAATTAAAAGACAACTTACTTACATGAATTAATTTTTATTTTTATTTTTTTCTTATTTAATTAAAAGACGATCTCCCTAAAGAAATTTAAATATATAATAACAACTTTTATAAAAATTAATTTTTTTTCAATTTTTTTTCTTTAATTACACGAAATCTCCTTCTTATGAATATAAGAGTAATTTAAAAAAAAAATGGGTTGTTAAAATAAAAAACTGTCTGAGATATTAGAATTTATATTATATACATGCAACTAAATTGAAATCACTTAGTGTGAACTGAACATTCAATAATAAACATAGAGAATTAGAGAGGTAATTGAACAGGAAAAAGAGGCATTAATTCTTTAACACTGCAACAAATTAATAACAATTAAGCACATAACTAACTAGTCTAGTCCATGGAACGACATAAAGGACAAGTACTATGTTTGTTATCAAACCATTTATCTAAGCAACCTCTGTGGAAGAAATGCTTGCAAGCCAACTCACTCACCTCCTGATTTGCTTCAAAACCACACAAACACACACAACAACACTCTCTCCATCCACATCCACTTCCACTTCTTCCTATGTTGATGCACAACGACTTGTACTGTCTTATTGACACCCTCCTTTCCCTTGTACTACTACTCTCCTCTAATTGGAACTCTTCTTCTTCGTCGTCAATATTTGGTGAATAAGATGAATTAGTGATTGATGTGCTTGTGCAACCAACTACTTGAAGCATGGATTTGAATATGTTCTTCAATAAAGCCACATACAAAACCGTGTTCATCACAAGCACAGGTAACATACCTTCTGCTGCACAAGGATAATTTGAGAGGCCCATTACTCTCAAAATTGAAACTCAATTAATTGCCTTGCTTTTTTAATTGAGCAGAGGAGAAGAGGGAATTAAATATAAAGACCAAAAAAATACAAGGCAACATTAATTAATTAATGACCAACATTAATAGAGTTTTTTATATGGTTACATATCCTAACGACAAAAAACACTAAATATGGTTGTTCCATCGGAGGATATACACGTGGCAACACGTGTAAGGTTTTCTAAGTAGATGAATGAAGTGATAATTTTTTTTTGGAGATTTCACTATCATCACAAAAATAGTATGTTTGAGAAAGCCACGTGTACGCGGTGGCCACAGAGGTCGTGACTGCTGGCAATCATCCTCGCCCTTCCGAGGTTTCTAGATTTCCGGTTGGGTCCGCTTAATGTGTCTTTGTGAAATCTTATACGTAATGCTTCAATCAATCTCATATAATTGTATCCATCTATGTATGGTGTATTTTGATTTTCTATATCTCTATGATTTTTTGTTCGCAAAGTTTTGTTATTTGTCTCCGTGTACACTTGTATGACTTAAACATATCACACGTATTCGATATGTACTTCTATGCGACTTGACTTATATGTTGTTTTGCTCTTAGACATGACTGACTCAAATCAAGATATATGATTATTTTTAAGACCTTGGTATTTGGTTAATTAGGTTTTTTTTTAAAGTACTACTAGAAATTCAAATTTAAACTCAAAAGAAATGATGTTAATAATATAGTATTTATAATTAAATTATAATTTGAAGACTATCAAATAAGTTATTTAATATCTAATCATTCAATACTATATCACTTTTTATTAAAATAATAAATGTTTATATATAATAAGAAACTAATAAAGGCATACTACGTCAAAAATGACATTTTATAGTACGTCTTTTAAATACAATCGCTGTTGTATGATATTTTAAAAATAACGGAGGATACAACAATGTTTTTTTGGCAAGCGCCGTAAAAGAAGCGCTGTAAAATTCTTGCGCTTTCACATAATTAAATGACCTATTAGAGCGTTTTTTGAAAAAGCACTGTAAAAGACTTTTAAAAAAAATAAGGAAGTCTTTCATAGCGCTTTAAAAGGTCTGTAAAAAAGTGCTCCAATAGACTTTTAAAAAATAAAATAAAGAGGTCTTTTACTGCGTTTTTAAAAAAAACGCTCTAATAAGCTTTCAAAAAATAAAATAAAGAAGTCTTTTACATCGCTCTTTAAAAAAACGTTGTAATAGACTTTTAAGAAATAAAATAAGGAGATCTTTTACAACCTTTAAAAAGCGCTATAATAGACTTTTAAAAAATAAAATAAAGAGGTCTTTTACGACGCTCTTTAAAAAAAATGTTGTAATAGGCTTTTAAAAAATAAAATAAAAAGATTTTTTACATAGCGCTGTAATAGACTTTGAAAAAATAAAATAAGGAGGTCTTTTACGGCACTATTTTACCGCGCTCTTTAAAAAAACGCTGTAATAGACTTTTAAAAAATAGAATAAATTTACGGCGTCTTTTATTTTAAAGAGCATTGTTGTATCTTTTTACGGCGTTAGATACTAAAGCGTTTAATTTTTTGAAAAAATACTATAAATAATTTAGAAAAAACGCTGAAAAAAGTAGTAGCCATATAAATTTATGGTGAGTTTGTAGCTCACGGTGCATTCCATTGTTTTCTGCGATGAGCGGTTCTTACGACGGTTTCTATTTTTGGTGGATCATTCTTAAGCGGTAGATTATTTTGATTTGGGTTTTGATTTTTTGTTTTTTAGCTGCAAAAATTATTCTTAATTTTAGTGTTTGTTGTAGTTGTTTAATATGATAAGGATTATTCTTTTCAAAGTATTAGTGTTTAACTCAACAGATAAAATTTAGTAGAGCTATGCAATAAAAAAATTGAAGAAAAGAGGACGTGGAGTTGTGTTGACAGAACATCTTATTATAAGTCCAATAATAAAAATGGATGTGAAATATGAAAAAGATTGGGAAATATGACATGTTAATAATTTGAAGATCTTTACTTGGATCAATAATTTTCTTAGTGACAGGTATGCAACTTGAAAAATGACATAGTGCTACACCACAAGAATATGTTGTTCAGTAATTCCAAAATTTTCTAGTCACTCAACCACATATTATATGTTATATATTGTCTCCTCTATTAAAGTTTTTTTTTCTAGTTTGGCAAATATATCTTCTTACTTTTGATATAAGAACATCAAATTATATGTCATAAGATCATAAGTCATTTATATGATCTCAAGTCATTTATGTTCTTAAATTTAACTTCATTTATATCGTTTATGATTGTTAATGACACTATTATGTCATTAGCGAATATTGAGTTTATTTTTACAACTAACTTGTGATTTTTTTTTAGTGTTTATTATATTCTATTATCTCTTTAAATCTTACTTTTGTTAGTTAATTATGTGATTGTGATTCCAATTACTTAATTGTTTTTCTGTCATTTTTTATCATGTGAATTTTATGTTAGACCATATATAAAAAACTTTATATTTTATATGAGTCGAAAGTTCTAGATACTGCAGCCTCAACTATTGATTTATCAAATTCTCATTTGAACTTCAGATTAATAACTAGCGATATTTTAAATTGTTGTGATTGCAAACTTGTTAAATTAATTAAGTAACCTTTTAATAAAAGTGTTTCCATTTCTAATGCACCTTTTATATTAGTTCATCGTTATGATGTGTTGGATTCATCAAGAATTCGTACCAATAGTTCATCGATATGATGTGTTGGATTCATCAAGAATTCGTACCAATAGTGAATCAAAATATTATGTTTAACTATGATGTTATTAGATTTAACTTATAAAAATTTGTTTTAAATTTTTCAATGGTTAAAAGTAATATATATATATATATATTCCATTGTATTTAAATGATGATACTTTTAATAAATATACTAAGTTACTTACTTATATCCAGTAGTACCATCGATCAAACATCTTGTATCGAAATATTCTTCAACAAAATAGAATCGTCGAAGAAAAAATACTCTTCAACAAAATAGAATGTCAAAAGAAAACAACTGTCTTTCGTATGTTGAAACTGATTTGTGTTACACTCCACAATTTGAATGACTCTACCAAGTTCAATGTTAAAGTTCTCAACTTGTTTTTGTTTGGTGTTTGAGTATATCTCCAATTTAATACTTCAAGTATTAAGTTATTATATCTTTTACTTAATTTTCCAAAATATACAAAAATATTAATTTTTTATAAAATATATAAAATCCACTTTCTTAATCCTTAAGTATTTAAAGATTTATCCGCTTAGTCTCTAACAACTTAACAACAAGACTTAAGAGACTGATTTTCATATATACTTCAAAAAATACTTATCATTGTCATCTTTAAAAGAAAAAACTTATTATTTTCATAATCTTTAAAGACTAAGTAGAAATAATATAAATAAAGAAACATGGTGACATCTCTCAAGATTACAAACCAGTAAGTAACCCCCACTATAATTTATCTAAGACAACGCAGTATTAATTTTCTTCACTTGATTTCTCACCTTCAGCTTTCAAGTTCTACACTGAATTGATGTTTAGTCCCTAGCTAGGACTCCCATTTCATGTAATAATAATAATAATAAATGTTACATAGGAATAAATTTTAAAAAAAGGGGGGAGGGGAGTCTACACATAATGGTGGTCATAGCTGTGTACAAATCAAACTTCGATCATTGTCTTCCCTAAGCTAAGGAGCAGTGGAGTTAGACATATCAATACTCGCCGACTTGAAATACTCATTTTCCGCATTCGCTAACCTACTCTGGAACATAGTCCACTCCTTCCTACATCTCTCCCTTACCTGCCATCAACAACCATGGAAACTTAAGACGAAATTCATAATCCAAGTTCATGAGATAAAGACTACTTCTCAGCGTTGATTAGTTTAAAATGCTTCTATATCAGATTATCATGAGGGAAGTAATCAGACAAATAGTGTATAATAAAGCTGAACAAGATGAAACATGCAAAACATACCCCTTGCCATGGTGCTTTCCCAGTTTCTGTTACACCCTGCAAAGAGCAGCAAAATGGATAAGCGTCGTAGTTCATGAATAAAATTATGTTTGACATATATATAATAATGGGAGAAAAATGACCTGATTCCCTAGTGTGGGAACACCTTGGTGAACAATCCATTGAGCATCAACTACTCCAATCTTCTCATGTGCAGGCTATATCCAAAAAAAGAGGTTAGTTTAAAGCACAATTACATGTCTATTGTTTTTAGCTTTTTTATGGGTGCTGCTGCTAAAGTCACAACAAGAGTCTCGAAATTAGATAATTTTAGACAACGTGAGAACAAACTAACCTCAACACATCTTCTAACAGCAAAATCAAGACCCCACCCATGGACCAAGTCATTCTGCAATGCCAAGAGTTATACAATGATAGTTTATTTGTTGCTTTGAAGAATCATTAAACAACTAAGTGGCGGAAATCTTTTAAAACGGTTTGGATTAATCATTCAACCTGAATCATATGCCACACACAGCGCCAAGCTTCTCGTGAGAAGACTGGTGCCATAATCTCAACAAACCTGCATTCATGTGTGACAGAGAATGCGTAACTAAATACAGCCTGGTAGACCAAATAATTCAAGATTAATCCATACAACAGCAGTTACTTACGCGGCACAAGGAGGTAAATGAGGGTCAGAACACCATCCCGGTTTCTCCTCTGTCACTCTAATACAAATCCAAGAAAATAAATAGTTAAAGCACATTCTCTCAAAATAACATGAACCAAGAGAAACGGAAACAGGGCTATAACTGTTCTTACTTGTGAACTTCTTTATCTCCTCTTCTTTTTGTCATTTGCCATGTCAAACCTTTATTAGGTTCTAAACCTGGCTGTGAAATCTCCAGGCCATGCTTCTTCACCAGTTTTAAGTACCTGCACTTGAAATAAGAGGATCATATGAAACTTTAACCCAAAAAAAACTTTCAAAAATATCATTCTCATATCAAATACTCACTCTTCTGCATTAAAATGCTCAACACCTAGATCTTCATCCCATATAAATATATAGTCATATGGTGTCACGATGTCCGGATGCAGAAACCTCTTAGCATACCACCTAGAAGGATAAAAATTCAAATAGTCAATATGATAACAATTTTGGAATAGCAACTCACTTTTAATTAGGTAAACTCTAAACATATTGTGGCATCTTACCATTTGGTCTGTTTGCGAGCACTCACATGAATAGCCTGCTTCGACCATTCAAACTCATCCCATTCAGTAGTTCGGCCATCATAATGAAATAGAAGGATTGTGAAATTTTCTGAAAACTGTTCAAGCAAATATTTAGTCCAAAGACACATCAATAAACACACTAAAACAGAGAGCAAGATAACCAACAGTGAAGAGACACCTTTTTCACGGCTGCATCAATATTTTTTTTCTGATCAAAACCAACAGTGAAGGTCACAAGATACTTTGGCTTGGAGGTTAAATCCTGCAATTGTTAACTTAATTAAACCCTCTGTCCACTTGCAGGTTTATATGTTTTCCTTAAAAGAATAGAAGAAAAATATAAGGTAGTTTTCTAATTACATTGACAGTTTATAGCCATATAAGGCCTATATAATGTCTTAGGATACACACCTCACTCGGTTTGCCCCACAATCTACGCAAGTAAAAGTCTGACTCAGCTTCAACAATGCCAGGAGGTAAACTTTCTGCTCCTCTTGGATTTGATGGAACCCAAATCTGTAGAGAAACAATAAAAAAAGGAGCAAGCAATTGATCAATATACAGACTATAAGTATACATTTTCCTAATATTCTACAAAACAACATCATTAACTAGCATATAAAAATGTCACTATAATGGAAACATGTATCTCAACATAGAAGGTATAGAGTTATCAACAACCATGATCCCTACAAACCTAGAAACTTAGAATGTCCTTAATAATGATGACAGAATACAATGTGTACCTTTGATGTATCATTTGATAAGTGATTTGGCGAAGATCTTCTGTTACTATGGTTCATAAAAGACCAAGCATGACGACCTGTATATCTGTCTTCAATGTAAGAGAGATCAATTGAGGGAAGCAAGCCAGAAGGGAGGTTGAACTGCAAATTGTTATGCAGTATGCATTATTAGTATTGGAATTATTTAATCTAATAACAAAATAATCTACTACAGCACAAGGTACACTATAAAGATGAAGTTACTAAGTCTGCACCTTTGTTAATGATAATGTTGGAAATGACACTCCTAGAAAGAAGCCAAAAACTATTCCAATAAAAGTTGTCACAATAAGCCTCATAATTTCACTTGGTTTTCTACCAGTAGAACTGCAGCCAATGAAACAGAAATGTCACCTAATGGAGTTATTGACATATACTAGCATACACATCTTTTGTCAGAACAAACAGAATCACCGAGTTAACTATCACCAATTATCAGACCTTCGAATAACGGTCCCCATCTATTGCAGAACCTCCTTAGCTGTATGCTCATAAAACAAATTCAGAAGTCACACTTCACCGTTCATCAACTAGAATGTATCCTCCGAATAAGAAACAAATAGGCTTGTCAAAAGAATAAAAAACCCTGCTAAAGAAACAAATAATAAAGAAAAGGATACATTAATAAATGTTACCAGATAATGTTTCAAAATTCTAAGAAAAATAAGGGATAATTATTTGGCATATGGCATCCCCTAATATCACCTTAAATCCTCAATATGCCAGTGAGATTCACGGTCAGATTAATTTACTTCTATTTATTTATGAAGGTAATCAACAGACCATGTGACAAACCAACTGATCATAGTGACATCCTATTGAGCTTTTCCAACATAACAAATGACAATTAAGTGATTTACACCTCTAGAAATGCGTGCATTTTTCCTCAACAACCTCCAAAAATAGCTCGAATGGTTAAGCAAGTCATGTGATCTCTTTCACAAAAAGAAGGATAATGACCCCAAATCAGTAGCTCCCCAACTATAAAAACATGTGGCAGTTTCTATAAAAGAAAATGGGAACTTTCGCCGAAAGATTCAAATAAACATGAAGAAAGAAAGAAAACTTAAAGAACTTGTCATATTTAGAATAACTTGTTTTACTTTTACACTAAGAAAAAGCTTTGGAAGCAAGCCACCTCTGATCGAAGGACACGATTCAATTAATTAATATTCTCAAATTATTATCGGTGTTAGTGTCTAGTGTTGGTGTCGGTATTTGTGGTTCATAAATGATAAACCTTTTTGGAAGTAGTATAACCCAATCGAAACAAGCACAATTTCCCAGAATAGTAAAGACCAAATAATCATACCAACTATCATAAAAATTAACAAAATAGCAGCACGGCCCCTTTATAATAACTCAAAGGATCATAAATTTTCCAAAATTTCCTTTAGAAAAAAAGGGGGGAAAGGAAATGAAGTAAAAAGAGGTTCAGCTACAGTAAAGAATTGATATGTCATAGTTAAATTCAATCCTAGTATTTGAAGTTTCCAATTTGGGGTTTTAGATTCTGAAAACTGCAGAAACAATCAATTTTAGAAACTACTAAACGTACCTGAAATAGCAGAAGCAAGATGAAGATCTGAGCAAAAAGTGAAACCTTTTGAGTGAAGAGGTGAGAAAAACAAAACCCCAGCTGGTGGAGTTGTCGGAAGAAACGTGGAAGACACCGAATAGAGGATGAATTTTCCGGCGAAAGAAAGATAAATGACGAATGGAATCTTCCGTTTTTCTGGTTCAGTATTTATGAGCACTAGCAAACAAGATCTTAGTGAGTTTTGAATATGAGGGTCACGGTTTTGTTGAGTTTGTTTTCTACCCTTTTCTGTTTTTGGGTTTGGGGTTTGGAGTTCCTTCTTCTTCCCCAACAATTTGGTTAAAAATTATAAATTAAAATGATAAAAATAATACACCTCCAATTCTATATGTTTTCTAAGTAAATATAATAAGTACAATTCCATTCTTTAATATATATTAAGAGATTGTACCCAAAAAAGTTAAAGATATATATTAAGGCGTTTTTTTACCGTTTTTTTAAAAATAAATTATATATTTTTTAAAAATAATTTAAAAATAAAATTTCAAATAAAAATGGTTGAAATAATTACTTTAAAATATTATTTTAAATATTTTATTTCTTTATTATAAATTTTATTAAATGATAGAATTTTAAAAAATAATAGAAATAAAAATTTATTTTAAGAAATTCTTTGTAAAAATAATTTTTTATAAATACTTAAAAAATATAATTTTTATCATGTAAAAATTATTAATGAATCAACAATTTTTACTCACTAATTAATTATGACTATTTGAAAACAAAATTACATAAGATTTCATATAATCATTTTTATGTAATGTCTCTTTCCAACAAAAAGTAATTATCATAACATTATATAAAAAATTATTTTAAAAGATAAATATTAATATTGTTAAATTTAATATTACATTTTTATTTAAATTTAAAATCTCATAAGTGTGTAAATTAATTAAAATAAAATTTACCATTTTTTTAAAATTAAAAAAAAAATCAACATTTCTATCATTTCATTTTGATTCATATACATTATTTAATTATGCTATCCTATTTTATTGGTTTGACATCCCTTTCTAGTCGATCTTTATTCCTTTTCATTTTGAGTTTAAACTACTCTTCAAAATCACCATCAAGAAGCAAAAATAAATAAAAGATATGAAGAACATATCACCCTAACTACCGTTATTTCAGTAGTAAAGGTTCTTTAATAAATAATTAAAACATAATTTATCAAAAAAATAGATATCGTCGATCATCTTTTTATGTACGAATAACCTTTAAAAACATTTAAATATGAGACAGATCAAATGTAATCAGAGATTAACTGAATGTAAACACATTTGAAAGAAATTTGAATTCACCATATAGTAAAAGACAAATATATCTTTCAATAGTTCCAACCTGCTGTTGTTAATTTTTAGCGTACAGGGACAAGTGAGTCAATAGAATTTAAAGCTTTTGGACCAATGCCAACAACAGACATAGCGGCTACCAAATTATATTTATGACATTTCTAAATTATATAGGCCATTCTCTCATATAACAATGGAATGTAATTGATGACGATGCATGTGTAGTTTTGGGCCTCTTTAGAAGTTTTTTTCTTTAGAGGTTTTTTTATTTGCAAAAGTTTTTCTTTAGAGGTTAATATATAGTTTAGTCCAATGACATTTTTTGGTCAATCACTGTATATTTTACCCCGATTCTGCATTAGTCAATTGTTAAGAAATATAACTGATATTCAGGAGTGTTAAACAATTGTTTTAGAATATAATTTTCATCCTTATATTTTTAGGAAAACTATTTATGTGAATGGTTTTTTTCAGATTTGAAGAAAAACGCCTCTAATGCATAAGCAGCCTTAACATGTGTGCATTATTATGACTTGGTTTCCATTAACATTTCCTGTCCGAAAAAAATTGGATTTACTTTAAATTTATAAAAAATATTTTTCGATTAAAATGCATATTTTATTTTTTTATGTCATTTTTATGATAAATTTATTTATGGTGTGACAAAATTATTGAACAACTTTGCTGTAAAAATAAAATAAACAGCTACCTCATCACAAAATATTTCATAGGGTTATCTGCTCAAAGCATTCTCATACCAATTTGTAAACAAGATATTAGTAAATATATTTTTAGTATTATTAGAATACTGTTGATGTGTAGGACCCCATGGCCCAATGGATAAGGCGCTGGTCTACGGAACCAGAGATTCTGGGTTCGATCCCCAGTGGAGTCGTTTTTATTTTATTTTATTTTGTGTTATAAAGTGGCCATTTGCAATTTTAGGATTTGTTTAGAACAGTATACTATATGTATAGTGAACATTCAAATTTTGACCAGAATAGAATATCTTATCATCCATATGTATGGCAGTTATCAATATGGACTTCAAATATGCATCAATCAATATATTATATATAATCTTCAATTTTTGTCTACCTTATATAACTTGTCAAGCTCAACAGTCACCAAAATTTGTACAGGGTTTTGCCATATCTAAGTTATGATAACATAATTAGCATGATTTAAATATACAAGCTAATAATAAGCTCGTATTCTACCGTTTTCAATATATTTCCTTGGGTTTAAATTAGGATTGATATTTCTATATATTTGAGTACTTTTTGCAATTTTAGGATTTGGTTAGAACAGTATACTATATCTATAGTGACTTTGATGAATGTAAAGTACTTATAGTTGTTTCAATGTGTGAGCTATAATCTTGTGAACACTTGCCAATTCTGCTCCAGCTATAATCTCTGCCTCTGCTGCATTCTCGCTTTATGAACATGCACTTTGATTTATAACTTATAATATAATTTTTTTTATGTTCAATAATTTTGCTCTGTTAAGTGTTTTAAGTTTTTTTTTTTATTCATAATTTACGTCTATCAGGTATTTGTAAATTTTGTTTTGAGATCAATATAATATCAATTTTGAATCATCTAATTTTTATTGAATTTGTAGCTCGGATCTGATCGAATAAAATATATTTGGATGAAATTAAAGATTGTAAGAATTCAACCTAACTTATATTTTGTACACCCTTACACGTAAGAAACAAATACTCTAATAGCAATTTTTTGTGCACAGGACAAATTCACGGTGGATTTGCAAAATCACTAGAGTATTGAATCTAAATTGTAGGAGATCATTTTAGAATGACCCAGATAGACCTACGAGTATTTTCACTTCTACATATCATCTAAATTTGAGTAAAAAAACTCAAATTATTTTATCACAATTTTAAATTTAATTCCGAAAATTGAAGCATGTGTTTAAGTACAATTTATTTTTGTTTTTTTTTATATAAACTAAGTTAATTAAAAATTCAAATGATATATTTTAATTTTTTAATTTGTATAAGAATAATTTTAATTATAGTTAAAATATGTGGGTCTGTCTAAAAACCCGTAGTTCGCATATAATTGCATTTAGACATCAATTTTGTAGGATGGATATGTTCTTTAAACTCTACGATTGAAGGTTTTTTTTTTATATATTTTTTTAAAAAAAATATATTAAATTGCCACACTATAAAAAAATAATATTAAATTATTTCATTTTTAAATTTGATGTACTTTTTTTAATTTGTGGTTTTTTTTTTAATTTAATGTATTTGGTTTGTTTA
>JBBPBS010000276.1:13329828-13356949 GCA_037974835.1 Cicer judaicum
AAAAAACTTTAAGGTTGTAGACTAGAAATATGATGTAAGAATGCTAAAAAGTATGATAAATTTGTATAATTTTTTTTATAATGTAACGATTTGATATTCATTTAAAAAAAAAAAGAATTATAAAAAAAATCTCCTATTGAATTCTGAAATTAAGGAGTTTATTAAAAATTTCAATCTAGACATATTTTGTACATAAAACATTGAGGATGAAAACTTTGTAGCTCGTATTTATTGCAGGCATTTTTAGGCCCTGTCTGCTGCCAGGTATCCCATTTTGCTGCTAGGGTCATAAAGTGAATTACTATTTTCACATAAAACTTTTTCAAACATATTATATATGCATTGCATTATGAAAATTTATTTGCCATGTATGCAGATAATTGACAGCGAGATAAAGAAAACATGAATAGAAAAGAATCATTTTATAGTTTGAAATAGTTAAGGTCTGCCCCACATAAGCCAAAAGCATAAGAAATCGAAATTGAAATCGTCTTTGTTCTTGACCACCACCGATGAATCTGTCATTGTCATTCGCATTAATTAATGTAAGGCTCAGCTTAATGTTTTTATTTTTTTATTTTTTTATTAATAAACAATTTAATGTTTTTCCTTCTTCTTCCTATTACATAACAGTATAGATTAAGTATTAATTTAATTTTAATTAATATTTTATTTTATTTTTATTTTATGCAAAAATTTAATATTTTAAAATATTATGATGTTATTCTCTTTTTATAAAATTTCAAAAAATTATTAAATAATAATTTTTTAAATTTTTTATAAAAAAGATAATATAATTGATAATTTAAAATATAAAATATTAAATTATCACTTAAAATTAAATAAAAAAAATTATTTAAAAAATATAAATAATTAACTGAAATTAAATTAAAGAACCACGTATATAATTTAGTATATATTATATATATATTGACAAATTATTTATACATATATTTTCTTTTTGACAAATAAAAATACAAAAAAAAAATTATTTGACACTTATTTGTCCATCTGCAACAAAAATTCAACACAAACGAGATCCTTTCTCTATGTAAGAAAGGAAATCATAATAAAATACAACCAACATAATTCTTTTCGATATATATATATATTCTTATCTTAATTTTGATTAATATACCCTTAAAAAAATAGTAAACTTTTTCAACAAGTTTCAATAGAGATTAGGTAAGACAAAGACATCACACAAACGCAGTCTTAAGAGTTTGTCGTTGAAACTGATCATATGGAACTGTTAAGTTTAAATCAATTTAATAATTTGAGCAAAACTTTTTTTTTTTTTTTTATATTTTAAATTTCGGTATGCAACACTGAGATTTTGAAGTGTAGTCACAATTTAGTATTTTTCTGCAATGTACTGCAATTTAAAATGATACTAACTTTAATAAAATCACCTTAATGCGACCATAATCGATATCTATATTATGAAGCTAGCACGGACATTTTCAGAAAAGTCACTTAAATTCAATAAAACTACACGCGCTTAAAGTAGATTACAAACTACGACAATAACCAAGGTGATGAGGAGAAAAATATACGGTTACATTGGTTTGAGTTTTTGAGAGAGAGATATGAAATGGTGAAAAGCATTAGCAAGGTGCGAGAAGAATTAAATCCTTAGTAGCTTTTTGCATGGCAAATAAAACATTATGCCACGTGTTAATCCTAGATCGTGCATTGAGAACATTGAACCCAACATTAATACCCAACAAATCCACCGTTAAAACCTCCTCAGGTTCCGCACCATCCAACATCCAAACAAGACACCAACAGAAACCCTTCGATATCTCCGAATCGCTGTCTGCTTTGAATCTCATCTTCCTACCTTGGTCCATGTGGGCCACCACCCACACCTCCGTTGCACAACCCGCAACCCGGTTCTCTTGAACCCGGTCGGACCGGTCTAGTGGAGGCAAGAGAGATGCGTAATGTAATAGCCTTTTTACTCTATCGATGGGTTCCGTTAGTGACCCGAATTCGGAGGCAAGGCCGTTGAGTTTGTCGGTAACGCCGTAAGGAGATGATGATGAAGTCGTTAATTTGTTATTCAAGGGAGCCTTAACGGATAGATTGAGTTGCATTTGTTTGGGAGTAACGGCGCCGTTAAATTTGGAGGAGAAATGCGTAGGAGTCAATAAGGTGGCACTCGCCGTTGCCGTTGGAATTGGATATAACATTTTATTTAGAGAAATATTAATAATACATAATCAAAATTATTTTTTGGGAGAGAAAAAAAAGAGAAGGGAAATGGAAGAGAAAAGAGAGAGGAAAAGAAGTGATGGGTAGGAGTGTGATGGGGTGGGATTTATATTATATATAATAATGGAGAATTCATTTGCTTGCCTTTCAACAACTCCCTACTTTGTACTACATCATCACCACCGAGGCCGCCACTTTACCGACTAAAATTACACTTTAAAATTATTTATTTATTTATTTATTTATTTATTTAAACTAATTCATGTGATATTCATTTGTTGGGCTGTTCGCCTAAACTGGAAGTCATTAAAAATACTATGATCAAATCTCGTAATTCACTAAATTTTCGTCGGTACATTTATCTATATATACTTTTACATATTTATCACTTATTTCATCAAAAATATTTTCATGTGGCATTGATGACATTAGATATATCTAATAAATGATAATTAAATATTTTAATTTTAATTTTTAAAAATAATAATAATAATGTATTAATATGCCAATCTTCTATACAAGAAAAAAATAATTTGATTTAGCGTGTGAGAATGATAGACTAACTGAGTATATAATTGTTTATACAATCAATTTTGAATAAATTAATAATATTAAATTATAAAATTTTATTCTGAGTTATAAAGGTGTTTGCTTTAAATTAATTGAAAAATCATCTTGTTATTTTAGGTAATCAAAATAATATAAGCATAATTCATGTTTCAATAATAGTTTGATTATATTATCATTCTTACCAATTAAAAACTTATTTCAAAAGAAAAAATTTACTATATCCTTTTACATCTGTTTACAGATATTTTAAAAAATAACATAAAATCTCATCGGATATAAAAAGTTCAATGATAATATGAATGACATCACTCATTTAAATTACATAAAACTACTAAAAGTATATTTCCTCGACTGGCTACAATCAAGAATGGTATCTTAAGTATATGCATTTAGGTTAATTTTCCCAAAACATAATTTACATTTTTACAAAATTAGTTAATCAATCACAATCATAATACTTAAGTTTCTTAATTGAGATTTGATTTTTTGTTTATTTGAGTGTACTATGTTCATTTTTGGAAACCATAACCTTAGATTAGAAATTCCGTACACGTTGATTTGTACGAGCAATTTCCAATTTTTTTAGTTAAATTTCAAAATAATTTATTACTACATAATTATCATTTCGTATTTTTAATCAATGAAAAAAATAAATATATACATAAAAATTGTATGTATTATACTAATTTAATTTTATTGATCAATCATGTTAAACTTCAAATATGATAATTAAATTTTGTGGTTTTCAATTCAAATAAAATATGATTTATAAAACTCTTACTCTGTGAATTACCATGGCAATATATATAAAATAACATTTGGTTGAATAAAAAATTAATTAGAACTTATTTCAACATTTTACAAGTCTTTTTGAACAAGATTTATTTTGAATATATTTTTCTAATCAAATTTTATAAATTGTATTAATCACTACAATTTTGAAAATATAATAAAGAAATAACACGAAGAATCAATGTTAAATCGTGACACACTCTAAACTGTATGAATAATTGATTTTGCTATATATCTAGTATATTTATCTTTTTTTTTAAATATAGATTGAAGAAAAGAGAGGTAAAAAAATAATCTAAAAGATTAGATGAAGGTTAGGAGCATGATAAATACTTTCCTAAGTACATTGTACATGAAAGAATTGAAATTACTAACATTGTATTGGTTGAATAATGATGAGTTTGTGTCCCTTAATTAAAGTTTCGAGTTATAGCCTTTACGCAATTATAACAGGTAAACAAAAAATAATAAACTAATTAGTTTTATTTAAAGTAATGTAAAGTATTACTAACACAAACAAATGCACAATCCATACAAGAACCGTGCTTGTTTAAATACAATTATTGTATGTCAAATAAACTATATTACTCAACAACACAAATATATAACAATATTGCTTTGTCTTTCCATGGTCGGA
The DNA here is from genome assembly GCA_037974835.1 of Cicer judaicum. NCBI lineage: Eukaryota > Viridiplantae > Streptophyta > Magnoliopsida > Fabales > Fabaceae > Cicer > Cicer judaicum. Next base: position 13,334,045 of record JBBPBS010000276.1, read on the forward strand.
CCTTTGGCAACACTGCTAGAGAGAGAAAATCAACGTTGCTATAAATTTGTGCTTTGTGATATGAATGACGGTTTTGGTGGTTGTTGCAATATTATTAATTTGCAATCAAATTATTTATCTCAATAAAATACTTATGATTATTGGGTCATATATGACTTATTATCTTGGACTAATAGTTCTATTAACAATGGTGCAAGCAAATGCAATCAACCAAAAAAACAAAAGATTTTAGAATTCCATATCATTATTCTCTTCCTATTCCTCAACTTTTTCTTCTTTCTTCCCTGCAGCAGGGGAAGCAACTCCAAGAGTAGCTGCTGCAGCTACACCAACAATTAACAAAGACAATACAGGCTGATTAGCAATCAACCTCGTGGTTGAATAAAATACAAAAGCTAACAAGAAAGAAGCTCTAGAACTTAAGTCTCTGCCAAGAAAAACCTTAGCTATACAATAGTCTCAACATTATAGCATGGAATAATTGTCAGCTTCCTCTGCTGCATGCATACATTACAATAGTAGCCAATTATATATATATATATATATATATATATATATATATATATATATATAAGTCGTGGATTGTGATTACTTGGCATGTCCAAGGATAATAAGTTGCACACTTGTCAATTAATCACAACACTAACATTCCTCTCCTCCCCTTGAATCAAATGCAAAACCAATAAAAATATCTCCCCTCATTTGCACCAAACATGTCTACTTCCCTCTCCTCCCTTTCCGTTCTTTGAACCAAATAAATCTTAATCTTACTCTTACTATTAAAATAGAAATAAATGTATTGAATCTCAATGTGACTAATTAGTTGACAGGGGAGCAGTTACTGAACTGTTAGTAAGTCACATGTGTGGAAAGTTTATAAGAAAAGATTTAATGGATATGGTGAATAATTATATGGTAGTTACCTAACTGCCTAGTAGCTAGGTTTGGTCTATGGAATAATTATATGGTAGTTACCTAACTCCCTAGAAGGTTTGTGTGGATAATTATATTGTGTAATGTGTGTGTAAAAAAAAAAAATCATGATTATAATTTGTATGTTGTAGGCCGATAGCATTTTGTACTATGAAGGAGCATTGTGCTCTGTGTTAGTAAAGGATTATTTTACTATGTAATTATGTTATCTTATTCAATAAAGTCACACATTCACTCTCTTCACTTCAACACTTTCTATTTTTAATTCTATTCATCTATTAATTGGTCCGACATGCAGGATTGTTTAATTGGAGAGCGAGAGAAAGAAATCAAATACCAGCGAATTGAACTAATGCCATCAAAGAAGATGGAAATAAAGGTGAACAAGTTGGAGACAGAAGTTGCATCACTCAAACAGACTATATAAAAGCGCTAAAAGACCTTACCCTATTAGAGCATTTTTACAACAAACGATTTAAAAGACTATATAAAAGCACTAAAAAACATAACCCTATTACATCGCTTTTACAACAAACACTTTAAAAGACTATATAAAAGCGCTAAAAGACATAACCATATTACAACACTTTTACAACAAGCGTTCTATAAAAGCGCTATATGAACATTTTACCGCGTTTATGGACAAAAAGCGCTGTAAAATATTTGTAATGAAAGCCTTTTACATCATTTATGGACAAAAACGCTGCTGTAAAATTATAAGTATATGTTCAGTTCAAATTAAATATGTTAAATTACAATTTTAGTTCAGTTTCTGTAAAATACCTATATTTGGATTTTTTTTCTCCAAATAATTAGTTAAATACCTATAAATCAATGCTAAATTACACGATCAATTCAAATTGGGATCAGTTTCAAGTTCAAGAAAAATACTCAGTTAAACATAGCTTTTTCAAGTTCAAGTTCGAGTTCAGTATAAGCAGAAAATCAAATACAGTTCAAGCTAAATGCTAAAATACTCAGTTCTGACAGGTCAAACTTAAATTACATGAACTTAGTATAAGTACATGATGGGTTCAAATTACATGGCTTATATAAAACACTTAAACACCTTAAGATGTTCTTCTTCTTTTTATGGTGGGATTCACATTTGTTTGTCCCTTAACGATACGAAACGATGGATTAATTCAAATTCTCTCATCATTATCATCTCTAAGATATAAAACACCACCAGTTGAATCAATTTTACGTGGTTGTGATGTCACAAAGAAAGGAACATTGCAAACATTTTCATCATTATTCAAAAGCGCTGGTCAGAAAAGTGATATTGTATCCTCTGTTAATTTTACAACAACGCTTTTAGTAAAAAAACACTGTAAAAGGCGCACTATAAAATACTAATTTGGCGTAGTATTCTTAGAGCCAAATTATTATGTACTACCAAATTTCAATTTATTTAGGAGTGCATCTTGGATATTTAACACACATCCATGTTTCCGAAATTGCCAAATACAAAATGTAGATACAAACTTTCGTGTAAAGTGATAATAATTTGATACATTGTTTTTTGAAATAAATATATAATTATTGGTAATTCAAATTTGCAACTATATGGTCAAGAGTGAAGTCAAGCAAGGAGACCGATCAACAAAACATATGTCAATTTTGTTGAACAATTAAACTAGTATATATATAACTTCTTTCTGCTACATAGTTACCAATAACTTCCGTAATTTAGAGACATATGTATTAGATGAATTTTATAACAACGAGGCAGGTTAAGTTTGTATTTTAGTTGCCACAAGGCTTCATCCCTTTCTTGGAACTCATTAGTCACTACTTTCAAAGTCGTTAAACTTAAAGAGTTTAAGTAAACTATTTTCAGTAGGTGGACTCGACTCTTAAACGCGTACGAGTACAGATTACACATTAAAATATAATTAGAAATAATATACAGATGACATATATACTTATATGTTGACATAAATATATAAATTTCAACTCAAAAAATAAAGAAATCACCCTAATAAAGTGTCATACTTATAAACTTTTATAAGGAAAGAACAATGGAACAATGCAGTAGGCAGCAAGTATTACTCACAAGTTGCAATGCATTAACTAATCTTACATGACCACTGTTGGAAAGGTGGCGGCGCGACGGCTGATCTTTTGAAGAGCTGTAACCCTTTTCCTCCTTGAATATGTTGATGTTCAATATCCCTACATTTTTTCTCTGTTTCTTTATGTTTCTAAAAAAGTTCCCTCTCTTCTTTGCTATCTTTCTTTTTCGCTCCCCCATTTTTTAGCCTCCTTCACTGATTTTTTGTTACCCCTATTTATGCTCAAAAATTAGGTTAAGTTTCTTGAAAGATTAAGAACATGTAAGGTTGGTAGACTGCAAAAATGCGTTCCCTTGTTTGGCTAAAAATGGATAAAAAGGTAAGAAAGAAAGAAATTAGTTTGGCTCTAATTCTCAAATAGGCAATGGCATGGCAACCGTGAACCGTTTCTTGCACACTTTATTTTCTTTATGAATTGTAAATTGTTTTTTTAATAAGCTTGGACTATGGTAAGACCCAATTATTTTTGTATTGTATTTTTTATTTTATCATTTTTGCAATTTTACCTTTGTTATAAGTAAAGATCATTTAATGTCCTAATCAATTTATAAAATGTCATTAAATTGATAAATTTATAAATTTATAATGATATTTATGGTTCCAATAAAAAAATATATAATTAGAATGATAGAATATTTTTGAATTTTTTTTGTTTTGATATTTTACATTTTCAAAAAATTAAAATGAATATAAAACTTGCGTACAAATTAGCTTGTGTATGTTGTTACTTTCTTGGTTTACATTGTACCAAAGTTGGCTTAAAGCTCAAGCAGCCAAGTTGGTAAATCAGGAGCTTTAAGTTTTAAAAAATAATAAATAAATTTAAAGTATATTTAAGTCTAAATAAAAAAAAAGTTAAAAGAATGACAAATTTAGATTCAACTAAAAATTTGGAGCTTTAAGTTTCAAAAAAAATAAAATAGAATTTTAGAGTATATTTATAAATAAATAAATAAAGTTAAAAATAATAAACTTAGACCCAACTAAAAGACACCACAAATATAAAAAATAAAAAAAATAAAAAAAACATTAACCGACATACTTATTAAAAAGTTAATCTCTAGAAAATATTTACTTTTAGATTATATTTTGATTTTATAAATACTATTTTGAGCATTTTTGTTAAGAGCGAACTCTAAAGCATAAGATCTTACGTGTTTTACTGTATGAATAGTATTAAAGCGAAGGTATGACCCACATATGTAGACACGCAAAGGAAGTGTGTGGAAGCGTGCGGGCGTCGCTCTTGGTTGCACCTCTTTGTCTTCGTATTCTACTTGTTTTCCGTAAAGAAAAGACATGATTTGATGGCAACAACTATTTGTTTCATATTATGTTCGTATTCTGCATATTTCGTTTTTCTCATAGCCTACATGTTCATGTTCGTTTTTCGCTTTGTAACTTAATTAATTGATTCAATTTCATATTCCTTCCTTCTATAAATTTTTCTCATCTCTGCCACTCTTCTCAATTTCATATCTTAGATGTTAGATGATAGTTTATTTTATTGTTTGAGACAATGGTAATAACCTTTTGATTTTATGGTGTATAATTTTGTTAATTTTGTGAGTTCTTAATATACCTTTTAAGATTCTACAATTTATGCTTTTTCTATATTAAAAAAATCTTAGATAGGATTTATAGTTTGACACCCTTGATTTTGAGACCAAATATATCAATTTTTAAGAATTTTTTTCAAAATAGAGACTAAAAGTAAAAGAAGAAAAATTATTAGGTACACAACATATTTAATCCATAAAAAATTTACACCTCAAAATACAAGATAAATAAAATTTAAATAAAATTATCATAAAATATTATTATAACATTAAAATATCTCTATTTTTTTTTATCAAGAGTTTGTTTTAGGCCACAGTTTTAATTAATAAAGTTAAAAGATAAGATTTTTGTAATACTTTTTTGTTTATAAATATACTCGTGTGCAACTACGTCCAATTCGACTTGGATTAAGTGCATTTTAAATGTTACATACTACTTTTTTGGGGGGGACCAAACTAAGTGGCAGTTAAGAACAAATAGTGCTGTTCCATGCATTTCCACTTCAGCTGATAGCGTCCCCTGTGTTATTTCAATGTCCCTTCCACTCCACACTTCACTGCCTTTACAAGCACTTAAGTCTCTTGCAAGAAATACCTTAGCTATGTCTGATGTTTGCGCCGATATAACCGCCTTCTGATCACTTAGGTTGAAGAAAGCCACATAGATTTCTCCTACATTAAGATACATTTCTGGAAGTTAGAAAAGAATAACAAAGAATTCTCTGTTGCGGCATGCTAGTTCACTTTCAATATCTCCCGTCCCATAAATACCTAAAGTATAGTTTGCACTGTGATATTTGTTTTCTGAAAGATTGGCCATTAATCAATTATACAATTCATATTTTATTAAAGTGCTTAAATGTCAATGATTAATTAATTTGCTTTGATGTTTGGGTGAAGTTGGAGAAAATCAAGAGAACTCTCAAGATTTTATCTGATGTTTTTGTTAACTGACCTGTTCTTCCTGTTGCAACCCAAGAGCGAAAACCAGCAGAATTAATTGTAGCTGCATAAATGACCAGCTAGCATTATTATTATGAATAATACACTAAAGGACAAACCAAGATAAACTCAACAAATTGTATAAGGGAAATATTTCCATAAAGTAGTAAATATTTGCAAATTTCACCTTTGACGGGCTTTACTGTTGCACATAAGCCAGAATAGCTATTTACTAGGGTCCCATTAAGATTCAACTGCCACATCTGTTAAAGACTCGCATAGATCAACTTTCAATAGAATATACAGATATAAAAAATTGGCAAAATCAGAAGGTTATTTCAAGAACAAAATTTGGGTAATGTATATGGTATCTAGATAGGGATAAAAATAGTGATGCACAAACAAGATATCTTTGAATATATCCATCCCAAAAAAGAAACATCAAAGTTATACACTAGCTAAATGATTACAAGAGATCTCACCATTACATGAATTAAACACGGAATGACACAACATACCTGATTTGAATCCCACCTGCAGGGGGAAAATGTACCTCTCTTGAACTCTTTTGAAGTAAGCTTTCGTTTTGGAGAAGCGTCCAAGCAAAATTTTATTCTGTCAACTGCAACTAAATGATATTTCCCTTGATGATGATCTTGATATACATTCTCTTCATCTCTGCATCAACATCAATACAATTTTTTTTATTGTTAACAAGAACATAAATAATCAAATTAAAGTTAGACAAATTGAACAGAGCGACAAAGCATGATTACGATGCAGAGTTCAGTTCTCTCTTGAGCACACAGAAGGGGGCAACATGCTTGTATCCGAAATTCCTTTTCCAACAGATTCTTTCAAGATTTTGGTTAAGACTTTCACTAGTCCAACCACTTGCATTTGACTCAGTGCAGCTAGTGAGGCCTAATGAATGTGTGTATGATGTTTTTATTTCTCCGTAGCTTCTTCTCATTTGCCTTCCAGAATCCTGATCTTCGTTATTGAGGCTTGAGATATAAGGAAACTGTTAATTCCACAAATGCATATATTAAATTAACAAACATATTATATTATTATCCCCCTTTCTCCTAAAAAAAATTAGATGGGTCACATGCCTCCATATTATTTGTGCTAAAAGAATTAATCTCCAGAAGGATAGGATTTGTGATAAGATCATATGTTGTGGGATCAATCTTCCTTACATCTCCGCCATACATAAGGGGAGACTTTGCCATTGCCCACAGGGTCATCTGTGTAAGAATATATTCACTCAGTTACTTTTGATAATGCATGTACACATATTTACAAATGAATATAAGGGAAAGCAACTCAGTCATGCTTTTACAAAAACCTGTGTCTTCTTCTCTTCTAGGTGGAGGTTACTATGCCTATGTGGACCTTCATTTGAACCTTTAAAAGGAAAAGGTGAAAATGAAGTGTCACGATTCATACTCCCATGAGTCTAATTCAAACAGCTTGTAGCAATTTCTAGGATATAAGATTGTAAGCATTTTTTAGTTTTATAAACAAACAGTTTAGCAACAAAGATCTCATGTTCATAGAACGAATATATTTGCAGATAATGCTCGAAATGCTAGAATTTTCTTGTATCTAATTAAAAGAATAATGCTAACAACACACACACTTTTATTGGTTAAAATCTCCATGGTCCCACCAAATTCATATGGGACCCACATGATTTAACGAGACCATATGAATTTTAACCAATCAAAGAGAGTGGGTTAGAAAGTGTGTTAAATAATAAATCAAAAGGTCTAAGATAGAAAACACAGAAATGAATAGTCAATAAGTGAAGCAATTGGGTGTGTATGTACATTGCTGATCACAAACTGATTAAAATAATAAAGATCATGATATTCATACAGGAATGAGAAAAAGCAGCAACATGGCCTTATTACCAGGATCAGTTAGCCATCCAAACGGTAGCATGTCCAAATCTGGCCATGAGTTCCCCATTAAACTTTTTGCTCCTATCATATTAGCAGTTGCAAAATCCCTGATTCAGAATAAAATGAACTAATTGGCATGAAAGGATGATGGAACAACAGATCACAAATTGAGAATCAACATAATTGAAACATAGATACAAATATTTCAAAGTAAAATGCAGTAATTTAACCACCTCGACACATCAAAATGAGCTTTGACGTCCCCCCACGTATCCCAGTCATCTCCTGTTATACGATACAAGTTGACCAATCCACTGACATCCTTGGCCATGGCTGGTGTCACACTGGTTCCGGGAGACAAAGAATAGACAATGGCGCGATCAAGCTCCCGAAGAACCTGCAATGACATGTCATATGGTTAGTTTGCTGATGAATGTGACACATAATATTACTAATGTCAGTGTTTGTAAGAGAAAGATGGGGAAGATGTAGAACTGCAGGATACCTCTGATACATAGCTTATTTCATTCAAATCCAAGTCATCGCCAAATACACAGTCATGTTTCACTTCAAGGTAAATAGAAAAAATCTATCAGAATAATTGCCAAAGAACGGCACAACTGCTTTCTATATAGATTAGAGTCCATACAGTAGTTTCTGTTGATATGTTGCTTCTATGAACTCCCTAACCCCTAAGGCCCTGACTCAAAAACATAAACAAATGTCAATCTTTTCTGGAATGGATGAAAACATACTTTGTAGTCTACTAGAAGTGTGGCCCGTAGAAGTTGACTATATCAATTTTATAATCAGTTTGAAGTGGAATTTTTGGTTATTTGATATGAAAAAAGTTCGTAAATGTTTGTGGCTTATGAGTGAGACCACTAAAATACCATTTCTATCAATGATGTATTAACAATAATCTTGATGAAACAAACAATACAAATAATGTACCAAAAAAGGCATAAATGCTTCACATATCCAAACTTGGTGAAGCTGATTATGCAAATAAATTGTATAAAATCATCATGGTTGTCATCCATGACAAAGATTATAAAATAGAAGTCCAAGTACCAAAATCAACACCCCATGCAGCATACTGCTCATAAAGGGACCTCAAAAAGGCTTTGCCAGCGCCCAACTTTATATCCACACTCATGAAACCATGAGGCATCCATGCACAAGCCCTTTCACGGATCGCTATGTCTTTTGCACGCCACACTCGACCAGACTCTTGATATGCACCTCCCTAAGAAATTGAAAGGGGGGGAAATCAAGGATTGTGTTAAGGTAAAACAATATCATCATATTTTGCTGGTAATCTTGTAATTTTAGATAAAAATGTAGTATTAGATAGGACATAATACAAGTACAACCATTTTTTTCCTTTAAGATAGAAGCAAGAAAGAAATGATATTCAAGTTATAGAAGATTTACAAAGCAATACCGTAGTTGTATCTAGGATAGGCGTGTTTGCATTGACAGCTTGTGTGCTTATCCCTCTCATAACATGAATCCCAAACTTTAAACCCATGCTATGCACTCCATTAGCTACTTCACTGAACCCTTTGCCATCTTGTGAAGAAGGCCACCTTCCTGGGTCAGGAATCATCCTTCCCCATTCATCAATCACATCGAATCCAAGAGAATCATGATAAGCGCCCTTGACTTTCCTTCTATACCAGAGATAATCCACCACAACATACTACAAGTGTATGAAGGAAAGAAGATATCAATGTCTATATCTGATGAAAGTGATACTTAACATATTCAATCTCACCCATAACAAAAGCTATGGTTCCTTGGAGAATCCATACCTCGTATCCGTGATCATGGAGACGCTGAGAAACTATTTCAGCACTTTGTAAGAATTCATGTTCAGAAATTGTCCAGGAAAAAGAATCATAAGAATTCCAACCTCTTGGTGGGATGCTAGCTTGCTGTAGGTCACTATCAGATTCATTTTTAGACTTCACACTGTAATAACACAGATAAATTATGTTAAAGATAGACTCTACTCATCTGTCTAATACCTCACGTATAATGACGGAACAAGGTCCCATTGATTATGATTGAACAAATTAGGATTCAATTTAATATAGTTATTGTTAAATAGTGTCTGCAATGTGCAATTAGCCTGCACAAAATTGATGCATTATTATAAGATTTCATCACATGTTTATTCCACAAACAAGTAGTTTAAAATTATGCCCTGTAATAATAAATAAAAGATAATCAATATGAATGGTGGAACCTACACTGAATTTCTATCTCTCTGTTCATACTACTACTACTACTACTATTGCATCACAATAGGTTCTTTTACCAAGATATTGATGATCAGGGAAACAAAAAGGTTTACTGTGACTTCCACCTTGTGATCTTTGCTCAACATTAGTAGCATTACATCCCTCATCAATGACAGAAATACCCTTTGACTTTTTTTGGATAGAAAAATACCCTTTGTATTTAAACCAACAAAAAACTAGAATTGGAATGTCTGAGTTCTAAAAGTACTAGTTGTTTCTATACATTGCAACAGTACTATAGTAAAACTTTAAAAGCAAGAAATTAATGAGACGAGGTCAGGGTTTGAAGAAAGTTGATGCGTTTTGGATTGAATTGTGCAATTAAGCAGAAATGATCAACAGCTAAACCAAGCAATGGAAAGTTTGTTTTGTTTATGGCCCATAATAAGGAAATTATATAATTAACGCAATGAAGTAAACAATAAAAAGGAAAGAGAAAAAATACATACCCTTGTTGAAAACAGAGGAGAATGCAGAGAGAGATGAGGAAACACTTCATTATTGCTTTTGCACAAACAAGTCCAACACAGTTAAGTAATAATAATCATAATTAATTATACGCTACTCTAGTTAATTGATTATGACTTACATGCTGTTCAAATATTTATTTATTTTTCGATAAGATAGAGCCTATCACCGTCAAGCTTCGGTCGCGAGTATTTCAGATTGGCTACAAGCAGTATGTGCTTGCAATGAAGTTAGTTACATCTAAATCGTTCAATCAAAATCGTACGCTTTACATTTGAAGTTCAATTTTGAATTTAAAAATAGTAAAAATATGATTTTAAAATTAACATGAACATTCTTAATCAAATTAATCCAATATAAATTTTGAATTGGATGAGGATAGTTGCGCATGTGCGGTCTTTTTGATTCACATCAATAGGAATGTTATTCCATCAAATTAAATTTTATTCACTTGAATTAAATTAAATATCCATATATTTTCCTTTTACAAATCCAAACCAACTTAATTCGGTGATGAGCGGATTGATTTAATTGGTTAGTACATAATTTTTTTAAAAAATTCCAAAATAAGATATAATTATATATATTTCACTTACATAAAAATTTCAACACTTTTAATAAAGGTCTACGACTAATGTTCTTATACGAGATCCCTTCATTAGTCTTACATTCTATTAGATACGATTAATTAATTTTTTATTTATTTAAAAAGAGTTTTATATAAAAGAAAAATATTACTTTTACAAGATAGTCTTATGTATAAAGATAAAAATAGTTAAAATTTTAACACTTGATCTTAGCTGAAACTCTTTTACATTAAAGTCTTTTATATATTAACAAAAGTTTAAAAAATTATTTCTTTTGGATGAATTGAGTTCGTGGATAGAAAATCATAAATATATTGTCTGAAACAAATGACTTTGAATTTTAAAGTATACAAAAATAATAATTAGATCAACGAAATTAATAGTTAAAATAGCATTGTTTACAAGTTCGGGTGACCCATTCAACCCGGTAACCCAAAGGAGATATGAATTGGGTTTGTATACTCATATGAAGTAGCTTAATGCAAATGATAAACATTAAAAGCGTGAGAAAGTGTTGTATGGTCACAAGACTCTTGATACAATACTTAGACACAAGAAAAAAGTTAAAAGTATTTAAATAATATATATTTTAAAACGGTGTTTTTTTTTTGTGCATCTAAATAATTTTTGTTTAAAGTTGTGATCATGCAAATATTTATCGGGAGAGAAAATAAAACGTAACTTTAATTATTTATTATTGCATTGAAACTCATAATCATTCATTCTTTTAGTGCAAATTGACAAAAGGTGTTTGGAGGTGTATTTTCAATTAGCTTTATTGGCATCATGTGGTTTGGGGAAGTGGAATGGTCGATAATTTCTTATTGTTTAATGTTTTGATAAAAGGAACGGAATTAAAGTCTCCCATTTAGTGTGTTTAACTACTACTTGTTGCATTTCATTGGAAATGAACAACAACTTCTTGTTGTGTAATGCTTTGGTAAAAAGAAAGAAGGAAATGTGACAAATTTAGAGGATGTAGTTGATAACATCAAAATGTTATCTTGGTGTTGCTTCATTATCTTAGGTGGGATTACTCTCCAAGTAGAACCCACCAATTCTACTTATTACTTATTATTGAAATAAAAAAAAATAATTTAATGGACTTAACTTATTTGAAAGTAATAAAAAGATTTAGAAATCATTAAGAACAACGCCCAGGAAAAAAACACTAAGAGAACGGCTACCAAAGAAGAAAAATAAGGGTTTAGTTTCGGAAGGTGTATAACAAACTTGGTAGAAAATTTGGGTGTGTAGCAAACTTGTCCTGTAGTTTTTATTCTCTTTATCGCTAATTATCTCTTGTTTTTCCCAACCCATTAGTATTTAAGGTAGAAACAAAAACTGCCTTTGCTAATCGATGGATTAGTCTTCTTTCTTGTCTTCAAAGGGTACGATTGTTCATTATAATAGGTGCTGTGAACGTTCTATTGTAATATATTGAGTTTCCTTTTATGTTAATATTAATGTTTTGATTATTAAAAAAAACATTGGGCAAAGCTCTCACATTTTACGGCTATGAGCTCTTTCATAAATCGTATTTCGAACAACAACATTTAATTCATCAATGATTTGCAATTTTCTCTCGCTACAAAAAATTGTCAGTTTCTTTTCAATAGGAAGAAAAGTGGACGTGAGGTATTGCTACATGTTAGATGAAAAGAAGGGGGAAAAAAACCACCAGAGTCTCATTAAAGAGAACACTCAATAGTAGGAAATCTATTCTTTAAGATGAACCTCATTTTCTGCAAGCCATTACCTCTGCTCCAAATTTCTATTTACTGTCCCTCCCACCTCAGCATGAATCAACCGCAGCCCAGGTTTTCACTTTTGCCATGGAGATATTTGGAACTCATAACTTAGATGGCATAGTTCTTGGAAATGCAAAAGTCCCAGTGTAAAGTATCTATAAAAATAGCTGTGGTTAGGCTTTGCACATGCAAGGAGTCAGAGGGTTCTCCCAAAGGTCGTAGTTAGGGAAAGTCTCTTCCGGCAATCCCGTCCTTGTCTGGTGAGTAACAATAACATCTTCTACAAAAGGAGCCCAACCCATGTACGGATCTCCAAAAGACTTGGACATTAGTCCTTTGTCGGGCTTAATTGATTTCAACCGGTGACCCATGTATCTGCGGGCCCCAATAATCAGCTTAGCAAAGTTGCCTCCATGGGTCATCACAAATACATCTGATTTCAAGCACACCAAGAAATCAAGAGCAGCAAGACTCGTCACATGCTTTCTGAAACCATCCAACTCCTCTTTAGTTGCCAACTCCTCCTTCGTAACCTGTTACCAAAAGTGAAGAACATTCATCATATTGCAAAAAATTGGGCGGATTCATATGTTTAGTTATTGATGACTAAATTAAACATAACATAGAGCATGAGATCATTGTAATATCTTGACAGCTTGTATTGACCAGAGAAAATCTCATGCCATGACATAATTAAATTCACTACATAATGAATTTGATTGTCATAAAGAAAACAAGAGCAAAGGATAAAGATTCTAATCATTAAGACCTTCAAGATAGCACCATGCTCATTTTTTATAATTCAGATGGAAGAGGAGAGGTCTTACGAGATTAGGGTACATATTCCTTAGGGGTGCCATCCGGTTCTGTCCACCATAAACTTGTCCAGAAGCTACATAAATTTGTGTTTCCTTCGTATAGCCCATGGCCCGAAGAATAACAGCCACTTCTCCAGGCTCTAGAGGGCATCGTCCTTCCTTTCGCTTCTGCAGAGCTAATTGCCACAAGTGGGAACCATTCTGCATTTTCAACAAAGATGGTGTGTGTGACCAAAATGCTCCAATGAAATTGAAAGGTTCCTAGTGCTCATTTTGATGTCAAAAAGAATATATATATATATATATAGTATTATGGCACCTTATACCGTCGAGGCCACTCCTTTTTTCTATACTCGGCCATTTTAGCTTTCTCCTCTCTTGTCCCCACAAAATCACAAAAAGATAGGCCCACCATTCCTTTTTCAAATCTAAGATGCAGTGCCCTGTTTACAGTAAAACTATTAAATCACTGACAATAAAAAACTGCTACCAAATTCAGCTACAAATCATCAATCATCAATGTCGTCACATACATATAAGGATTTGAACTGCCTGTCCGGTTTCTCATTCTTGATGCTAGTAAATCAGCCATCTGCTCTATATCAGGTAGAAATTTCAGAGCGTGATAATTGACCCTACATCTCAACTTGTTGATTTCTGGAGGAACATTGTCGTATCTGAAACAAGAACAGAGACATCATGACAACATCAACTACATAAAAAAAATGGAGTCTAGCATTTGTATCATTCTTGGCCTACCCTAGCCGATCAACAAAAGGTTTCAGAGCCATAATCTTCTTCTCCTTGATGCGGGGCAGAACATTGTCAATGTAAAATTGTGCAGGTGCATATTTTGGAATGTTCTTTACAGTCCGTCTGAAAGACAACACATTCTTGCTTTGTTAGTCAAGCAATTGTATCAATATTGAACAATTATCGGAAAATGTTGGCAACAGTGGCAACAATTTGCCAAAGCTAAGAGTAACATAATAAGTTAAATGTAAAAGACATATACAAAAGAGATTCAGTTGGTGTGTTGTGTCCGTTCACAACAACCCCTGGCCCCCCCAAAATCATCATCAATATAGGATATTCAGTTAACAGGTAATTCAAATTCATAATTGTCAAGCTACTTAAACCAAAATCCCGTGTTAATAAATCCACAGATGAAATACAAAACCAATATAAAACCTGGTTTCGACATTCGAACCCATCTCTCATAGGCATGGCAACTACGGATTTGAGTGTTCAGCAGCCTCAAATAAAAGGCACGGGAATCAAACTACAAAATCATAATTATGATGCCATTTGATATCAAAATGCAACACATCAACCACACCTTACGTCGATCATTCCACGAATGAAACAGCAAACTAGCATGATACTGGCTTTGGACATACTAATCAATCCCTCAATTATAAATATTTATATATATATGGAGATCAACTTAGTTTAGAAGGAACTTTTGTCGTAGTTACTCTATTTAACAACTTTTTGAAGACGTTAAATTTTATCAGTCCAACCGTTGAATATAGTAAAATTATTTCATCAATTATACACACAAAAGTTTAGATAAATAGTACATTATAGATTCAATTGAAGTTATTTGATAAAATATCAAACATTGCGAAAATTCCATAAAACTCAGTAAAAACTTCTAATTATGAAACTTAAATGTATACAACTACAAGGGGTTATAAAATAGAGTAGCTATGACAATTTACTATCATAGTAGTAGGTGGAGACATACGAAGGCAGGGGGTCATCTTTATGTGAGAGTAGATGATTAAATCTTGGCCATTAGATCTAACCATGAAAGGTCAAGATTTAGAACATAAAATCATGTGACTTTTTAAGTAGTCATGTGACCATTGAAAAACTTTCAATCTTGATCATCCATAAATATTTATAAGGCCAAGATTTACTTATCTTACTTTCATATGAAAAAGTCCTCTCACTAGATACACAATACATCCCGTGTGTGTATAAAGGACTATAGTTATCCATCTCTTACAGCAAATTGGGATTTATATTTTCTACAGACTCTATTCAAAGGGACAATAATCTATCAAACCTTATACTAGAAAATAACTCTGTTTTATCAGTAAACCATTCTGGGATATCACGGACAATACGGACATCATCCTTTAGGTAGTCAATGAAGTGATCCACGTCAAAAATGTCCTCAAATTTCCTGTAATTATGAAATACATCATCATTGTTGTTAGGAACCCACAAACCACAATTGGAATAGAGAAAAATAATAATGATTTTTATTGAAAAACAGAAGAGCGAACAGAACAAAGAGAATTCCCTCCTATAAGTGTTTCCCCTTCTACAATTGAGCCATGGTTCTGATTTTTTCAAATTAATCAAATCTCAATCCTCTACTACTATTTCTCCCTATATATGCAATTGATCGAGTCTCTTTAACTAACTAATCAACCTAATCCAAACTACTTTAACTCTCTTTTATTCTATACTTCTAGCCACAAACAAAAGTTGAGCGAACAGATCAATATGTCCTCTAAAGGTTGCCCCTTCTACAACTAAGCCACTGTTCTGTTTTTCCAGACTAACCCTTCTAAATGTGACTCAACTTTCTTCTACTACCTCTCCTCTACTTATTTAAATAATTCTCCTCAACAAACTAACCTAACTAATTCTAACTACTTTAACTGCCATCCATTCTATCCTTCTACTCTAACAATAGTCAGCAAGGTGGTCTGTCATTGAAATGTTCCAGGAAAGAAAATCTGCTAGTGAGAAAGGAGAAAAGTAGTGGTGGAGTGATAAAAGCTTTAGCAAGAGTGATTAGAAATTCAAAAACTATCGAGATTTTTGGGTAAAAAAGATATGATATTCATGATGTGATATGTCAAATGTATACTTAGTAAAATGGTGGCAATGATTTAACTAATCAAAACAACAGGAGAAAACTTTGGAGAAGAGATCTCACGTTTGGTCTTTCCAAATCTGGTCCTGTTTCAATACAGGCAAAATAAGGGTGGCATTCATTATTTTTGCCACAGCAACTGCATTGCATATCTGCATTTTGATATACCGGGAAAAGTAAATCATCAATAGATAAATACTCATGTAATGATTATACAAAAAAATTTGCGAAGTGTCATTTCATAGATAAGTATTATTACTATATTATATAATAATGATTCTATAAATGCAAAGTGTCATTTCATGTAGGCCATTTCTATGTAAGCCACAATAAAATCAACATCATGAATCAAATGCAGAATGGAACCACAGTGAAAACTCAATTTTAAATAACAATTCTAGCGGTATTGCTAGTATATGACAAATTGGAAACAGTGCTGTTTTGTGATGGCACTTCAAACCCAATAAGAACGCAGAGGTTCTTTGGAAATATAACCTGGGCATCAAATCTTGACTTCCTATGGTCAAATAGTTCACTCAATTGATTCTATCCAAAAAAGCATTGTGAAATAGAAGTATTGAACAAGTATGCAAAATATTATTGTCCTTAAATTATTCATTATGTTCCTTCTCAATCATATCATTTGGTTCAAATCACATATAGTTCCACATAATCAACAAAGGAATAAAAATTATCCAACTAAAGTGTACCCGTCACCAGGTAATTATGGCAATGCAATAGAAAACGAGCAACCAAGAAATTGCAAAACAGTCTAAACTAGAGTGTATCGCAATTGAGAGAACTAGTCATACCGCAATTCGTTGCTGATTAAGACCGCCTTCAGCGTGAATGAATATATATCCATTTGTTTTATTAGCATGAGGAAGTTCTACATGGAAGTACAAAAATACTGTCAGCAATAGCATTAGAATTAAAAACAACCTATAGCACTAATATGAACATGTACACACTAACATACATGAGATGATTAGGGAATATTACACTGATAAAAACTTGAAGACCCCGTCATAGAATATAGACATACAAAATTCAATCTAAAGGACGGTATCAAAGATCAATCTGTGGAGACCGTTGGACGGGGTTAAAGAAAGAAGAGGGTGATAAATCAAGGTTGAAGGGTCCATTTACTTCGTTAATGAGAATTGCTTTGCAGTGATAGCTAAAAGAATATTGTCAGAGATTGTTTCAAATATCTATAATTATACTTATGTTAAATTGTCATAAATACTAGGTGAGGAACATGTTTTTAATTCTAATTAGTTTGCTTAATAGCGCCCTTTTGGGATGGTTTGCTATGCCTGTGAGCTGGTAATTGCAGAAACAAATTAGGGGACTGGAAAACCCAAGGGAAACCTGATAAGGCACCATCCCTGCGCTCAGCACATGGCCTCCACGATGTTGTAGATGAGTAAGGATTTTCCCAAAGAGATGCTGATTCTTTGACCTACAAAAAACACCACACGTGCTGTGTGAAATGTGAATGGGGAAAAAAAACACCATTGAACAACCAAAAACAATTATCATATTGATAACTTACATGTGGGCAATGAAGAACGATCCCATCTTTTTTACACAAGTAAGGGGAATTCTACAAAAGAATGAAAGCGAAATCAATTATCAGAACTTAAAAGAAAAGAAAAAAAAAAGTAATAAATTAGTGATGAAAAATCAATGCAAAAATTAGTGCAGCTACTAATTATTACTAAAGTTAAGAAAAGGCTTAGCTGAATATTAATTTAATAGTACCGAATCAAAATAACAAACAAGTTAATTGAAATTATTAATGATTTCCACGCCGAGAAATGAAAGAATGGAGAGGGAACTAACCAATTTGTTGAGAATTGTGAATAAGGAGAGCAAGGCAACAAGAAGTAGAAGTAAAGCGAAGAATATAGAGATCCTGGAGTTGTGAAGATGAACCCTAGGGTCGTCGGTGAAGAAGGAAGAAAAGTGGTGAAAATGCGAGCAGGGAGGACGGTCGCGGTCTTTAGGAGAGTGGCGATCATCGGGGAGGTCGTCTTCGGGAATTAGAGGAGAAGAATCGGCGACGGCGTCGCGCTTCATCGGAGAAGAAGTGGCTCGGGTACCGAGTGAGGAGGAGTGACGGAGCTCCGCCATCGAGATGGAGCAGTGTTTGTGTTTATCTGTATATCTCTATAATGAATATATGATTATGATTCAGTTTAGTAAGAAGTAACTACCTAACAGAGAGGAAAGCAACGCTTTCTTCTTCTTTTTGTGGGGAAGTCCCATGTGAGTTCAGATCCACCTGATTGTGAAACTTTTAATATTCTTTCCCACAACTAGCAACCACAATCCATTGTAATCAAATGATCATCAGATTAACGTACTCATTAATCTAAGGGCATAGTGGTCAATCCAACACTCCTTTTTTATATACAAAAAAGAATGTCAATTTTAAAAAGTTATTTCAAAATCTAACATAGTCGAAATTTTAATTATATTAATAACTTCTCTTAATTTTAAGTTGTAACAATTAATTTTAAGTTGTAACAATGAGTTGAATGACGTAAATATAATAAAAATAAAGTAAAATAGGTGTATTGTTTAAAAGTTTAAAATTAAATTCTTCGAATCAATAAGTTATTGTCTCAACCGAGAAAAAAAATTAACTTATATTTTTAAAAGATTTTTGTGAATCATAAGTTTTGAGTAGTTTTTAAATTATAGGACATGTGGTCCATCCATCAAAGTGGACAATTTTATAATTCGTCTAAAATGAATGAGATGAATTATATCCTCGAAAATAAATCTTTAAAGGTGTAGCCAAATAGTAAATTAGGGGTAGAGAAATTGTTAGTGTCATAGATCGACCCTAGACCTTCATTATCAAACTTCTTCGATATACTAACCACTAATATTTGCTTACATCAAAAAAATTATCCTAAAAAAATGACATTCATAAGACATAAGCTACCAAATTTAAGGAAATACTTGGCAATGTTTCATGAATCGTAACAAATGAATCTACACTATTAACACTTAGTTTGGCAAGAACATTTTCTTTAGCCAACGGATGCACTGGATTGATATACCATAATTTTTAGTCAAATAGTCTCGAATGAGTTATACAACATTTATTTAATGATAGAACATCAATATTTCTTTCGTCACACGTGAATGGAGTGTGAAAAACACCAAAATTTTGTAAACATGCATCTCATAAGAGTTTGATACCAATCAATAGGATTTAAATTTAATTATGTAATATATTAGACAAACTCGCACTACCATATAGGCCAAATTAAAAAATAGTTTAATAATTTCGAACCGATCCCCCATATATTGTCTTTCTTATATTCATTAGCAGATTCAATGTTGTAGACATTGGTCTCACCATCACCATATTGTCAACTAGACTAAGGGAGGAGCAGTGTGACACTCGTTAATGCATACTACGAGTAGAGCCGTCAAAAAAGCCCCCAAACTACAAGGCCTCCTTATTTTTTTTCTTTTATTATTAGGCCCCCTATTAAAATAATTTTTTAAGGGACCTCTTTATTTCGGCCCATTATTTCATGGGGCTCTAAGGGCCCATAGGCCCCAAATATTTTGTTAATTTTAAGATTTTTTTATCGAAAAAAAAAATAAGAAACTTTTTATAAAAAAAAAAAAATCGGAAATTTTTTATCGAAAAAAGTCAAAAAAAATTTATCGGAAATTTTTATCGAAAGAAAATCAGAATTTTTTATCAAAAAAAAAGTAAATCGATTATTTTTTTAAAAAATGGGGCCTATGGCCTACTAGGCCCCCAAATTTTTAGGGGGTCTTGTTTTTAAATGCCTTTTAAATTATTAATTTTTTTGGCCCCTTCAAAATATGGACTAGAGCCAATAATTAAGAGGGCTTGTCAAATTGACAGCTCTAACTACGAGGCTTGGAGTTGGGAGGAAATAACAATAATTGTAGAAAACACAACTTTGTTGGACACTTTCAAATACTAACTTATCTTTAGTCTGCAATATGATCAAAGAAGCTATAATACCCAACTCATTTCAAGGGTTTGCATTAGTTGGGAGAGTCCGCATCCAATTGCAAGTCACATAAGAGACATCATCTTCCTAGTGAATGACTAGATAACAACCAATAATATCATTTTATTTAATTATACATTGTTCGTTCATGTTTGTGTTTCACACTCAAATGTCATCAATATAATATATTGATGTCATATTTAAATCTTGAATCCAATAACAACTCCAAGTGATAAATGAATAATCAAGTTTGCAAAATGTTCATTACATTGTTTTCCACATTTTTTATTTCTAGATAAGTCGACCAAAGAGATCTCTTAAAATAAGATGTTTTAAAATTCAAATGGAGAATTAAATATTCATACATACCAATTAGGCATGGCAACGAAGCGGGACGGGGGCGTATTTCGTCTCCTCCATACTCGCACCCGATTAATCGGGGAAAATCCGCATCCGCCTCTGTTTTATAGCGGGTGTAAAATTTAGGCACTCATCTCCGCCCACAACGGATCTCAGGTTTCCCCGTGCGCACCCGCACTCACTCATGTATATAAAATTATAAATTTAAAAATCATATTTATTATAATAAAATTAAAAAATATTTTATATAGAGATAAAATTATAATTTTTAATATTTAAAAAATATTAAATATATTAAATATGTATATGCATATAAAATTTAAAAATTACAATAATAATACTTGCGAGGCAGGTTCGGGTGCAGGTGCGGGGTGTATATTACCACCCCTAAACCCACCCCCGCTCCGAATTTTAATGTCGGGGAAATTCGCACCAGCACCCAATTAAAGCGGGTTCAAGTGGATAGCCGTGGATACAGATTTTATTGTCATCCCTAGTACCAACGTCGAAAAAATCATAAAATAACTTTTAAAGGTTATCCGTTGATTAAATTATGTAATAATCATTTCACATGTGGATTTTAATTTGTTTCTATTGATCTAACATTTTGTTTAAAAAAATTACTACCTTTAATCTATATTATTACTAGTTATATTAGCAAATGTAAATATATATATAAAAAGAAAAAACATATATTATTTTATTTATATTAACTTCAAATGTTTCATATATATTAATAATTTTTTTTTATCTATAATATTACTTAGATTCTGCATAACATTGTTACTTGATGAATTTTTATTGGCAATTCAATTTATCTATTTTTTTTAATAAAAACACATATATTAATTTTATTTATATTAACTTCAAATGTTTCATATATATATATATATTAATTTTTTTTTATCTATAACATTATTACGGTCCTACATACAAGCAAATTTTTGCATTAGATTATGATTTATGTATTTTTACTGTTATTTAATTTAGTTCGAAACAAATGCAATAATTTGTTACTTTGCTAAGTTTATAAAAGTGTTTTTGATTTTGCTTTATAATAATAATAATTTGTTTTCACTGTTTATTAAATTTATTTGTAGTTATTATTATTAAAAAAAATTAATATAAACCTAGTATTTATATTATATTACAAAACATATATATATATATATATTTTAGTCAAAATACATTGGAAAGTAGTTTTTGATTATACAATTAAAACAAATTTCATATTATAAATTTACAACATTAGAAGAATAAATATCTAAATGTTAATAACTATTTTTTTTATTACAAAAAACTGTTTTAAAGTAAAATTATGTTTGCAAGATGTAGTTTTTTCAAAAATTACATTTAGAAACGTCAATTTGGGATAGACAATTTTTTCATTCGGTCAAATTATGAACATGCATGATTAGGATAAATGGTATTGGATATTAGATTTACATGGTCGGGTATCTTAACCAGTTATTTCCTTTAGAGTTGTGATAAAGATAAAATTTAAGATAATATACTAGGGTATATATAGCTAGAGAACAAAGTAGACATGATAAACTGGAAAAATTCGCAATATTTTTTTTATTGAACGTGGAATTTAAGTTCTTATCTTGTGATATAGTATTTTCTCTATCTGAAAAATCCATTTTTATATATAAAAATTAATAATTTTAAAGTTATATTTATTATAGTTGATACAAAAAAAAATAATAATCATATAATAATAAAATAAAAAATATTAAAATTTTATTTTTATATAAAAAAAATTATAATTTTTAATATTTAAAATATATTAAATATATGATATAATTACTTCTGCGATCCTTTAACTTAATTTTAGATAACACTTCAGTTATTTATTTATTTTTTTTTTATTTCTTAATTTGGTCTTTTATTTAATTTTAAATAACAATTTGATATTTTATATCTTAAAATGTCAATAATATTATTATTATTTTAACAAAAATTAAAAAAATTCATCAAAATTTTCAAATAAAACCTATAAAATTAACTATCATCTTCAATATAATAGACTTTTGTATCAATGTATCCATTTTATTTTCAAACTTTCCCAATCTGCCACTGTTTGAATTTTTTTTTCCAAAATGCCACATTTTTTAAACTCAACAGGAAGTCTCTCCCTGGGGAAGCGACCTCCTGAAGAGGAAGCCTCTCCCTGGGGAAGCAACCTCCCAAAGGCATGACACGTTTTTTGATTTTTTTTTTTTTTTGAAAAGTTGTTTGTTATTATTAGTTTTATTATTTAATAAATTAAATATAT
>JBBPBS010000276.1:13357139-13375965 GCA_037974835.1 Cicer judaicum
TTTGTTATTATTAATTTTATTATTTAATAAATTAAATATATTAATAAATTTGTAAATAAAGTTTATACTTTAATTATTATTATTATTATTATTATAATAAATTATTATTATACATATAATTAAAAATTAATATAATTAAATTAAATAACTTAATGATTTAAAAAATAAAAATAGTAATAATAAATTAAAAAATACATTAATAAATTATAAATAAATGTTATATTTTTATTATTGTTATTATGATAATAAATAATTATTATACTTATAATTAAAAATTGTTATATTTAAAATTATATTATAAATTATATATTATATTATAATTTTCAAAATAAATAAATAAAATAAAAATTGAATAATAATAACAATTAAATGAAAAGAAATTTATATTGCTAACATGAAAATTAAAATACATTAAATACATTAAATTAATAATAAAAATACATCAATTTTAAGTAGATGTGCCAGCAGCGTTTAGACAATGTTTTCTAGTATGACCAGAGACCCCGACATAATCCGCATTTTCTTGGTACTCTTTTTGTACTGTCCATTTCTGTTCTAATGCGTTTGCTCTTTGGGCGACCTTTCTTGACTCTCCGCATTAGTGGATTGTGACACACCTTAACACCTTCATATTGTGGCCAATATCCTTTGTTTGGTATGGGTTGAAACACTTCATCATAGACTTTTAGTACCGTTTCCACCTTATACACATCAGGTATAAGACTCCAATAATTATATTTAATGCTAGAACATGCTGCTATGACATGTGAACAAGGCATATGTTTAGCTTGATATATTCCACAATCGCATCACTTGTTAGAAATGTTTACACTGAAATGACCAATTGGTCGCCCTTCTATTGGAACCAGTGTCTCGTACACCCTGAAAGTATGGTTGCTCCGGTCAAAACTATCCACCATACGACTATTGGATTTACTTATTTCCAATTTCATAAAATTTATGCAAGCTTCTGTGTATACCTGACCAGAAGCTAAAATTGATGCGTGTCATTTTCTTGATTGGACCAAAGCAGTTATGGGACCAAAGTAGTTATGTAAAGCCCGAATGTGAGCAACAATGACTTTCACTTTGATTGAAGAATCCACTTTCACAACTTGTATTATGCTTTGACATATCATATTAGAATCGAGTTTCTACACACAAGTTCTTGAGTGTCTTTGTATCATTCAGTCATACACATAAAGTTATCATGGAGCTATCTAAAAATCACAGAGCTGAAATCAAATATATTCAAGAATTTGTAAGTATTTTATTAATTGTTTTAATTTAAGTTTTTGTTATTTTTATTTATTTATCTATATAGTCTCATTAATTAATATTTTTATTTTATTTATTCTGAATTTTGAATTTAATTTAAGTTTTTGTTATTTTTATTTATTTATTTATTTATTTATTTATATAGTCTCATTAATTAATATTTTTAAATATAATAATTTTTAATTATAAGTATAATAATTATTTATTATCATAATAACAATAATAAAAATATAACATTTATTTATAATTTATTAATGTATTATTACTATTTTTATTTTTTAAATCATTAAATTATTTAATTTAATTATATTAATTTTTAATTATATGTATAATAATAATTTATTATAATAATAATAATAATAATAATTAAAGTATAAACTTTATTTACAAATTTATTAATATATTTAATTTATTAAATAATAAAATTAATAATAACAAACAACTTTAAAAAAAAAAAAAAAATCAAAAAACGTGCCATGCCTTTGGGAGGTCGCTTCCCCAGGGAGGGGCTTCCTCTTCAGGAGGTCGCTTCCCCAGGGAGAGACTTCCTGTTGAGTTTAAAAATTGTGGCATTTTGGGAAATTTTTTTCAAACAGTGGCAGATTGGGAAAGTTTGAAAATAAAAGGGATATATTGATACAAAAGTTAATATAATATAAATTTCATCAAATTTATAACTCAAATCTTCAAGTAAATTTATATTTTTATTATTTATTTGATGAATTTGATATTATTGGAGATGAAAATATGAGTTTATTTGAATATGTGAGTTATACATTTGCATGATTTTGTTTGAAGATTTTGATGAATTTATTAAGTTTTTGTAAAGAAATGATAATATTGACATTTTAAGATATAAAAGATTAAATTGTTATTTAAATTAAATAAAAGACTAAATTGAGAAAAATACAAATAAAATACTTAAGTATTACTTGAAATTAAGTTAAGAGACTCAAAACAATTATGTCTAAATATATTGAATATATACATAAATATAAAGTTTAAAAATGACAATAATATTACTATTGATACATTTGCAAGATGGATATCAATACCTAAATTTTTAATTTTAGAAAACATTTATAGCCTCATGCAATCAAATTGCATTTTTTTCTACTCAAATGGAGATGTATCTATATCAAAATTAAAAATTATAATTATAAAAATAACATTTTCTTTAGGTTTTGAAATTTTAATAAAATATTTTATATATAATTATTTTGGGATATAACTCAATCAACCTAACCCAAATCAAACTTTCAATTTAGATTTCATCAGAGAAAAGCGTAAATGAGAAACAAACCAAACCATATAATTTTGATGGATTTGTAAAGTCAAAATCGAACTAACCGGGGTCAAAAAATAAGAACGTTATTTCTAAAAAAAAAAAAAAAAATAGTCACCCCTAATGCAATTCCAAAAGGAAAAAAGAAAAGAGGTGTGAGCGTGTGAGTGGGTATTGTACAGTAACAGAGCAGAAGAGTGAAGAGGCAGTGTGTTATTTATGTTAGCAGCAGCAAGGGTTTAAGAAATGGTGGTCGCTGCTACCAAAGCCGTGACGATGACGTCGGAGAAAGTTAGACTTCGTTTGTTTTTCGACGATCGTCAAATGCTTAGTAAGTCAAAGAAGAAGGAAGGGTTGAAGCGTTGCTGGTTTCTTCTTAAACCCCATCTCAACACTATCTCCGATCTCGCTTCTAATCTCCAAAACACTTTCCGCCTCCACCGCACATGCCCCAACGGCATCACCCTCTCGGTACATAATTACATACATATATGCATGCCCTATTCATCCATTTAAATAACTTTCGCGATTATAAATGCAATTAACTCATTAATTTATTTTCAATTTTTAATGTAGATGGATGGTTTTGTTTTACCATCTTTTGAGTCCACTTGTATTTTCAAGGATAAAGACATTGTGTGGTGAGTTTTATTTTTTCTCAAGTTCTGTGATGCTATTGTTATGGTTTTTATACTTATTGTTTTTATTTTTTGCATGTGTGTGTATGTATATATGGTAGTGTGAAAAGAAAAGGAAGCTTATTAACTGATAGTAAACCTGCAATGCTGTCATCTCAAATCCATGAGAATCCATCTATAGAGCTTCCTAAACTTCTCTCAATTGAAGGGCTTCAAGAGGAGAGGAGAGAATATGAAACTGTTTCCCTAGATGACGACGACGACGACGACAATGATCAATCTGAAGATGTGGTTTATGTGGAATCTAAATCGGAAGGGAATGCAATCTCGAAGAAGAGAAAAGCATCGAAGAAGCTCAAGAGTCCTAGGTTTGTTTTCTCACACTTTCTAACTGTTAGTGCCTGCAAGTTGAAGACTTGACAAGTTGTATAAGTTTAATCTTTTATAGTGCATTTTCAGAATCTTGTTTTGTTGAAGTAGCTTTTGATAGGATTTTCTCACACTTTCTAACTGTTAGTGCCTGCAAGTTGAAGACTTGACAAGTTGTATAAGTTTAATCTTTTATAGTGCATTTTCAGAATCTTGTTTTGTTGAAGTAGCTTTTGATAGGATGCTTTTATTATCTGCCTATATAATAACATGTTTTGGTCAATCTCTTTGTTTGGGAATTGGGGCATATATTGTGCTGTAGGCGTTATTCTTTCTGCTCTGATTTTAATTTTGTTTTAATTTTCAAGTGTATAATTACTTAAAGATCTCCCTTTGGTAGTTATTTCTAGTTTGGAATTTCTGAAGCAGTTATTTGTGTATGTAAACATTATTATGTGAGTTGATAGTTTGATTCCATTATTTTTCTATTCAGTCAGAAGAAGATTAAGATGTCTACTACCAAAAACTTGGCAGTCATTCCCGAGGTCCGTCATGAGGAAAATGGAAGTTTGGAAGACCTCACTGACCACCAACCGAGTCTTGCTAAGAAGGACATCAACGAGTCACCCACTTTATCTAGTCAGGCAAACAAGTCTAGCAACCCTGATTTAGTTAAAAAGAAAAAGAAAAAGGACAAAAGTAGGGCAGCAAGCGATGATACAAGGTACATTTTTATCAGATTTGTAATCTATACTACATTTCTAATTGTGAATTACAATGCACATTTGCTCCATTTGGGGCAAGACAGTTAGCTGATAAAATTTCATGGGCATTTTGTTGCATGCTTGGTGATCTTGTGTTCTGGCCATTCCTGTTTTTTTTTTTTTAATCTATGTTTGTAGATCGAGAGATGTGTTTTCATGAAGTAAGAAATGAGTTTTCATGTATAAGCTGTTTTATTCTTGAATTCCTCCCTTTTGAGTCCTTTCTTTTTATCCAAACTTAGACCCTTGTTCCCCCACCTATGATGTTGGCTACCAGGATATTGTAAGTAGAAACTATTTTGTTTACCTTTTTTCTCTCTTATATTTCATATAGGTCTCTTCAGCCTCAAGAAGAAGGTGAAACTAAAAAGGTACTGTTTATTTTATGGTTTTGAAATTTGAATACACATTTAATTGATGTTCTATGACCTTGACTAAGAGGTCTGAAATAAAATAGAGTAAATACTCAGATTGAGTCTCCAAAGTGCGAGGCATCAAGTTAGTCCTCCAAAGTCCAAAGCTCTTAGACATGAGTTTGGTCCTTTGTAGTGTAAAATCGGCTTCAATTTGGGGCTTCAAGTGATGTCATAAGAGATAACAAGGGAGTAAATTGATGTCCATTTGAAACATTGAATGGCCAAATTGATATCTAAAATTCTTTGGAAGACCGGATGTCCCCTGTGTATTTGGAGGATCATTTTACAGTAAAAATACTAATCTCTCAAGATGATTAAAGCAACATATCTTCCATATTAAGTTCAAGCAAGTATGCTATTGCACTTGGAGACTTGTTGATGGTCATTAAATTAGTTATTGCTGTTTTCATAGACCATCTTCGTGGGGTGTTCAAATTTATATGCTTTAATTGATTTGATTTGATTTTGTTAGTTGCCTAGCAGAAGTGCTCGACGGAAAAAGGCCAAGAGAAAATGGTTGAGGGAACTAAAATTAGAAAAGGAGAAGGTAATATCTGATCTAGTAATATTATTACTGCAGAGGTCATTTACCTTTTATACGGAGATTGGATATGAGTTACTCTTGATGCTATTTTTGACCGACAGTTCACTTGATGTATATGGTGTTGTTTACTTGATAAGTTGTATACTTATAGTCTGGTTAGTAAGATGCCCAGTCTTCCTGGGATCACTTGCAGTGTAATCGAATGGCGGCCATGGCGGAAAGCAGGGACAGATTTCAACAATCTGCCATGGCCATTTTACACGTGACGGTGGCTATGGCGACCAAAAATGGCGGATTTTGGCCTCTCTCTCTGCCATGGACTGCCATCCGCCATCAACACTGGTCACTTGTCTTAGGTTACCGTTTTCAAAATGTATTCAATCATTTGTTTTGAAAGAAAATATTATTCTCTTCCACATTTTCAGCTAAATCAGAGTCAGGTGCTTGAAAAAGATGATCAACAATTACCAATCAAAGATAATAATTGCATAGTTTCTGATGTGCATCAACAATCTGATGAAGAAAGTGAAGCAGATGACGACATGGTTCCTGTGGAGATCAAGCCAGGGCACATTCGGTTTCAGCCTCGTGGAAAAGGTTCTTAATCTGCTATATAGATTTATCAACTTTAGAATTGCTTTCACGATCTGATTATCTAATTCGTATTCATGGTCTATTTGTTGCAGATCAGGCAGAGTCACAGAATCAGTTCCCAGTGGTTTGTTTGATTTTCTTCCATAACATTTACAATTTTGGCTGTGTTTAATTTACTGCCGAAAAGAGTTAGTATCTAATATGAGATATATTCAATTTGCACAAACTTGTACTAAACATTAATATGTTTGATGGAGGGTATAGAATGTTCCAGTCTTGAGTGACTTGAAATATAACAGTATGAAATTTCAGAAAATATTCTTGTTACTCCTAGTTCCTCTCCTAGGTCTGTAATGAGTATATCGAGAGAGTTGAGGGCAGTTAAAATTCTTTAGGGCTATTCTTGGTAGATACTTTGGAAGGAACCAAACTGTTGCTTAATATCAATTTTTTTAGCACTTCATTGATTTGATTTTAGCACAATGGTAATTCCATGTCTGTTTGGCCATAATGTCAAAACCTTGCAGAAGGCAAGGATTTATGTTGGGAGTGTTTTGAGTTTCAGGAGGTGTGCTACCATTTGATTAAAGAATGCCTGTTGATTTGCATTTTTTATCTGGATGTTTCAGGACACGTTTCAGTGGAGTGGTACAACCAGCAAGAAGAAGGGCCAGAAATGGGGTAAAGAGAGGACCTCATCATTCCATAAACAGGATGGCTATGAGCAATCCAGTGAAGATTGTCCTACTGCTCACAATGTTGGGATAAAACACACATATGATGCAGTTGTAGATTTTGAAAAGCTTACACCTTATACAGACTTGCCTAAGGTTTTTATTTTATTTTCTTTTTAGTGTGTCCTTGTGACACGTCTCATACTGCTTAGCACCCAAGAAGTTAATCGATGAGCAGCAATGTGTTTGAAGTTTTTTCAGCTGCTTTTGGTTATACCACTCAAATTCTTAATCTTATTCTGTGCTATGAATCTACGAATTGTGTTGCCTTTTATTCTTTTGATACTACTAAGTAGCTTCTTCATATACTGCAGGAAGGAAATGTTATTGCTTATCGATTGATTGAATTATCAGAATCTTGGACTCCGGAGCTCTCCTCCTTCAGAGTAATTATCAAGTCTGCTTTTGGACTATCTTATACAAAACTGTTTGCGTCAGAAGTAAGTTGTACTGCTTTCATGTCCTTGCAGGTAGGGAAAATAACGAAGTATGATGGTAAATCAAACAGGATATGGCTGGAGCCAGTTTCAGATTTTCCATTTAATTTTAGGAAGAAAACAGACGATGATGACGGCGTATCACCTGCACAGTCTGACCCATCCCCTTATCAGGAAGATGGTTCTTTAGAGGTAGTGTGACTCCATTTTGTTTTTTTTCTTCTTATTGGAGCTTATTTAATGTGGGACAATTCTTGAAAAATTACAATGTACTGCAATTTATGCACCAGACCAACAAAAACTGACACCAGCACCAATATTTTTATATTTGAATCCTGTCATACAGCCCTGCCCAAAAAAGAAAAAGAGAAAAACCAGATTCTATTATCTTCCCATAAATCTGCGCTTTTAGAAAAGTTTCTACAAGTTTATCCAATTGGCATGCAAGTTTTTCCTGATATAGCAAGCAAATGCTACCGAGGTTTATGTTAAGGACTAAACTTAGGCGCTGTTCATTAATTATGATGTTACACAGATTCATTTTTTTAGTTAAATGTAAATTTAAAATGGTTTTATTTACTCCATTGTATACACAATTCGTGTGTTGAGTTGTGATAGAAAAATAGTAAAAACAGTTGTGTTTATGTTTAAACCAAAAGTAGTTCCCTCCTTTAGATGTCCATCATCTTGTACCAAGTCATTTATGTATTTAATTTTATCTTACTCTCTATTCTGACATATCATAAAAGCCTTGTTGACAATGAATGAATGTCCAATAAACTTGTTTATCTGACAAAAGAAACACACTGCCTGCATATTTGCATGAAAATGACCGAGTATTTTCCTTCTACAGACAGAATATACATCTCTCGCTGATGTTCGAATTATTAAGCACGGTCATTCTGATTTGGCAACCGTAGTTACTTCTAGCAATGCTTTGGTTACTCCAACAAAAGAAACTAACAATAGCACTGATGAAAAATGTGCGGGTAATCAAACTTCAGTGGGAAGCTGGAAGCTACAAAGGGAGATCCATGTCCCAGCTAAAGGTAATGTACATTTTACAATTCATGGAGTATATCGTTTATTGTATATAAACAAGAAAAACATCTTAATGCACATGCTTTATACTTACATGTGTGGACTTTCTTTTTTTTACAGAAAATGGGGAAGTAAATGTGTGGGATGAAATCAACGAGGCATTAAAAGCAAAGAAGGCCAAGCTGTCCCTGGACAATGGCTGGGGGAAAGAAGACAGTTCAGGCAATAAGTCATGGTCACAGAGAGCCTTGAGATGCAGTGCACTTGGTCCCACAATGGCTCTTTTAAGGTCCCAGAATGGACTTTAAGAAACAATCATGCACTTTTGGGCCTTATTTACTCCATGTCCCTCTTCTGCAGATTAGTATTACATGTTTTTTTTTGGGGTATATATATGAACAAATTACCCATGTTGCTACCTGTAATACACGCTACATATCCTGGTTTCGCTATGCTAGTGGTAAAATATTTGGAGGCGTTTTCTTAGTCCAGCTTTTGGATGTTAGTACGTGCATTCCTCCTGAAAAATGAAGCAGAAAATCGAATCAACTGCTTGACAAAATCTGTACACGATCACTTCCCATCTAAAGTGACAAGTATATAATTTATTGCTGTCAATGTTGTGTAGTTTTGGTCAACCGTAGAATGCATTGCAGTTAGACAAACTAATAATTGACTGTCACTCAGACCAAGCATGTTCAAATAAATCATTGTTCCATCAATCAAATTGAAACTTCAGTTTGTTTATCAGCGTATGCAGTGATCAATAACAGAAAATAATAGATCTTTTATACAATCTAGTTCAGTTATCTTTTCCTTCAATTGTGAAGGTAGCTTGCACTCATCAAATTTAATGTCAGTGCTTGATGAATTGACGGCTATCCTTGTCCTCATCATAAATAGCAATACCTTCATGATGAACTAATGAATAAACAAGAATAGGAAAACAGCTGAAGCAGTAAAAAACAAGAGAAAGATAGGCATCTCATATACACTTAAAATCAATATTTGTATGCTCGTTCAATCTTTATTGGGCATGTACAGAATAGAGTCTGAGCACTAGTGCAAATTTACATATAAAAATTAGCCTAATCGCGGATCAACTGATTCCATTTACACTTTCTCCTCTACTTCAAGCTCAGCCATCATATTATATAACATGATACCATGATCCTCTTTATCATTAATCTCACTCTGCTGTTCAACCCCTGAACTAATGATATCATTATCTGCTACTAGCCATTTCCCACTGTTTTCATTATCAGGTTGATTGCAGCTACCATATTTCATCACATTATTAGCATTTAAGTAAGGGAAAGGGAATGACTGTGATCTTACCAGGTTCTTATGAACGTGAGAGGACTCATTGACAGAGGGTAACAACATCCGAGGTGGTAGATTACTCCCTCTACGCTCGGCAATGGAAAGAGAAGATCCTTTCAACGGCAAATAGGAGTCTGTCTCTCCCAAGGTGTGATCAGTCGAAAAGGACTCTGGAGGTGAAAAGAGAACTTCATTGTGAAATAAAGAGGGACTTGTTGGGAAAGACACATCCTTAAAATAAAAGGGTTCAATTGATTCTTGGCCAGACGGTGATGGCTGTCGAGAAGACATAACCGACAAGTCTGACCAATTGGTAGAAGAAGGCGAAAATGTAATTGAACTTGCATAATCAGAACTTGAAGGTGAAAGTGTTGGTGACTTTGAATTAAATTTTAAGCTGCTGCTTCGAAAACAAGGAGATAGTGGCATCAAAGAAACAACATCAGGGTCACATTCAGACAAGTCCATGGCTTCGATAACAGTATCTTTTGCCTTGCCTAAGCTGTTTGGAAAACATTCAAAGGAATCCGGGGAGCCACAGTCACTCAGATGATTTGATGATGGTGACACTGACAAGGGATCATCATCAGCTACAAAATCTTGTTTTTCTTCCTCCATAATGACATCACACTTCCATTTGGGGGATGTTAAGAACTCTTTGATGACACCACTAACAAACTTCCTCCTTAGTCTTGCCCAACCATGTTCTTCGTTTCTAGCAGGAAGACAAGTTTCTGATCCAGCATTAGATACAGAAAAAGGTGGAACAACCCCACCAGCAAATGCTCTGTGGAAAATCTCAAAATCCAAATCATAAGCATCAACTTTTCTTAGACCAATCCCCTTTTTAACAATCTCCATCTTCTCAGAATTCAACACCAGTTGTTCGTCTTTGTCAGAATCACCTGAGAAACGTTGCTCATCAGAAAGAGCAAACCAAAACTGATTCGTTTCTTCACCTTCATGGATGCTAAGAATTAGACCCTTTGCCCCCTCATAACGAACGACTTGAAAAGCAGCACTTTTTGCATTGCACGACATAACCAAGTTACAATTTTTCCCAATCCATACATATATAGCAGAAGGAACGTGAACAATGAAAGCGCCACGAGAATCAAGTGCTAGTGAACCCGGTTGGTTAACCATCTTAGGAACAAGATGAAGAGGGTCATAAGGTGAGTGAGGAGCCATTCTATACATCCTTAGAATAGAATTAGGACTTGCAGGCATAGCATGTACACGTTTCTGACACTGCAGGAGTTGACAAGCAAAACCCATGTTTGGATTTGTGACTCCTCTTGCAGTCTTCACAAACTGAAAAGCATCTTCAAAACTTTGTCCCTTCCTCCACATGAGATAAGCAATCACCAAAGAGCTTGATCGAGAAACCCCTTGACAACAATGAACAAGTACACGACCACCTTGTTCTCTAACATCCTCAAAGTAATCAAAAACATCATAGAGAATACTTGTAATATCCTCTGTTGGACTGTCCTGCAACCAAAGTGTTTTGTACACAAAATCACTTTTGAAATACTCAGGACAAACGAATCCAACACAGTTAAGCACGTGTGTTATTCCTTTCTGTCTGAGAAGTTCATGGTTTTTGGCCACTGTGTCACTCCCCAAGTAAATATGTTCAGCAATTCTTGAACACTCTTTGTCAAAGAAAGCCAATTTATCCCTTTTGAACTGAAAATCTTTGGTGGGTTCAAAGGTTGTGATGGAGCCTCTTGGAGTTTGTGGAAGAGGCCAAACACCAAGATCATCAGATCCAGCACTTGGCCATTCTTCAACACTACGTTTGTTGATTGAAAGAGGTTGAAGAGGTGGCAAAAGGGATGATCTTGGTTTAGTGTTTCCATGTGGTGGTTTACGGGTATTTGGAGAACGATCTGTCCATGAAACTGAACGTGAATAGGTTCTTCTAATGGAAGGTTTCTCTTTTCCCTCTTCACCTAACATGTTGCCAAAAGGGTTGTGAAAAAGATAGTATTTTGATTCACAACCATGAAAGCATTGTTGCTAAGGTAATGAATTTGGATAGTTCAAAAATGTGGTTCAAATTCAAAATATTTGCGGCCTTTGAGTCTAGAAAATTGTGTTCCATATTCACACCTAAAACATTTGACCTTGTCTTTGTCTCTGACTCTGACTCATTCTTTGGGGAAGGGAGTAAGAAAATTCAAACAAATAACCTAAACATAATAACACACATCAATTAGCAATAGTCATCTACAAAAATAGAATGGGTTTGTTGAAGCGAGGAAAGAACAAATTTAGGACCATGTTCATGAGAATTCAGAGCAAAACAGAAGAGAGAAAGAGAAGAAAGAGTGTCTAGTTGTAGATGTATAGGAATCCATTTGGTTATAGTTATAGTTTTGGTTTGAGTGGAGCCCATGAAACCGTAGAGGAAAACGAGGTAGCTTTGCATTGCCACCAAATAATTTCTTTTTCTCAGTGTCGATAGTCGTGGTCTTACTTACACATAGACCACGAGGAAGGAATGCGTCAAACTGCCACGTCATCATACTCACTTTTTTCATTTTTCTTAATCCATCATTATCATTATCGTTTATTTATTATTAGTAGCAGCATGGCAACGAGCACACATGAAAAATAATATGCCCATTCTTGTTTTTTTTTTCTTTCTTTTTCTCACTCCAAATGCTATTTTTGTTGGACTTGGAAAAGTCTCGGTGAGTAATACGTCTTAATAAACATTCCATTCCTCCCTCTTAAAATATAGTTAAATATTTGATTAAATTTATCAATTTTATTGATATATAAAAAAATATATAATAAATATTTATCACCGATAATTTTTTAAAGTAAAAGAATAATATTTTTTATTAATAATAAAAAAGTAAGAGATATATATTTATTAATTATAAATATAAAAAATATAAGATAAATATTTATTAATTATAAATATAAACAATATGAAATTAATATTTATTGATATTTTTTTTAAGTATGAACAAAATACTTATAAAATAGTAAAGACGGACTATCTATGCCACATCACAAGTTTGTTGTAAGTGAAAAATGATATATAGGGTTTGGGTAGGGTGCTATAGTATTCGTACTTATACCAGTTTAAAAAAATACTCCCGTATCCTCTTGGGTATCAACTTTAATACCAGTACCCTTACCCTCTGGGTATCAACTTTAATACCCGTACCCTTACCTTCTGAGTATCTAAGTACCCGTACCCATACCCATTACCCACACTTTAACTAAAATAGATCGATAAATAAATATTATTTTGTGATTAAATTTAAAAATTATTCAAATATACAAAATTGAGTTGTCAAATAAATATATAATTATTACTTTATGTGACAACAATATTTTATTAAATGTTATTATGATCTTCGTTTTGTATTTGTTTTCCTTACTGAATAAACTAATAACATATAATAAAATATTATTCTCAAATAAATAATAATTATATTTTTATTTTATAACTTTATATTATTAGATTTTATTATTATCTTTCTTTTGAAGTTATACTTTGCAACAAAGATGACCTTAAACCCCGAACTCTAAACCCTAAATAATATACTTAAACCTTGAATCCTAAACTCTTAATATTAAATCATGTACACTAACACACTAATTGTTATGAAGTAAAACTATAAAACGAAGATAGTAATAACATTTAAAAAAAATAGAGTTGTCAAAATAAAGTACTAATTACATAATTATTAGACAACACTATTTTACTAAATGTTATTATTATCTTCATTTATTAGTTATAATTCATAATGAAGATAACTCTAAATATTTAATCTCGAACCCTAAACCCTAAATACTAAACCATAAACTCTAAATCTTAAACTTAAAACGTAAAGCGTAACCCCTAAACTCTTTACCCTGAATCTTAAACCCTAAACCCTGACAACTATATTTTATTATAGTAAAATAAAAAGAGAGATTAAGTAACTATTAAGTTTGTTCTAGTAAAATAAAAATAATAATAGAATACATAAAATAAATAAGGGGACCAATGGACTTGACCTATGTGAATCGTAATAAAAGGAGCTACTTGCCGCCGCCTCCGTAGAAGGGAGAGGAAACACAATAATGCTCTAGTTAGTCAAACAAACTCAATTTCTCAAATTTTTAACTATATCAATTTCTCTCTAAAATATCTGAGTTATCTGTTTATCAAATTAATCATTTTGCATTGTTCTTCTTTACTGTAAGTCCAATTTAAGTGAAACCAACACCAAAACAATTGTTTGAAAAATGGCCACACCTTTATTAGTTTTTTTATTTTAGGGATGACAATGGGTAGAGTTTGGGTAAGGTATGAAGTTGCAACTCTTATGATAATATTATTTGAGATCAGTAAAAATAATTTATAAAAATTTGCAAGTATAATTATAAAGACACGATTAATAAAATATAACTCTTAGTTATGAAGACAATTATTTAACTATTCATCGTAAACAAATTCTTAAAAAGTTTGCAAATGTTTATCTTTTGATTTGATTATAAATATTGTAATGGTCCAATGATATTAATAGATATTAAGACAAAAAGGAAAACAATTAATTAAACTAAATATTAATATAATAAATAAATAAATAATATATTTATATAAGTGCGGGTGCGGGGCGGGGTGGGTATTATAGTACCCGTACCCACACCCATACCCGTTTAATTTTGCGGGTAATTATCCGTCATTGTGCCCATATCCGTTATACGGGTTTTTCTCCTACCCATTGTGGATATCCACTGAATCTGAGTCTAATTGTCATCCCTAATATCAATACCATTCTTGTTTTTTGTGTTTGAACTCAAATGCTATTTTTGTTAGATTTGAAAAAGTCTGCGTGAGTAATATGTCTTAATACATATTTCATCTGTAACATAATATAAATAAAAATAAATTAATATTTATGATTTTAATTTTCAACTAAATTCACCAATTTTTATGATTAACTTTTATTATATTTTAATATAGAATAATATATATATAGATGAAGAAAAGATAAATATTTTGAATATATTTATGAATAAAAAAATATCAAATGAGGATACTATTTTATTTTATTGTGAGAGACAAGAGGAACCAATCTCAAACCTTAGATGAAATAAATGTGTATGATTAAAATATGCAATCAAAAGCTTTGGTGGTCTACCTTTTCTACCCATATATATATATAATTGATATTTTTAAAGTATTTTAGATAATAGAATAAATAATATTAACCGTTGATAATTAAATGAATGATTGATATACATTTTATCAATCTTTCATTTTAGAGAATAAAGTGAGTAGTGTTAGAAATTAATTATGAATGGTTGTTATTTTGAAGACATACAAATCAATTATGAATATTATAATATTAATTATTAATTTATTCGCTTCATTAATTTTTCACTTTAAAAAATTAAATTCATAATATATATATAATAAAAATGAAGATTTTATGTGAAGATGATTCCCTTATAATGATTAGATTCAATGTAAATGGTTAAGATTAAAAAATCATTTTTAATAAAAAAAATATATTAAATGTTACGATAAAAAACAACGAAATACTATAAATTATATGTGTTCTCCTTTGATTGATTTGACTACTTCAAGTAATTACTTTAGTGTACGATTAATCTTCTCGTGGAAATGATGTCAACCACTCTTTCTATGTCTCTCTTCTTGGCTCCATGACGATCTCAAAACTCCCTTCTCAAACACCAGGACATATTGCGAAAGAGGAACACTTCGTAAAGGAATCAAACATTCCCATATTGAGAAATCTCTAGAGACAAATACACGAGGAGAAAAATTGTCACTATTTTACACTAATATCCAACTACAGTTTTGATTATAAAGTTAGTTAATCATACAATTACAATAATATGGTGACTTATTAAAGTTAATGGTTTTTCTTAGTTGTTAATGTAATTTTACATTGACTGGTCATTTTCTCTATATATATATTAAAGAAAATTATTTTATTATATTGAGTGACTTTGATTTTATTAATTAATAAACTAATTTATTTATGTTTTAATAAACGGTCAGTCAATCTATCACATCATATATTATATATTTTAAATTAACAATAATTATTTAAATATATAATTTTGTGACGAAATATAATTAGAGAATAATGTAAAATTCTTACATACACTAACACTATTCTATTTTTATTTGACTGAATGTTTCAGTAATTAAAATAGATAAGATTGTAATACGAAAATCAACAATGTTAAAGCAACAATGTTATAGATCGAGATTGTGAAATTTTATGATAATGATCTCATGTAGTTTAATGAGATTTTTTTGGCGTTAATTAACGTAGTCCTATTCAGAAATGATATCCAGTAAGACCCAATTATTTTTCATGAAAATTACCATTTCTTTTATTTTTGTAGAAAAGAGAAACTCCGTATTTTCTGAAAAATAAGAAGGGTAAAAAGTTTGACTAACCAATCAAACTACTTGTGATATATTCCTCACACATCATTTGTAAAAAGTATAGTAGTACTTCCTTCATTCTTTCACAGTATTGGAAAAATAATTGTTGCTTAGGCAAAAAAAATAATGGAGTAATAAATTTGTCTAACATACATAGCCTAATATTTTACGTTTACATATTTATTTCTGTATTCACTGAAATCATAAAAGAGAGAAAAACAAGTTACTTTTTTAATGATAGATTAATTAGAGATATCTTTGTGATTTTTTAATAACTTAGTTTTAACTTTTAATATATTTCGTTTTGAAAATTATATATTAAATTATTTCTTTTTTTTTTATTTTTAATCAAAGAAGTCGTGTTTTGAAAAAAAAAATACTTTTTACATCAACTTTCTTAACAAAAAAAATAATATAATTAATATAATTTATTAAAATTCATTTACAAAAACAACAAAAATTTTACAAAAATTAAGTACATTGATTAGAGTTTTATGTTATATTTGAACAATATTTTTAAGTATGACTTTTTAATCGACATAGTCTATATTTTTTTGAATTTTTTTCTCTAACGTCTATTTCAGTTATAGTTTGAGTACTATTTAGACGTTTTTTTTTAATTATTCACATTTTAGGATTGTGATACATTGTTTCACCTTCACATGTGGGCAATTATTCTTCACTTTGTACATATGAAAACTATTATTTGTACATGTTGAATACATTAACAATCATGTAAACATTAGACATAATAGTGAAAATAAGTTAGGTTGCATGTTAAGTCTATGGTCCGATCTATTTAATACAAGGTTAGACTCAATTTTTTTTTAAAGTCTATTAATTTAAATAAGTCAGACTCAGATTTATTAAAAAACTTATTAAACCTAATATATAGTCATATATATATATATATATATATATATATTAACATTGTTATTTGTTAGTAACTTCGTATTTATTGAGTAACAAAAAAGGTTTTTATGTTTATTATTTTATTAGTCTTCCTTATATATAAAGGTTTAGTTTAGCCTATATAAAAAATTTAAAGTTTTCTATTTAAATGTTTAAATGTGAAATAGGTTTTAAGGTCATACCATACTTTTAAAAATGTCAGTATAAAAAATGTAATTTTTTTTATGTAAATGCTTTAATGTGAAATAGGCTTTAAGGTTAGACCATACTTTTAAAAAGGTCAAGTCTGATAAAAAAAGAAACATTATGATAGATCATAAGTCAAAAAAAATTAGTTGTAGGTTAGATTCAAACATTTCAAGTCTAGTTTGGCATAACCTATTACCACCCCTAGTCAAACACATGTACTAAATAGTTTTGACGAATGTAAGAAAATGCAGTTATGACATGTGAACAAGACACGTATATAACCTGAAATTTTCCACAATCACACAACTTTCTTTGAAAGTTTATTTCGAAATGACTAGTTGGTCGCACCTCTCTTGGATTTACTGTTTCATGTACCTTGAAAGAATAACAATTTTGGTCGAATTGCATGACTAGATGAGTCTTAGACTTGTCAACTTCATATTTAATCTTCTTCATGCAATTATCTATATATACTCGATTATAAGCTAATGATGTCTGATGTTGTTATCTCTTTTCTATATATAAAATTCTCAACCTATAGTAAGTTTATTGGACTAAAGAAATAATTGGAAGATTGTGTGTCCTTAAGTATTGCGTTTATTGAGCATTGCATAAGTAATCCCTTTTTCAAAAGGCAACTTTTTAAGATAAAAAAATAAAAATAAAAATGAATAAGAAAATTATAAATTTGAATTTCTTTAAGGAAGTGACCTTTGCAAACGGCGACTTCTATATATAGTTTTTAAAACAAAATATATTAATAATTTTTTTAAAAGGGTTAGTAAAAAAAAAAACCCATTTATTGTTAAGGAAATTATTAATGTAGGCTGAATTTTGTGAATGGACTAATATTAGACATGCTTGTTTTAGATTATTAATAGTAATGTTGAATTTATATTTTTTTAAATAATTTTTATAAAAAATTACTTAGAAATAGTAGAAGCTATTTTGAATTCTTTTGTTAAAGATTAAAAAAATTAATTGAGTAATTCAATAACTTAGATGTTCATTATTAAATATTTAATATAATAAAAATCACATATATTTTTTTTTAAAAAAATACATCGTTAAAATGATTTTTTATGAATAGCTATTCAAAATACTTACTCAATAATTTGTTTTATTTTAAATTTATCATCTAAAAATGGTTGTAACAAAAAGTTAAAATACTTAGAAAGATTTTTCATGAGAGACTATTTAAACCATTTTTCAATTGAATTTTTTATTTGTGAAAAATATTTTTGAAAAAAAGTCATAACAAAGATTAAATACTTTAAAAACTATTCTTTTAAAAATTGGTAACAAACATGTCTGTCAAGAGACAAAGAAAAAATGAAAAATGATTTTATAATTAGGAATAAAGGAAGTATCTATTTAGTGACATAGTTTGAAACAAAAAGTTGAAAAACTAAAAAATTGATCCACGTGAGGGCAGAAGATTTAGTGTAGTTTTGATTTTAATTTTGAATGTCTCAAAATTGATTCTATAATGAATATGTTTGGATGTTTTTGAATACAATTGATTTTGTCTTAGGAATAAATTATAATTTGATGATATGTTTTATAGCTTTTAATTTCAAAAGTAATTTTTCAACTCTCTTTTATTTAAATATATCAAAACAAAAATTATTTTAAATTCAACTCACTTTTAATTAAAACTAGTAAGAAATTTGTGTGTTTAATATATGTGTAAATAATTGAATTTTGTTATTAGTGATAAATATTTTTTTCTAATTTTTTTTATTTTATCTATTAATGATAAAAATTTATCTCATATTTTTTAATATATATCAATAACAAATATTTATTCTATATATTTTATATGTATCAATGACAAATATTTATCCTGTAATTTTTATATTT
>JBBPBS010000276.1:13376298-13401898 GCA_037974835.1 Cicer judaicum
GATGTAACAAATAATTAAATGAAGATAAATTTATATTTTTGATAGAGGTTTATTTTATTAGATTAGTAGTAGACTAATTTTATATAAATTCATTGGAACAATTTTTTACGAGATCAAACTAACAAATTATATATCGAAAAAATCAATTGTTTATTAATATAAGATAATTATAATTTTATCATATCAGAATAATATTTGAAAATTAAGGTGCATAAGTGGTAAATAATAATGAACAAATTATAATTACAAGATAAAATTATATCGAATGATCATAATATAAAAGTTATATATCAACCTATATTTTTGTTTTTGTTTTTGTTTTTGTCATTAAATATTTATGGAATTTGAGAGTATTTTGTTTATATTTGTTCAATAAAAAAACTTATTTTTTATGTATGAAGTCGTGATACAAACTTAAATGGATTACAAGACAAATTTGAAGAAAAAAAGTGATTTGATAGGACATTTTAGCCTCACTATTACTAACCAATGAAATCAAACTACGCTTACACGGTTTAAGTAAACTAATGGTCCTCTCAAGAAAACAACAAATCCATGGAAATGGTTAATAAATGAGTTGATGATAGATGACCAGTATACTTATAGTAGTGACTTGTACAAAGAATCCAAAGTCATAGAAATGATTTGTGATAATAAACCTTATCTTAACGATGGTCCACTTGGTGTTTGCATACTCTTCTACATGATATAGTATGCAACAACGTGGAAAAAGAGAGAAATTAAATAAATAAATAAATAAATAAAAGAATAAAAAGAGATCGATATAATTAAACAATGATATAGTATGCAACAATGATTTAATTAATTTCTAATATGATTAAACAATTATAATCGTGATCATTAAATTTTAATTATATTATAGCAATTTTTAAAATCATAGATAATAAATAAAATAATATCATATTTAAATATAAAATAATTGATGAAATACGAATGAAAATTAAATATGTAAAAACTATTTATTTAAATAAAAAGAGATAATAAAATGATTTAGACAGGTGATTTTATGCCAAAAAAAATAGCCTTAAATCACCTACTAATTTGTTCTCCCATTATAAATGTAAGTTTGAAAAAATTGATAAAGTAACAACATAATTAAAAAAATGTTTAATTATAATTTTGATTTCTTTATATTTTTAACTGTCCATGAAATTGATCTCCATTTTTTATTTTAGGTTTGAATTGGTCTTCATTTTAAAATTCATAAGTTTTGATTCTTATCTCAAATTTTAGATTAAAAAATAATGATCTAACATATTTTAAGTAGTGTGATATATGATATAATTATGTTGAATGATCAAAACATGATATTAAAATAAAATTCACTAAAAACTTTAATTTTAATTTTAAAAATTATTTATTTTTATAATTTAATTAATAATATAAAAATAATTAATTCATCTCAATTTTACATCGTTGCATCGTATTCTACATCATTTAAAACACGTTATATTATTATTTTGTATCTAAAATCTTAAGAAAGAGAATAAAATTGAAATATTTTAAAATAAAAGGACTAATTTCATAAAAAAGAAATAAAAATAAGGAATTAAAATAAAGTTATGAATGGATTTTTGTAGAACAGAGACTACGATAAACAATGCCATGTCTAACATGCACAAGCAATTAAGTGGTGCGTGATGTACAAATATTTTTAATGTCCCACTTGTTTATCCACACACTCGTTCAGGAAACTCTTAACATATTCTTTCTTCGTTTAAATATCATTTTTTTTAATTTTAATTTTTGTAATTTTTTTTGTTTAAATTTATACTTTATAAAATCTGAAACAATTAATTTTAGTCTCTAACTTCAAATTAAAAAAACAAAAATAAACTGAGAAACTATCGTAACAGAATAAGAAGACGAATATTTCAAAAATTCCTAAATCAAACTTTTAATTTCTATTAATATTTTTTTTTATAAAATAATATTAATTTTTAAATAATAATTAATAAATTTATTAATTAATAATATAAATATTTTAATTTTTAATATATCATAAAAAATGATGTGTTGATATCTATTTATAAGATCAAATGCCGTAACGTCTTTTTATTGTAATTTTAATTTAATGTTATGTACCTAAGTGATCGTCTCTGATTTTACATAAAATATTTGTCGAGATCAAAAATATTTAAACCTTATTTTTTCATGACTTTCACTCATTTTTGTCTGGTTACCGCCAAGACATTGTTGGTTGCCAAAACTCCTTGGTTGTAATGGATATTTGTGAGTTCGAAGTCATTGCTTCAAATAGCGACAAATGTTTAAAGACAAAGATAAACAAAATTCATGTCCGGTGTTAGAGACGTCAAATTCGACAGCCAATTTTAGTTTTTCTGGTTTTAACTTTCATCGGTATTTCAACTTTTTCTAGTAATGAATAATAATGTTATTATCATCTCTGTTTTTAAATATATACTTTGACCTAGAGAAAGGAGAATAGAAGTGAAGGAAAATAATATGGAGAAAATTATGGATAAAAAGATTCAAAAATTAAAATCATTTCTATATATTTTGTTATTTATTAAATAAATTATTATTTTAATCTCTAAAAAGATAAAATGTTGTCAATTTTAGTCTTTCATTGGATAAAAATTTAAATTAATTTTTGAATATCAAAATATCAGTAATTTTATTTTCTGACATTAAAAAAATATTAAACTATTTTTAGAATAAACTGTATCTTTTATAAACTATTATGATAAAAAGTTATATATTTTACTGATTATTTTAATAATTCAAAAACTATTTTAAATTTTTATCTAATCAAATATTAAAATAACATTGTCTTATACTTATATTTTACCAACCATTTATATCATTTATAAATGTGAATTATACCTTTAAATTTATAAATATTAATTATTTTGAAACAAAAGCAAAATATTCAAACTATCAAGATCCACTGGACCGATCGACATGCACATCGTAGTTTGCTGGTAAATGCTACAACTAAATATAAAGATGCGGTCCTTTTCAGTATAGTCAAGGAAGGAGGTTTTTAGTTGCGGCAAGGGTGAAT
This sequence comes from Cicer judaicum, assembly GCA_037974835.1. Classification (NCBI taxonomy): domain Eukaryota; kingdom Viridiplantae; phylum Streptophyta; class Magnoliopsida; order Fabales; family Fabaceae; genus Cicer; species Cicer judaicum. The sequence continues at coordinate 13,379,348 of JBBPBS010000276.1, forward strand.
TTTTCGTGTTCAAATAAACATAAAATATTGCAAAAAAAAAAAAAAATTGCTAACACTATGAAAAAACAAATAAAAATAGCAAAAAGGTCAAAAAAGGGTGGCGACGCAAATAGAAGAGGTGTCCCACAAGCCATAGCTGCCTTATCTTCGCAAATAAGTCTTCACATGATTTCGTTACTATTTAAAAAGAGTTTAGTGTACATTCAAATATTTGTTTGATTTAAAGTTTACAAATATAAGAGTTGTTGCAATTATTACTACATTCTTGCAATATTTCAACAACCTTTACTTTGTCCTCCTCTTCTAGATAAAATTAACTTCAATTTAATAGGTTGGATAGTTTAGATAAATGATTTATTTAATTTTAAATATATTCAATATTTTTTTATTAAAGTTAATATTCATTTATTCAAATTAAGAGAATATATGAAGACGTCGAATTATAATTACACAAAGATAAATTATCAAAAAAAGAAAAATATGAATTTACAAACAAAACGATAAAATATTTATATATTTGACAAAATTAAAGTGATCGAAATACATATTCATCTGAATTTACAACATAGATTCAACATTGAGGATGTTAAAATCGTTAATGGAATATGTCTCTAATGAATTAAAATTCATATCTTAATTTAAATAAAATTAATAACGTAACGAGACGAGAAAACCAAAAGTCGCACTTAATCGACAAAATAACATAAATATACGAAGACAAAATAATTTAATGTAAAAATCACTTATTTAAATAAAAAAATTAAAAAAATATTGAAAATAGTGATTTCAAACTAAAAATTACCTCTAAATCACTTTTCTTCTATGATCGAAAAAAAGAAAGACAAAAAAATAATAATAAATTAGCTGGTAGATTTATATTTTAAATATGATCAACATAAATTGTAATGGGCTCAGTTATATCTTTATATGTTTTAGTTCGAACCAATATATGATCGCCTATCCAACTTCATTATTATACGTAAAAAATAATCATACATACAAAACTATAATTATTTAAAATGGTAAATATAAATAAAAATAATATAAATATTCAAACTGGTGTGATTAAACATACATCAAGAACTAATATTTTTAATGACAAATAGATATTAGACATTTTTTTTCCTCTTGGCTATTGGTGTTTTTTTTTTTTAAAAAAAAATTTAAATATTTTTCTTCCATTTTTTAAGCATTTGGTAGTTTTTCCTGTCAACTGACATTTGTTAAATTAAACCCAACTCTACTTTCCTTGTAAAAGTAAGCTTCTTCATGCCCAAGTTAAAGGCTGAACCATAATGTTTTAGCTGGACTTGCCATCTGCATTCTTCATATGGCTTTTCCTAAACTCCACGCTAAGGGATTTGACTCCCCTAAAGTGAGCGGTTCATGTTAAAAAAGTAAAGTGAACAATAACAGTTACTGATAATGAAATGAGTGGTTGAGATGACATGCATGACCACCAAAGAGGAAGCCAACCTATTAAGGGCAACTAAACTAATATGCGTCGGAGAAAACCAAGGTGTAAGAAGTAAGCTATATTCTTTTCATGGATTCCCCATAACAAATAGACTAGCTCTATCTCTCAATTGCCTATCTTGATGGGGTATTCCTCACTACATGATACCTTTCGCTCATTCATTATGCCCGCTTGTCAAGATGCAACACCTTTTTTCATTATCATCTACCACTTTTTTTCAATTTCAACTATTAATTTATTCACTTTCCTAACTTCTCACTTTAGACTAGATAAATTCTACACCAAATCTCTTCCTCTATATTTTTCTAAAAATCCCATTTTACCCTTATGTTTAAAATATTTATACTACTATCTCTTCACAAATATTAATTCTTATTTCTCCAATTTTCTAAAATACACATTTAGTAATATTGTTTTTCGGAGCAGTAACTATACTCCAACATACTGAAATATAAATTTGAGCTTTCATCATTCAAACAACTTCTCTCTCTACACACACCAACAACACAACCACTTCCTCAGTCCCTTCTCCCTTTTACCCTTGTGCCTTGTCAAATTCAAACCCATTATGATATTTCTCTCTTCTATTATGAGTGATTCTAGAAAACTCTCAATTTTAAGTTTCCCGAAAGTTTTAAAAAACTTAGAATTGAGTTTTTTTTTTTAAAAAGTTTTAGGGAATTGAAATGCATTCTGGAAAACTCAAATTTGAGTTCTCCAAAACACTTTTTTTTACAGAAAATAATATAGACAAATAATTTATGTCAGAAAATTCAAATTTGAGTTTTACATCCACTGGGTGTAATAGAATGTTTTCTAACCACAGATAAACCAATCCTTAACATGAAGATCATCCAGTGGGTCTAACTCGTAAGCCAAATCTGCCTTAAATACAATTTACTGTGCCATGTCTTGCTTATGACTGAAGTGATTATTTGTAAGTTCAATATTTCATCAATCACCACACAGGCAAGCTGGTCAAACAAAGATTTGTATAGAAAGTGAAATGCTTATAATTACATTTTTAATGGTACAAAAATGGAGATGGAGAAAGATCCTCCAGACAATAAATTTATCTACAAAAGTCGGCAAATATAAAGCCCACACTCATAATTATATCAAGAAAAAAAGAACCACCAAACAAAGAACACTTACAGTTACAGATGTTTCAGTTAACTATAGCCAAACACAACACAACAACCAAGCAAACATGCGTGGTAGAGGGACTGCCAATCCATTCAAGTGATGAACCCTATATTTAAAACCTCGGGTAATGTTCCCCAGTAAAAAAGGGATGCCTGAGCGCTTCATGAGCCTTCAGCCTGCTGATGGGGTCAAACCGAAGTAGACCCTGTAAGAGATCAAGAAGATCTCCGGCCGAGTGATCCACATGCTGCATCACGAGATTCTGGAGAAAAAAAAAAAGAGCACTTAGAATGTTAGAACAAAAGAGAAAATTCGCTAGATGACTAAAATATGTTACAGACAGGAAGACGAGGTAGTTTCAAGACAGCCTTGATGCTTTCTCGAGAGACTGCTCCTTCAGGCCAGTTCAGTCTACCCCTTCTGACATACTTCTCTGCAGAGCGGCTGTGCAAGAAAGCAAGACACATGAGCAGTTAGTTAAGAATATCAACATACGAAACATTAAAGCAAACCAATAATTTATTCATTTGGAATGCTGCGCACTCTGCTCTTTTCAACATGTGCTGAGGTATTGGGCCTAAAACCCTCTCCATCATGGCTAGATGCTCCAAATTCTCATGCGTCTGAAATAGGGCTTCTCCCTGAAACCGTTTTGAAGTTCATATCATTGCTCATGTAGTATATTTGGATCAAATTTTATGGCTTATGAATCAGTATATTGAGGAGCTCAACATACCGAGCACAACTCGACCAAAATGCAGCCAACACTCCATATGTCACAAGGAAAACTCCAACCAAGTCCTAGAAACAAGTAAACAAGCTACAATTACTTTTGAACCATATCAAAAGAATAAAGCTGTACACAATGTTAATATGAAAATCATAGGTGTAGTAGAGACAATATAAGCCATACTACCAAGAAACTAAGAGAAATAGAAACATACCAAGAATAACCTCAGGTGCCCTATAATGCCTTGTAGAGACAATATAGTTGTGATCTTGGTGCTCATAGGCAGTACTACCAAAATCAATAACCTTAATAGCACTTGACTTTGGCAGTCTCTTATAAGAGGTTCCTTCTCTTGGTGACCGGAACATGACCTGCAGTTTAAGATTTTGTGATAATTTGACAAAGCTTTTAACAAACTTTTAGGCATATAGTAAACATGAATCATAGCTCCACTGTCACAAACACATTTATGAAGAAATGAGAAACACACAATCTAGAAATTGATCACAGAGAAAGCAGAAATACCTTGTAATCAGGCACTTTTACATATTCCGGGGAAATAAAAAGTATATTTTCAGGTTTCAAGTCAGTATGGATAAGGCGCAGATCATGCACGACTGCAAGTATAGCAACACAGTCAACATGAATATATCATATAAAAATTGAACAACTTACTCACTTCTTTTCCCACTCTCACATGCGGGGGCAGAGGTGTGGTGAGATATCTATATGCATTCACAATAAGTAAAATAGTTTTGAAGAGTTATAAAAGTATTACTGGGAAAAAAGAATTGAACAGTTGAATAAAATTTTATTGCTTAAACCCCCAAGTAATCCCCATTAGTTCATAACTTCCCTAAAGATGGGAGAAGAATGCCATAAGACTCTGGAGTTGGCCATCAACTTTGGAAATAATAGAAATAGTGAAAGTAACAATTACTCACATGCTACACATTCCAACAATTGTCTTCCTAGCTCTCTTACAAGATCAACCGGAAATGGGCGATAATTGTTCTTCCGGAGAAAATCATATAAGCTTGGTCCAAGCATCTCAAATACCTGTAAGACCATTAGAATTTCACTGACAAATCATAACCCCCAGAATGTTTGTGAAGTTTGGAAATAATGTCGCCATAAGTCAATAAGATACTCACAATACAAATATGGTTCCGGTAGTCAAACCAGTTGCGAATTTGAACACAGCTGCGTATGATAAAATGATTTAGAATTGGCACAAACTTCAAATCATAGCTAGTAGTACGTTAGACACAGTAAAAGAAAACACTTACCGACTGCCATTCCTGTCATACTTCCCAAGCAACTGAAGTACATCAACTTCTAACATTGCTGCTTCACGATATTTTTTAACACTTCGCACAACTTTAATGGCAACCAGCTCCCTCATTTCTCTATCCCAGCATTCCAAAACCTGACCAAATGTCCCTGCAAACATAGAACAGATAATCTAAGTAAGGACAAGACTGAAAAAAACAATAACATAAAAGAATTGAAGAACATAATTATGTATAGTAACCTTCACCAATTTTCCTGAGGATCTTATCTGCAAGTATAGACACAGAGACACATTAGAATTACATGAAATTTACAATGAATAAAAAATTAAGACATCAAAGCAAATCCCTTACTTGTCAAGATTCCCAAGGACACTCCAATTATTTTTTTTAATAAGAAAGTATGAGAAGAAAAATTATAGGAAAAGATCTTATCAATTCTTAAATTAACATAAGATAAGATCCCAGAATTTTACGTAAAGTTACAGAATGAAGATGATAATCGTTTTATGGGGGGTAAATAATCATGCAACTTAACCAAACATCAAATATAGATTTTCAGCATGCATGTAAATTTTTGTATCCTTTCATAGAAAACGAGATAAATATACAACACAACAATCATGAATTATCATAAAATAGTTTTAAAAATAAAAAAGTGAATGTCGGAAAAGAGACAACAGATAGATAGATAGATAAATTTTTTTAGAATGTTCAGCAAGCAGCATAAGTACGTCTAATGGAAAGAGAAAATGAAGAAAAGCTTTTCAATGGTGGTTAAATGCATTTACACCGAGAAGTTAAATTTTCTCCAAGCGCAAACACGTAATGTCCATCTTTGTCATCATCTCGCCATTGGGGAGAACCTTTTTCAGCCAATCCATTTATTGATAGACCACCATGGTCCGGAAGTACCCTCAGTGTTCCATAGCTTGTTGTCACATTAGCAAACTCTTGTCCACAATACATCCCCGAATGAGCCTACACAAGGTCACTTACTCATACTACACTACACAAGCAGCAATTCAAAATGTATACCCCCCACCCTTTTTCTTTAAAAACCATTGATTTTTAAGAAAAATTTCTATAATCTTTAAAAATAATTTAAATGAACTTCTATAAGAAAATAAAAAATTACACATAATGAATTATGCTACAAAAACACCATTAGATGCTAAGTATCAAATTGTACAATTTTTACAAACTAATAATAAGAAGACTCTCTTTTCAGCATCATAATAGATTCATAACAACATGTTTGCACAAAATTAACGATCAATTAAATATATAAAGTACATAGAATCGTTTTTCAGCTAATTAAATATGCATGATATGCACCACCTAAAAAACAACTCAATTTCCATTTTTTTCTTTTAAAAAATAAACCAGTATAAAACAGAACAGTGATCCCGGAATCAAAACAGATAGAATTATAATATTTTTCTATGAAATCGTGATGACGGCGAATTTTTCCCCAAAAAAAAAATTGTTTTTATACAAAAGTCTAAGGAAGATAAAATTGATGATGGTGGAGAAATTGAAAGGTGTTACCTTTGAGTGGGTTTGAGGAAGATCCCAAGCCAATTTAGGTCTCTTTCGAGGACGTCGATCCATAGAAAACTCTGAAGCGTAATCCATTTCCATACAATGCGAAACCCTAATCCCAACTTGATCGATTGGAATTGGATTGAGCTATAGCTCTTGAGTCGTCGTGACAATGGAATCAGACCCAGCATCATTCCTCATCCTGACTCGTCTCTACGTCGTTCGATTTCATGATCATAGATAAATCTTGGCCGTTCATTTCTATATCCACTTTATGCTTCGTTTAGGGTGTTATTATTAGGCTTAATTATTATTACTCTCTCCCCCAAATTATATGTTACTTTAACCATTACATCCAAATTAAGAAATGTCAAATATAAATTAAAAATTATTTCATAAAAATATACTTCATTATTAGTATGAAAATTATAAAATTAAAATAATTGAAAAAATAGTGTGGTAAAGAGTAAATAATATAATAGAAAAATAAATATTAACAATTTATTGATAATGTAAAATAGTATATAATTTAAAATAAATATATTGTATTAGAATATATATAATTTAATATAAATAAATTATTATTTTTTTCCATTTTTTATTACATCTATTTACTTTTTGAGGTTTAAAAATAAATCGTTTTGAATTCAAATTTTAATCAAATTGTCCCCCAACTGAGAATTTTAAATTATTAGACTTCTTTTATTTGAAAACATAAGAGTTAACACCAATAAAAAAATATTATTTAACTTTAAAAAATATTATTTCAATGTTAACTTTACTTTATTAATTCAAATTTTCTCTAAACCACACTAGCATTGAGTTTCAATGATAAGTAACATTACATATTGCAAATTTTGAGTTCCCGCCCACTTTTTTTAATTTCTTTTTAGTTTTTTTTCTTCTTTTTTTAACACTAATAAAAATATATATTTAAACTTTACTTTAATAATTCAAATTGATTTTATTTTTTGAAACAGTTAAATCAACATAATTTTAAGTCACCGTCCACTCTTTTATTTTATTTTTAAGTTTCTTTTTTTATTATTTATTAAAGTGATTTAAAATTATTTTTCAGTTTAAAATCAGTATTTTTAAATTATTTTTATTTTATTTTATTTAAATAAATTATTTTTTTTATCTAAATTTCATTTTCTTTTGTATTTTTTCTGTGATTTTATGGTCTTGATAAGATATTTTTTTTATTAATTATTTCATGTTGGTGCAACGATTTTCTTTATTTTGATGTGACGTTTATTTTAATTTAAATTAACATAATAGTTTTAATTAATTATAAATTTTAATTAATTATTTTAAAGCCATCACGTTACAAATTTATATATATTTTTATTTTGAACACTCAAATTTTATTATATTTATATATATATATATATTAGGTTTGGTGCTTGTTATTTAAGACTATTATTAATTTGGATGAATTTATTTAAATATTAATATTTTTATTATAATAAATTTGAATTTATACCGTATCAATGAATTTTATGATTTAACTTAATGATATTGTTATTTTTAGTAAAAAAAAAATTTAAGTCCGGTTGCATTAACATTATTGTATACTAGGGTCTAGACATGCACCTTCATATCCGTGTGATATTTTCTCTCCAGCAATGAATATATATATATATTTGGATTAAATATATTTTTAATTTTTAGAAATTTTAATATTTTAATTTAGTTTTTAATAAAAATGTAATATTTAGTTTATATGATACAATTTTAGTCTATAATATTAAATTAATATATATTTTTGAATTCTATAAATATATTTACAATAATATAAAAAATTATTGCAAAATTTTATTTATAAATCTATATTTCCCTTACTCATGATTTTTTCAAAATGGAGGTCTTGTATCGTCGTTATTTATAGATTGGATCATTAAATTAATCCCATTGAGGCGTGCATGTGAACAATGATTTAACCAAAAAAACTAGACGCTCCTCTAGTCTTGATTCCACCCCATATCTACCTGAAAGCAACAATGTGTTAGGGAAACCACTCCAACAACCTACAATATTCATTCAAGTATTGATTTATTACATTTTCACTCAAGAGGTATGCTCTTGTTATTCTCATTGTTGTAACTTGTATTCTTTATATCTTATATACGCAAATTTAACGTTTTCCTTTTTTCTTCATTGTTACTCAATGCTTTAGGGTAAACCATTATTGTATCCAACCAAATCTTCACCGAACTCAACACCTAATAGGAGGAAGATGACAAAACAAAGTTCCGAAATGAAAAAAAAGAAACAATTACAGATCTTAGTCATTATCCATCGAGTCTATCGACATATTATGCAATTTATCTCTAAGAATTTCGACATTAAAAAATACTTTGTCAACATGCTCTAATTTTATGTAATTTCGTGGGCGTGACGTGGCATTGTTAATAGTGATTTGGTTACAATATTGCACCGTATTTAGTAGGAAGGATCGGTGGGGCAAATATATTGCATTCTTCCTTTTTAATAAATTGATAGAATAAGATTCCGTGTCAACTTTGTGATATATTTATATAAACACAATCATTAGTTTCTTCTTTATAAACACATTTAGAATATACATGGAGAAATGGATATACTCTTATATCTTACTAAAAGGTTCTCTTTCTATCTTTGTGAAAAATAAATTTCTGAAAAAATCCTTCTCAAACATAATATGATATTATCCAATAATAAATATATGAAAATAGTAGGAGAGAAGCTTCTCACACATTATCTCACTTGAAAGACACGTGTAACATAAAAAAATGAAACTTGTTTGAAGTGAAAAAACTAAAGAATGCAGTTGACTTGACCTTGTTGTTGGGTTCCTTGTACAAACACTCTTCATTTCATTCACTTGCAATTTCCTGTTGTAACAATGCATCTGCAGGTATATGAATACGTCACTCTCTTTCTTACTCTAATGACCTAGAAATTTCCCTCTCTAATCATGCCTTCAAATTCAATACTTGTTTCCTTTTATCCACAGAATAAATAATAAAAGGAAAATTTATCAATTACCCATTTGTGTTGTTAGTTAAAGTTTCTAGCTTTTTCCCTTATTTGGTTATTCTACTTTGATTTCTCAGACAAGTTTATATAAACAATATTTATGTATATGTTGTGGATTTGGAATTGGAATTGCAGCTAGAAACTTGGACAGCTTTGGTTGCAATTTTGTGTTTACTTGGTTTTATTCTGAAGGAGATTCTTATGGGAGGGAATAGTTCAAAAGGGTCACCTAGAAGGAGACATGTTCCTAATTCATATGAGTCTTCAGTTTCTTCTTCATCTTCATGGGATAATAATAACTATGGTGGTGGATATCCACCACACCCTCAACAGAGTTCATATCAAACACCTCATCATCAATTTGCATCTGCTTCAGCTCCATTATATGAGTACTCACAGCCAAAAAAGAAGTTAGATAGGAGGTATTCAAGGATAGCTGATAATTACCGTTCATTGGATGAGGTAATGATTAGATTATACTATATCATTGCATGTAACAGTTTTTTTTCTTTCTTTTTATGTATGAGGAAGTGTTTGATTTTTTTGGATTTTGTTTGTCATTATCAATTAGTCTTTGTTTTTTGGTGGGGTTTTAATGGGGCCAAAGACACTGTTATTTTCATTGACTTGAACAAGTATTTACTCTTTGGGGTGTGATAATAATGTGAATGCAACATATACAAACTTCAGGTTTAGAGTTAAAAGGGGGAAAAAAGAAGAAAAAACTGAGATAAAAAGGGGACCAATTTAATTAATGCATCTTTGGATTGATGGTGAGTTTGGCAGAATTACGGCATGCCACTGTGAAATTGGCAAAAACTACACTTTGGGTAAAAGGGAGATATTCTGAGTTATATGTCTGAAATCAGAGTTCACTTTTCTGCCATTTAAGCAATAAGGAATGAAATATTTAAGCTTTTAATTATTTGTAATAAAATTTAAAATGTAAAATTTGGAGGTGTGTATGTAAACAGCTTTACTAAGCACTTGTTTAACAAGTTCTTATCATATGAGAACTTATGTATAAGCTGTTTTTATAATCAACAAGAAGAAAATGAGGATAAACTTGCGTAAGTTATGTATAAGTTGTTCTGATCAGTTATCACAAAGAGTTTATAAAAATAAACTGAAACATTTTTTTTCCTAGTAGATATTATAAATATCTATGTTTTGTCTGTCAAAGAAAACTGTCTTGTGAACATCAAAAAGAAAAGAAACAGAAAACAAAAACTGTGTCTTTATGTTGCATTGAGTAAACTAATATATATGCAGTGAGGTTGGCTTAAGATATGTACAAGAAATCTTGTACAGAGCTATCGATAGCTCAAGACTTCAATTCTTAAAGTTGATATGTCTGCGCTAAAACATCATGTTTTGGTTATATGCTAATAATTCATTCAGCATTTCAACCAAAATTAACTGTTTTGCAACTCCATAGAAAAATTACACATTATTATTGTCAAATAATGAAGTGAATTGAACACAGGTTACTACTGCTCTTGCATATGCTGGGCTGGAATCTTCTAATCTCATTGTGGGCATTGATTTCACTAAGAGCAATGAGTGGACAGGTTTTTCTCTTGCTCACATTTTCATGCTTGAATCTATTGTTGTGAATTTTAAGGCTAATATATATATTTCACTTTATTAGGGAAGAGGTCGTTCAATCGAAAAAGTTTACATCACACTGGAAGTGGTCAAAATCCTTACGAACAAGCAATCTCTATTATTGGGAAAACTTTATCTACTTTTGATGAAGATAACTTGATTCCATGTTTTGGATTCGGAGATGGTAACAACTGATGCGAAACTAAATGCCTTTTCTAATGTAGTTTTTTATTTCCTTTCCAAGTTGCAAACATGTTTATTTACTTGCTGTTCATTATTTGTCAGCGTCGACACACGATCAAGATGTATTTAGCTTCTATTCAGAAGAGAGGTTATGCAATGGGTTTGAGGAGGTTTTGGCGCGATACAGAGAAATTGTTCCTCATCTCAAACTTGCAGGTGTTTGCCATTATCACCTTATTATTTTTGAATATTTTCTAAGAGATGTGTTATTTTGGCACAAAATGGAACAACTATTTGTATTGTTGATGCATTTCATATACATAATTAATTACATTCAGTGGTTAATAGATATAACAAAGTGTCACAAATCATTTAATTATCCATTGAACACAATAAGCTACAATTTTGAACTCAAAACCACGATTTTTTAGGTGTTTAAGTATGCATGTATATGTGATACCTTGCTTTGCTCTATTCACTAATCATACATTGAACGTAACTATTCCATTCTTTTCTTCAAAATTTGTTGTCAAATTTGTGTCAAAATATGATTTCTGTTTTTTTACTTAGGCACATTATAAATCGTTGCATTTATAAAACAGGACCTACCTCATTTGCCCCTTGTATTGAAATGGCTATGACTATTGTTGAACAAAGTGCTGGTCAATATCACGTCCTACTACTAATTGCAGATGGACAGGTAATTCTTTAATTCATATTTCACACTGTTTTCACGGGTACACTTTTAAGTACTTTGTTTACTTTGATTCTTTATCAATCATCTTAACTTTCGTATATAAATGAAGAAAGTGCGTGCAATGCTGTAGTTGTACCATGTTAGCATAGTCTCGGTGGTTCCCATGGAAATGCTTACAATATCTATCATAGGTATATTGCACACATCTTATTTAGTTGCAATAGAAAGCCAAATGCCTGCAATTCTGCAATGCTTTAATGAATGATATTAGTCTATTGTAGATATTCATTGTTTTTTCCTAGTGTTATGGCTTCAAAAACTGATGCTCAGAATGTTGCTGCAGGTGACCAGAAGCATCGATACAGAGCATGGCCACCTAAGTCCACAGGAACAGAAGACAATAAACGCAATCGTAAAAGCAAGGTAATGTTTTAGTTTTCTTTCATGTGAAGACCACCATTCTGCATTCTTATACTTTTTCTAAATTGCAGTGAGTATCCACTGTCAATAGTTTTGGTAGGAGTTGGAGATGGACCATGGGATATGATGAGGGAATTCGATGATAACATCCCATCTCGATCATTTGACAATTTTCAGGTTTGGTGTAGTTCACTTAACCTTTTTTACTTGTCATATATAAAAGATTAATCTTCCTATTATGCTGAAATGTGATGATTTTGTTTGTGGATGGATAGTTTGTGAACTTTACCGAGATAATGTCAAAGAATGTAAATCCAAGCCGAAGAGAGACAGAATTTGCGCTTGCAGCTTTGATGGAGATACCTTCTCAATATAAGGCAACCATAGAGCTTGGCTTATTAGGGTACAAAATACTAAATATGGAACTTCAATTTTTTAAGGCAGGGTTTATCTGGTGTAATAACTTATAACTGAATTTGAAAATCTCATGTCTTCATTGGTACGTAGTGCACGGAGGGGACATTCACCGGATAGGATTCCTCTACCCACTCCTCTTTATAATAGGACTTCTTCGAACATCAGCGGAAAATCTTTACTGTCAAACAGTTTTCAGCAGAATGTGCCTAAAAATACTGACTATGACAGCAATGTTAACACGGAACCATCTTCAAGCTCTTTACATGATAATAAGGTAATGAGACCTTTCTTTCCATTGTACGAAACACCTTTTCTTTAATCTTAATGTAATCATAACCACTCACGATCATTTCTATCCCACTTTCAATAGTAATAGTGGTTTACATATGACATTGTTGACCACAGGTTTGCCCCATTTGTCTTACCGATGCGAAGGATATGGCATTTGGTTGTGGGCATCAGGTAAACAACTACATGCTGCTAATTATTATCCTTTGATCTAATTACATATCACTTAGTTATTTCCTTTCTCATTTGTATTTCCTCACATGGCAGACTTGTTGTGGATGTGGAGAAGACCTACAATTCTGTCCCATTTGCCGGAGCACAATAAATACTAAGATAAAGCTTTACTAGCTGATTATGATGCGTACCGGCTTTCAGTGAAAATTTCATTCATTGTCGGAATAAGGTTAGTCATCAAAGTTTGATAAGGTTAGAACATCAGAGTGAGGAAGTGTTTTTTGTATATAGAAAGAATAAAAGAATGAGCCTTACCCTTTTGTATATATGTCCCTGTCCTCTTGTGTGCACTGAAGGCATCATGTTATTAAGCAAACTCTCTGTAAAAATTGTCCGGATTGTTTCAATGAACACTTTTTTTTTCTTTTTCTTTCTATAAAGCATATTCTGATTTGATCTTCAGCTGGGATTTTTTCTTCTAAACTGACCTTGTAATTTTAACACGATAAGATAACAAAGGTAAATACATTTTTACTTGTTAACTTAATGAATAAGCTTAGCTTGATAAAAAACAATGTGGTTGCTTATCCTGCCTGGAATGATGCGTATCATATTTAAGCTCCAGCATGGCCATATCCAAGTGCTATGTATAATTTCATGCTATGTATTCCATCCTCCAAATGGACTTGATATAAATTCATGCTATGTAAAATTTTGTAGAGCTTGTTCACATAACATTACAAGATACAGACTAGTACTCAAACTTTCACCTGCCTAAATAAAAAGCAACAACCTTTAACGAAAACTAACAAATACGTTCTGATATGGGTTATATTGCAAGGCAAAAAGACGGAAATAGAAATTTCCAAGTAAAGACGCCTTCCTTCATTCTTTCCATTAGATTACATCAGTTTTATATTTCTCATGCTTAAATGGAAAAATAACATAATTTGACAAAATTACAAGACCAATGATTGGGTGACAACACAACGACTGAAATAAGCAGCTCCTGTATAAAAAAAATCCTATGAGAAAATCTACCGCCTCAATGGATGAAATGATCCCATCCTGGTCGTCTCGTAAGGACCCTCCTAGGCCTGTTTCCTTGAGCAAAATCAGTACCTGCTGCCTCGCATTCGTTTGGTTCTGTTTACTGGGCCTATGGTTCCAATGCCCTTGATAACGTATTTGACTGCAAGTTTCTTCCTTCTGGCACTTGAAGAAACTTTTTATCTTCTATATAGGCCTGTATATCTGTAACAGTCTTCATCGAATCTGGTACATTGTGTGATTTTAGCTCAGCTAAAAAGTTGTTTGAGATGACGTTCAACATCTTTAAGAACTGAGATTTATATCTTTTAAATAGAGCATATCCAGCAATCTGCAGACCAAATAGAATTAGTTAACCTTAGAAGATCCATATAAAAAAACTAACATTTTGCAGTACTTACTTGCAAGAATGCATTGAGCGAAACAGCTGTATATTGATTGGCTGGTAGAGCATTCAAGAACCTTGCAAGCCATCCCCAACCTTCTTGCAAGCCGTGCAAATTTTGAATGTTTGGAATTTCCGTCTGCCAAAACCATCATGGTCAGCAGCTCAATCAGTGAGATGAAAAGAGTAGTAGTCAACCAAATTACAAATATTGTCCATTTTAATTTGTCAAAATCTCGAGAATATCGTGACAGACCTGAATTATTGCACCGTACACCGTCATATATGATTCAAGCCGCTTTAAATAATCTTCTGTACTCTCTAATTTTCCATCTTCTTCTCGATAACCAATACTTCTGAAGTATGCCTCTTTTGATTGAAAGATAGACTGAGGGGGTAAAATAAAGAATCCAAATTCAACAGCATCAGTACCCCCCACGTTGGTGGAATCATATTTGCAGAACAAGTGCGTGAGCATAATATCAGAATAAACAATTACAGCTAATTTTTACATTGTGGCAGTTGAAGCACAACCATATAGCTTATTTGACGTATAGATAAAATGGGCTCAAACCTTTTATTTAGGCAAAATGTGACATGAAAACAAAATTATTGCAGCAAAAAAACTATTTTTCGCTTAAAATTCACTGGCTCCTCAACAAAACAATTGCTCCTTAATATGAGGCTAAGAAGCTAGACAGGAAAATATATCTCTTATTAATTTTTTCAAGATCTATCAAGTTACCTTTTTATAAACCATGTGCTTCGGGACGGTGTATAAGCAGGTCCTATGAAGCTCGGCCAGTAAAATATCCATTACAAATGGGACCTGTCTTGCAAATGATAAACAGTCTAAGCCAAAAACAAATAAAAATTATAAAAAAAATTCAAACAAAAATTTGTTTTCATTCTATGCTTCTTTGAAGGCTTAATTATATACCATCCTACTAAGTCCTTAGTAAGCCAAGAGGCTAGTGATTAAACACGGCGTACCTGAGATGCAATGAGAACAATGACATAGGCCATTGCAAAGGTGGCACTACCAGGGTTTGTACAGGATGAAATAACCTGTAAAATATGATGTCAGTAATCACAACTACATTTTTAACAGCCATGGATGGGTAACATAATTCTACCATTTCTTGCTAGTTTTTGTTCATCATTTGGAGCATTTGAAGCCAGTTACATGGATTTCAGCCAACATTTAATTTTATCAGAAATATTTCATTTAATTGAAGCCAAGTGTTATTTTCCTTTGATACCAACTTTTTTTAATGTCAAATTTCTCATTTTACAAATATTCATTTAATTGTGAAACATTTCATATTCATTCTTAAATTGATCTAAATAAATAAACCACAAACCATCCTAAAAAATTGATGTTATTAGGTGAAGACACGTGAATAAAAATTTATACTTTGTCCTTTATTTGCTACCTTTCATATACTATTAACTGATGCAAAAAAAAAAATTCTACAATAAATAACTAAGCCCAGTTTAAAGATTAGTTTATTGTTCCTTTATGCTCTTTGTTCTAATCAAATAAAGCAGAAAAATATCATGTCAATGGATTCACCAAAAATATTAAATTACCTTTTTAACAAATATCTCAACACTGAATGATTGAGGACATTGACGATCATTCAAAAGTTTAATGAGTTCACTTGCTTTTAATCTGCAGAATGGCCAAAAGAGTAAATATGCATGCAATGCTATTGTTAATATCTTATTTAAGGATTTAGATCCTTTAGGACATAAAATGTTCCGCTTAAAAAAATCAAATGTACAAGAATGATATATTGACAACAGCATTATACATTTGTGAAATTTATATATTTACTTCACCTAACATTGTCACTTATTCCTCTTATTTGCCTTATATTCCGGGAAATATGACTCTCATGGCTGGTATAATCCTGAACAGATGTTGACACATAAACAATACCTGTTTAGAACTTGATCTAATAAATTGAGAGCCTTAAGACAAAGGTGTCCCATTTCTGTATAACAATACCTGTTTTGAACTTGATCTTATAACTTGGTTTCTGTCATACAGCTCTTTCAGTTTCTGTAGCCTCCCATTCTCTAGATTTAAAGCATTTGCAGCAGCACGGTATACATAACCTAAAGATTGTATAGGTCGGTTAAATCTCAGATCATAAAACAATAAAATAAAAACTAAAAAGCAATACATAGATCTAGACATGCACATGGACAAGAATCTAGGGTGGGAGTGAAATGGAAATTATTGTTAAACTCCTCTAAAGCATGGGTACTTGTAAAATGGTAAAGTACTCATATCGGGTATGTATCTGGTACCGGTACACGTGCGGTACTCTTGGGATTGAAAAAACAGGTGAACAACTTCAAGATATACAACAAGTCTTATGTGGAAGAATCAGATCACATATAAAATCTACATAGAATTTTTTTTTTTTAAAATGTGAACAAAAACAACTCAATATGAGATAATGTATAAATTTAACTTTAATGTTTACTCCTTATACTCAATTTCATAAAAATTTAGTTTTAAAGGTTTCGACTGAATACAGTTTTATGTCTGTTTAACCCATGCGGAGAGCAAGAGTAACTTTTGTGATAATGTTTGTAACAAAAGGAACATTTATTTTACATGATGTGTCGACCTTTTGAGCACGAACTATTAGTCTTCCTTATCATTGATGCAGTATTAGTTGCTACGAAAATTTCACAACTTTTAAATATATCTTTTTAAGATATGCGAAAAAAAGATAGACTAATTATAATAGCCTGAGAAAAAGATACTTAAGATGTTTGAAACATAAATAAATATATTTAGGTATTCTTGAAATTTATACATCCTATTACGAAATGTAAATTATTTTAAATGAATATATATTTATTTTAAATCCCTCTGCATCCATGCAAGGGATTCAACCACGTGAATTTATCAAGTAACACCAATTGAACCAAAGCCTTGAAACTTTACAATGTGGTTGGTTCAATAATCCAATGCCTTTTTTAAAAACAAAGCAGTCAAATCAAGATTATTGAACTGAAAATACTTCAAAACAAAAATAAATAAAGTGAATAGTAGGGAACTTTTGTACTCAGCAACGTGGTGAATGAAGATAATATAGGAGATTTGTAAGTATTAATTAATGACAGCAAAGTTGTTGCTCATGAAATAAATATTGAAGAGACGAGGAAGTGGATAACTAGTTTCACCAGTATAGAAATGTAGAGAGAAACAACCTAAATAACTAAATGGTAGTAAAAAAGAGAAGGCAAGCCTTCTGGCGTGTTGGGTGTGGAGAAACGGGAAAAGAGCAAAAATGCAATTGGAAAGATATATTCTAAATGTGATAAAAACTGAAAAAAGAAAAGCCATACCGGACTCCTTGGTTTCAGTATTTGATATACTTGATCGATCTTGGGTCATTCCAGAAGTAACCGTATTGGAACTTCCTATGGCATTCTTTTCTGCTCTTCTTTCAGCTTCTGCTGCTGCTCTTTTTTCAGCTTCCATGGCTGCCTTTGTTTTAGCTTCCATTGCTGCTTTTCTCTCAGCATCCAATGCAGCTCGCTTTTCTTCCTCGGCTTTAAGTTTGGCCTGCACCCACAAAATTTAAATATCGTGAATGAATGGCCATTTGAGCTTAATAGAAGCTTAGTAGCAAAAATGTATGCTTCAATTACCACTAACAAAACCCATATAGTGGTGGACATGCGAATATGGGCGAATTACTAACAAGTCTTAGGCTAGTAAAGTGAATAGGCCTAACAATGCATCAATAAATTTATGTGTGGCAGTTTAGAACTCTCCAAAAATTACTTTTAAAAATGAAGAAAAAAGTAACCCAACACTTCACTTTGTAGTTGTAAACAGGATGATAACTAGAAATGAAATTTGAAGTTGGTACATGTATAACTTTTTCCATATAACAATAAAAATAAAATATAATGGTACCTCTGCTTCAGCTTTAGCCTTTTCTTGCTGTTGCCTTTCCTCTTGCAAAGCAACCTTTCTCTTGGCTTCTTCATATGCTGCATCGTTTCTTATTTTCCTTTCTTCTATTTGTGATCTGAGTTCACGATCCCGTTGAACAGCTGTCAAGTGATTATCAAGAGCTTCTGCACTACAAAAAGTTGGGAGATGTCAATCATCAGTTTCTTCGTTTTAAACTTTTCAACTAGTTCAAACAAAGCAACTATCAAACAAAAGAATGAAAGAGCAAGTCTAGTAGAAAATATGCTGCGTATGTCAAATTTTAGTTATCAAAATGGGAAATAGAATCAACATCAAATCACAATTAAGTTCAATATTCATACAAATGAATTCATAATGATTCCCCAACTTTAAATTAATGTGCATCATAATGGATTGTCTTCCTGCTATAAAGCATAAGCAAATCAATCATGTATCCATCCTTTCACCAATATATATCGAAGAGAATTGAAAATATATAATGCCCCCACCTCACTCAAACAAATGGTAAAAAATGTATAACGGATCTCTACAAGTAGTGGTGCAACAGCAAAAGCATTGTCATGCAAAATAATCCATTATTTGAACCTCTCATAAAGCACATTAAGATCATAGGCAATTCTAGAGGAGCCTGCAATTCATAGTCAATGCTTACATTTAAGTCTGACTAGATAAAAATATGTTGTAGAATGAAGGAGTCATGTTGCCTAAAAAGTAAAAAAAAAAAGAGAGAAAGGTGCTGGACAAGACAATGCAGTCTTACATTTGGCGCTGATATTGAGTGTCAAACTTTTTATCCAACTCCTGCCTTGTTTCTTTGTATTTCTCAACTCGAAGAAGGGAAGAAGTAGAGTTCTGACTTTCATTCAGTAGAGCTGTTTCCAATTCTGAGATCTTATTCCTAATTTCATCCTGTGAATTCAGAAGATCAGAAACAATTGTTATACAGCACAAAACAAATTATGTAATTTGCTATAAGTTATATGTCAATCAAGAATGACTAGCTATTCAATTTGTAACTGATAAGTCAAATTAGAAACAAGTGCATTGGTATTAATAGGATCACTCACCTTAATCCTCAATTGATGTTCATTTGTCAACTCAATCAAAGCACCTTCTACCTCCCCAACTTTATCCATCAAGTAAGGTTGCAATTCAAAAGTGGGGTTAGCATCGGAATCGTCAGAATCATCACTGTCACTGAGACACCGAAAAAAATGACTATTATTATCAAATAAAATAAAAAAGGAAATATGAAGATAACATTGTTAAATCAAAAGAGAGAATGGTCCAATATTGGCTTTATCATGATTTGAAATACAAGAATAAAGTTGTGGTTCACAAAATAGGCACCTCAGATAAAGTTCATCGCAAGTGAAACGTTTTCCAGTGCTTGCTAGTACTAATGCATGGTCATCGTCATCCTCGCTCTCTGTCTCATACTCAGGGGCACGAAATACGAAACTTCTACCTTTCTCAACTTCTTTCTCAGCAGATAAGATAAGCCTAAAAAATCCACACAATTCAACATAATCAAAATATTTTTTTGACTAACTCGTAATAAAAAATATTGATAGCCACGAAAGCGACTACACAAACGGAAAGTGCACCAGTTGTATCAAGAATTAAAATGATAAGTAAGATCACTGCCACATGAGTTGCTTTTCAACATTAACTACTACAAAGCTGTTGTTCTATTGAAGGAGACAATGGAGTAACATTGTGATAAGAAAAATACAGTAAAATAAGATGATGCAAACATAAAAGATAATGCTAACACAACACAGTGATTTTCACAAAAAGTTGGTGTTCAAAAACACAGCAAAAAAATACAATGATCAAGTGATTAGGGTTTGGAATATCTCTAGTTGCAACTAATTTAACGTTTTCAACTATCCCACTAATTCAGAATTAAACCTACTAAAATAATTCAAGTTTAAAAAGCTGTTCTTTAAGCAACAAAAAAACTATAATATCTTAGATGATTGAAGTACCTTGATGTAGTTTTATGAGAATGCAAAGGCTCAGTGGAAGAAGTGGCGGCAAGTTTGTTCTCCAAAGCATTGAGCTCCGAGACAAGAGCATCAAAGCTCCAATCAGGTTCAGGATCAGCAGCAATGCCATCCAATTTTGGTGAACAAAGACCAAGTTCCAATTTTAGAGCTCCCCTACAAATTCAAATTAAAATTCGAATCTATGAATAAGAAACAAAACTATTGAATTGAAGCATCTTAGTGAGAATGTTCGGTAAAAAGAATAAATAAAGAATTTAAAACTTACATTGTTTGAGAATTGGACGCGGTTTGGAATGAATGAAAAAGAGGGGAAATAAAAGGGAATTTTAGGGGGCTTTTTACCGCGGAGGGTGGAAAGAATTAGAGTTTGAAGTGAAGGGAGAATAGAATTGAATAGAATAGCAACGGGAGGAAATAATATGAAGCAATTGCAAGGGAGGGAGGTTGAGCTTCACAACTAATTTTTTAATGCCGAGTATCGGTTTCGGGCTCATTTTTATCAACTATCCAAACCCGACTCAATAATTTTCGGACTCAAATTTCAATCGTTTTTGCATTATTTTTTTTTTTAAATTATGAAAGTGGTGGTGTGATGATTTGGTAATATTTAGAGAGTCATTATAAAAGATATAGTTTTTTTTATATCTGAAGTAACTGGAGCTTACAAATTCAGATAATTATAAGTTTATTTTTCTTTAACAGTAAACGGCTATTTAAACTCGTATACACCCACCATTATAAACCTATGCAATCTATCACTTATTACAATCTATATGCATATCAATTTTTTTTCATTTAATAGTTCGTGTTTTTTCGGTTTAATTCATTTTCTTCAATTTTAAAGATGTAAATATATCATTTTATTTTATCAAAATAAATAAATATATCATGCAATGTAACATATTACCCATAAGTTACTATTGTCTATGACTTTAAATTAAAAATAATAATAATACTGACACTAAAAAATTTCATCAATATAATTATATAAATTAAATATATTTAGGTGAAATTTTTTAAGTTCTATTAGATCAACATATCTGGTTTAAAAATCAAATTTGAAATTAAATGGTTTATTTAATTTCATTGATGCATATTTATATATAAAATATTATGTAAAAAATGACTTTTTTGTAACAAAATGTGTATTATTACAATCCAACTGATATTAAAATATGAAACATGAAACATATTAAAAATACTTAATTGATAATTGATATGCACCAACAAAAAGATTTTAGTGTTAGTTGATAATAATCGATTTTTCTTTAAAATAATTTATCTTTTACTATCTTTAAGTTTTAATTCAACTATTAAATATCGATATTGTCAGTTTAGTTGTTTTATCTTGAATTCGAATTTGATAAATCATAATTGTGTCTCAATTTATAGAGATATTTATCACCTCTTATAAAAAATAAAACTAACATCCTAATATAACAAATTAACAATTAGAACTTATATTTAGATTATATGAGTAGTAATAAATATATGTTATTATTAAAAAATAAACAATATATTGATAGAATATCTTATACTAAATATAAAATAAGTAATTTCTAAAATTTATATATTGATTTGCTTTCATAAAAATAATTCAAAATTCAATCTAACGAGCCAACAAAGGTTGGTCTTGCCACTAAAAAGTTGACTTATGTCCATGAAGGTTGGCAAAATTATAAGTACCTTTATCGTAATAGGAATTAAAATTTAAAATAGTCCAAATATGTCAGATAGATCAATAGTGATCTTTCTTATAACCTACATAAAATCTACATTATTTAAATAGACAAAAATAATATTTTTTTTAAATGTCTATTTAAGTAGAAATATTGGGGGTGAAGAAGAGTTGCTTTCCAACAAAACAAAAGTTTAAGTAGCAAAATAAAAATTTACGATATAATTAGAGTCCCAAATTTTTAAAATTTTCAACAATTTTTTAATATTGACGTGTCTATAATAATTAGTTAATAAGGATTTTGTAAAAGAAAGTTAATTAGGTTAAAATAAAAGCATACACGACAAAGTAATAAATAATGTTATTTTAAATTTTTAGAATAACGAATAAATAAGTATATAACCTTCATGGAAATTAATAATCAATAAAATATATTAAAACAATTCTCAAGATAATAT
>JBBPBS010000276.1:13402492-13417269 GCA_037974835.1 Cicer judaicum
TTTCATGGTAAAAAATAATATTTTGAGTTTGTTCATTATATATAGTCCCCAAAATGGATAATTAAGGCAAAAAAAAATAAGTGACATAACACCTCTAATTAAAAATAAAAATTAGTTATCGAAAGATTAACTAGAAATGCCACATGAAACATAAAATATAAGAAATAATAGTATTCAAGATAAAAAGTAAAACAAAAATAAAAATAATAATACTATAAAATTCAATGTTTACAAATATATCTCAAATTAATAATTACAAAATATATATTCAATTTTTTATAGGAAGAAAATATTCTATAATAATTGAATGTTTAAAATAAAACAAAACGCATACAAACAATCGCTCATATTTTTTTAATAATATTTTTAGAGTAAAAAACATTCATTTTATTTATATCTTTTTTTTATTGAATATACAAATACTAACTCGTCTTTTTTTATCATATTTTTTAGATTAAAAATCACTTATTTTATTATAAATTTTTAATAGTTTTCATTCTATTTATTCTTCTGTTATACAATCATTATTCTTATAAATTAAGAAACTTATAAATTTCAAAACTTTTTTTCCGATCAAATTGATACATTTATATATCATAAATATCACTTTTAAACTTTTAAAAAAATTCAACTGAAATAATATTTTACGAAATTACACCCGCCCAACGTGGGAGTTATATCGTACTTATGCATTATTTTGATTATCTGAATTATTTATTTATTGGTACATGCAGCAGAAGCCGTGCAGGCTGCAAATCCGAATGTTCTTGTCATTCTCTCTGGCTTAAATTTTGACACAGACTTATCATTCAATGGGAAGCAAGTATTTGAGGAGCATTGGTATAGCTTTGGTGACACTCAATCATGGACATTAAGAAATCCAAATCAAGTGTGTGAACAAGTCACGAGGAACTTTATGAACCAAAACAAGTTCCTCAACTGTTTTATGGCAGTGGCAGCTGAACTTGATCTGGATTGGGCCTTGTGGACACTTGTTGGAAGGTATTACATTAGAGAAGGGGTTGTTGCTGCTGATCAGAGTTTTGGTATTCTCAATTGGAATTGGAGCAAGGTTATGAATACAAGTTTCTTGCAAAGGATGATTGATCCAACCTTGAAGCAACTCATGGGGAAATAATAAAGTATACAATGTATTTTTTGTCCAACCTTGACATGCAGGAGCAGGCTTATCATATAGTGATTTTCCACCCATTGAGTGGTTTTTGCATCTTAAGAATGTTATTGGTTGATCCATTGAAGTTGGGACATTGTTCTAATTCTGATGGTTGGGAATACAGAGCCCAAAAGAAACTTAGTCAAAGGGTACAGATTTTTATGTACAAGGAGAAGGAAAAGAAGCTAAACTTGGAACAACATGCTCAGGTGTCACCAATAATTGCAAATACCTTAGCAGAGCTAACACATGTGACCCTGCAACCCAATGTTATTCAAACTTGTCAACAGTCCAAGGATGGTAAACTAAAAATTGTCAATCAAAAAAGTTAACTAGATTTGGTGGGGTGCGCCAAGCCTACGTTGTAGTGCAACACATAAGCAACACTTGAGAGATCCAATAGCAAACTATTGTAGTGAACTCTTCCCCTCAACAAATTAATTTAATATCGTGTGAATCATTGATTCACATATCAGATATTAAACTAATAAGAACAGATACTACACTTGATCTTAGCCAAAAGGCCGAGAAAGGTATGAGTTGGACTTAAGCTCACGGAACATTTTATATATGCCACATATTAAGTTGGTTTATTAAATCTCCAATGTGGGACTTTTATGCAATAACTTGGAGGCTATATTTCCCTTTCTTTACTTGAAACCTGAAGTTTCAAAACTGCAAATTGTTTGACTCAATTTACTAATATATCAGAATAAGCTGCAGATCTCTACACTCTCATTTCCTTCCAATTTGTTCTAAATACTTTCTTTTCTACGTATATTTATTGGCAATTTAGGATCACTCCAAACCAATGGCTCTACTTCTTGGAATTGAATAATTCCAATGCTTTTGCTATAATCAAGATACGGGGAGGCAAAACTTATCCCTTTTCTGCTTCAGAAGACGCAGAACTCTGGAACAGCTATCCTGACTCGGATAAACACATTCACAGATTAAAAGAGCTAATGCTACAATTAATCTTTTTCCAATATAATTTTACTTATTTTTCACTTTGAAGTTCAAAGAGCATATCAAATATCAAATACATTTACATTTATGAAACTCAATCATTAAAATCTTCTTAAAACACAATTATGTCCATATGCATCCATTCATACGAAATCTCAGATCAAAATCCTAACATACACGACGCTAGTGCTCTACGTATAGTTGGTATGATATACCATCCAAAATGTATTGATATCACTGTAACTGCTCCATTGGTTTTTCCTTCTTTACACCCAAGAATGGTTTGAACATCAAGAGTACTCCAAGTCCTTCAACAACATTCATGACAAAGAAGACCATATGGGTGCCTACAGTTAAATGTAAAATAGTGAACTTCCTGTAATATAGCTAGTAAAAGAAACCATGTTCCTATTGTGAATGAAACCCTCTGAATCATGTACTTACTATAAGACCACAACCATGCTATCCACCAATAAAAATAGACACTGATGAAAAGATTAAAACAAGCATTCAAACATGTTATTCTAAAGGTTTTAATAAATAAAGGGTACAGTTATGTTCTTTCTTATTAAGTAAAACCAATTCAGCTAAAAGTTGACAGTTAGATTAATTAAGCTGAGCATCATACCTGGGAGGAAAGAAGCATTTAACCGCTTTTGTGACCATGCTAATCTGCATTAACCAAAAGCAGAATAAGAAAAATGGATATAAGTTTTTAACAATGGCTCTTAAGACAGGAAAGCGAAACAAATCAAAGCAAAACTCACAGTGCACCGCCTCCAGCAGGACCGATTGTTTTGAATGCTGACATAGCAGTCATTGCAAAGCCATTAGCTGCCCCTCTTTGATGTTGTTCCTGTATACCAAATCAACATGCTATATGTGACGCAATTCCATAAAAAAAAATATATGATCTCAATTTTCTTAAGGAAATGACAGCTAATGCAAGGGAATTATTTTTTACCACTGCTCTATTTTGCAGAAGGAATAAACCAGTTGCAATTGTCTCCTAAAGTCCAGCAAAAAGAACATGTCAAGCGAGTTTACAACGAAGCCAATTCAATACATTTACACCCTCAATATCGTTCATGAAAGATTGGTTATATAAAGAGAAATGTGCACTTACAGACATAAGAAACTTCAGAATGGAAGCAGTATTTATCACAAGGTACAGTGTTGAGCCAGACAGAAGTGTCATGAAGGGATAACTTTGCAAGAGGGGTATGGATAATGCCTACATATCATGCCAAAAATAACAAGACATATTTGAAATAAACAAACATTTAAATCACAGTAATTTCCATATAGGGTTAAAGCTAACCCCTGTGATGCGAGCAAGGTTAACAGGTCCACAAGCTTTTTGCACTGAAGGATACAGGGCAAGCTGGTAAACTATAATACCAAAACCTGAATGGTTCAGAAAAAATCAGTAATTAAGCAGCATATCTATTAACTAAGAAACATTAGATCCAGAATATATAATATTTAACACAACATGTTGTCCAAAATTAATAAATGCCTAGAGATGTGAAAAATGTACCTGATATTGCAAGAACATTACCCACATCATTAGTTGTAAAGTTCAAACCGCCCAAGCTTCGTGGACTAACAGCCCATAATGAAAAAACCTAGTTAATGGGTAAAATGGTGTTGGCATATACCAATTCAATGAAATATCAGTTGATAGAACACAACAATAAATGTATGAATAAATTAATATGCAAGCAGAGGGTCAAAACTCAAAACAGCAAGATCATGAAAAAGAATATTACCTCTTGATAAGCAATATCATGAAGAGAGAAAATACTGTAAACTATAATAGATGACATTAAAGGCCAATTTAAGAAGATGCTTTCATCTTTTTGGATCATTTTGTCTTTGGCAGTCTCACTGCTTCCAACTTCTGCAGCTTCCACATTGTCAGTGGACTTTTTGCTGCCGTTGTGGTAGTGAAGTGTTTCCTGCAGTGATGCAGATATCTTAAAACAGTTCTACTGAAAGTGACTCTATATGTTATATATAGTCACACAACAATAAGAGGGGAAAAATGTATATGGTTCAGGAACTTCAGATACATACCGGTAGCCAAATGCAGGCAATTGCTACTACAAATGCAAAAGCTGATATTACAAAGCAAGGCAAGAAATATGGAAACCTGAGAGGAGATTTATGATTTGACAAATGAAACTCAGCACAACAACAAAGTATAGAAGAAATTTTAAGAGTAAGGGAAAAGAAAAACAAGTTACAAATTAAAATCTACTTACTTATCCCAAAAGGAATCCTTTGGAAATATATGTGGGTATTTCAATGCTGGCTGTGGTGCAAAATTTAGTATTAAAGCAATGATAGACTCAAGAATCTTTGCTTAAATATTGAAGAAGGGTTTCAAAAATTGTTCTTTCCAATCCCCAATTTGAACTGAATTTCAAGCATAAGCTTTCTCACCTGAGCCAAATAACCTCCCAATGCAGGACCAATGACTAAACCTACTCCCCAAGCTGCAACAACCTGAAATGAGATCAAACATTTAATTTTTTTTTTTTTTTAATGGACATGTGCTTGTAAGATATGATGGTAGACAAAGGTTAATGAGGCATACTGTTGAGAGTCCTAAAGCTTGTTTCTCTTCTCTAAAAATTTCAGTTGCATAAGCCTGTTAATACAAGAGGTTGTAACTTACATAATATTAATCGAAGCTATAATTACTTAGAACCATAAAATGACATGAGGTATGATACATAAAAAAAAAAACTACCTTTACTGGTCCAATCAGACCATTTAAACTTCCAAGAAGAAACCTCACACTGATAGCCATCCATAGATTTGTGCTAAGACCAAACAACGTGTTGAAAACGACGCTGAAATCAAACAGGTACCGTTGATGTTATGGGAAAAAAATATATAGTATATAGCTAGAAGGCAAAGGAAAGCATGAGTTCATGTGACATATATACTTACACTGTGATCACTCCTATAATTATAACAGGTTTTCTACCATAGCGATCAGATACTATACCCCATAATATAGATGTCAAAGATCTGCCAAGCATGAATGAAGATCCTACAACGTTTTTGAAGTCCTATAATGATTAGTATAAATGAGGTAGAAGACATCAAAGAATGGAAATATGAAAAGAAATCTTACCCACATAACCAGCATAGGCGCTTATATCTTCCTCGCTTTCTGCAATATTGAAATCCTTTACCTGAAAATGAACATGTACTATATGTTTATCTTAAATGTTACATTATTAAGGATGTATATATACGCAGCTATAACTGAGGTCAATTATCAACAAAAGTTTGCAATTATGTGTTAAAATCTAAACTATCCTGCACAAGAGATCATAAATTGTTATATTGAGGAAAAACAATGAACAGAATTTTGTATTTTGAAGAACCACTTCAGATGATTAACGCCTTGAGAATTTTATATCAATTCTCAATTGAAATTTGAAAGTGATCACATCATACCAAGGTCCACACTGGCCAAACTTACAACAATTGAATTATATAATCAAATTTCCCATTTAAAAATGGCTCAAGTAACACAAATACTTAAACTCAGAGCTGCACTGCATATGAGGGAGGTAACAATATATTCCGGTAAAAAAGTTAAACTCACCATGAAATAAACGAAAGGAAAGAGTGAAGCTACCGGTAACGCTGTGCAGGATAAATTAAAAACACATCAGGGGTTAATATAGAAGCTGTTTTGATCATCATAGACAGAATCTCAAAGGAAAAAAAACAATGATGAACTTAGATTTGTTGCAGTTGAAAAATACTAGTTATCCAAATTTGGCCTAAAAAAGAATGAAAATCTTTAAAAAAGTATTAGCTTTATTGCAGTCATAAAACAAGGGGAGACAAGTTTTCTGAATCAAAATTAGAATACAAAAATCATTAACAAAGTTAGCACACAGAATCAACTCATAAGAGTTTGTTAGAAGTTAGAACAGATGCAAAAGTAGAAAACAGTTCAATGCTTACTGCCACATAAAATTGTGATCCATATATAAGAAAGATTTCGAATGGAAACATCTGTTCCCAGCTCTTTGGCTTGTTCCACCTTACAACCAGGACAGTTCTCATGATACTGTTTCTTCAACAATGCTTGTCCAAAATTCTCCTCTTCCATTTTTTTTTAGAAAACCTTACTTCAGACTACTGAGAGATACAAAAGACAATGGCTTTGGCACTTCTAGACTCCATGAAGCCTAAAATCAAAGCTACTTGCTCTCATACCGATAAGGTATATCATAATAAAGTAATTAACATATATATATATATATATATATATATGTATCATTTTAGACTCCAACTATGATGGAGTTTGTAATATAATTAATGTGATAAATGTTTTACTTACCACAATAAAGCATTTAATAATGTCTTTTTTTTACCCCACACTTTTAACTAAGCACTTCTACACTCTATTCAGTAAATGTACTTAATCACAAATTTGAATATAAATAACTACAGTTTTCAAATGTTCAATCACATGTAAATATAAGCATTCGGAATCGTGGTTAATCAAGTTTCAATTCGTGATTCATTAGATTCAATTGATGTAAGTTTCAACATTTGTTATATTCATTAACTATCTACTGAATATAATTAATGGTGGTATTTGAACCGTGTTAACCAACTATTTTGTTGACGATATTTTATGTGACAAATAAATAAAGTTAACAAAATAAAAATTGAAGATAGTTGATTATTTGAGGTACGTCTTGATGATTGCTAGGTGGGGTTGATTGTAAAGTAGGTGAGTCATTGGTGGTGTCCCTATTTCAGTTCTTGTCAAAACAGCATAAAGTAAGAGTGTTGATGAACTGAACCAATTCAAGGTAAAAGATAAAAACTAAATAGAAAATTATAAAGTGGAATGGTCACCACAAATGCAGCCTAATTGGGAGGTCAATATTATAAAGTGGCCAATCATTTCAAAACGGTCCTCATATGACAAAAAAGACTCACTATTGTCACCCAGCCAGCTTTACCCCACCACGTGTGACTGTGAGAATACTCAATAGATCAAAAAAGTGAAACTCAACATTAACCGTGGCTACCAAATTGGTCCCCAAACAGTAATAATAATCACCAGAAACTGATATATTAACTAATTGTTCATTGCATATCAAGTTGAGTGGCTCTGTTGTAGCCTAATCAAAGAGTAATAAATTCCATTTGATCTAGCATTCAGTAACTGTGAATGAGATCCTTGTTCCACAAGCTTCCCATTTTTAATTACAGCTATGGAATCAACATTTTGTATTGTTGACAAACGGTGAGCTATAACTACACATGTTCTTCCAACCATAATTTTCTCCAAAGCCTCCTGTACTAGATTCTCTGACACACTGTCAAGAGCACTTGTTGCTTCATCTAAGAGAAGAATTGATGGGTTCTTCAACATTGCTCTAGCTATTGCTATTCTCTGCTTCTGTCCTCCTGATAGCTGCACTCCTCTTTCTCCACAGTATGTATCATACCCATCTCTCATTGAACTGCATCACACAAAGTTTATCATGTAACTGAAATCAACTCACTGTTGTTTTCTATGTTAATCTTAGAGGAACATATAGTTTCAGTCACAATGAAATCAATAATAGTTCAACTTTTGTATCTTTTTTATAAAGTTGAACGTTTGTGATTTTACTTACCTGGATAACATTTAACCAATATACTATTGAGAGGAATAGAGAGTGTATGCACCTTATAAAGTCATGAGCATTTGCAAGACGTGCCGCCTTTCTTATTTCACTCTCTGATGCATCTTCCTTTCCATATACAATGTTCTCACGTATGGTTCCTGCAAAGAGGGTAGGCTCCTGACTTACCAGTGCAATATGCGATCTCAAACTTCTCAAATGAAGTTCCTTGATGTCACAATTGTCTATGAATATGGATCCCTTAGTAGGATCATAAAATCTTTCAATTAAGCCAATGATGGTGGACTTTCCTGAGCCACTTTGTCCCACTAATGCTACTGTTTTGCCAGCTTCAATCTCAAGACTTAGGCCCTTGAGAATCATTTGATCTTGTCTTGCAGGGTATGAGAAAAACACATCTTTCAGTTTTATATCACCCTTCATGGTCTTTTTGAATTTTCTGTGTCTAGTATCATCTGGTTCAATCTGAGTTTTCCTATCCAGTATTGCAAATACTGAACTAATGGCTCTTCCACTTTTAGCTATGTCAGAACTCATGCTTCCTGTGTCAGCAATTTGTTTGCCAGTGCCCATCAAAATGAGGAAAACTTGCAATAGATTCTTTGATTCCACTTGTTTTTGATGTAATAATATGCCTCCATACCAAAAAATCAAAGCTATGGATGCTGTTGTTATGAATTGTGAGACAGACAATATGGAACCTGAGATCCATGATTGCTTGATGCTTTCCTTCTTGGGACCATCCATAGCAGTTATGAACAAATTTAGCATCCTTTTCTCAGATGAGAATGCAGCAATAGTCCTGTGGTTGGTAGTAGCTTCCATTCCTAATTGACTAGCCTCTCTTTGAGCACTTTTTGCTTTGCCTGACATATTCTTCATGAGAATGGTTTTTGAATAGAGACATACAATGACCAAAGGCTGCATAGCAATCATGACAATAGCTACCCTCCATGTAACGATTAAACCAAGTACAAAAGCCAGAGAAGCAGTGACGGAAACCTGAACTAACAACGACATTCGTTCTGCAACGAGGGATCGAACCAAGTTTGCTTCGGTTGCCAAACGTGCACAGATTGCTGCACTTGTGTTCTCCTCTTGATCAAACCATCCTATCTCAAAGGTCAACACCTTCTCTAGCAAATTCTCTCGCACCCTTTTGAGCAAACGCTCTCCCATGATGGAAAAATTGTGATGTTGAATAAGGCCTGAAATAAAGTTCATGACAGCTATACAGCAGAAGATGGATGAGTATAACCTGATTTTTGATTTGATGACAGAGTTATCATTTATGAAGTAGACAGATGCAACTATTCCTAAGCAATAGGAATAAATTGGCTGGCATATTCCTGAACCAATGGCACCTAAACATCCAAGCAAAGCATGCTTCCATTCAGGAGCATTCATTTGCAGTAAACGCCAGTGAGAGATGTTTGAACGGTAAGGTTTCTCCAAATTTTCACTGCTGTAGTCGTCAAAGCCAGACTCTATAACACTGATTGAGTATATAGGGCTAAATGGTTGTGCAGGGCTAAATGCATGATGAATTGGAGTGCTATGCCAGCTTGAGTTTGAACTTGTTAGATTTTCCGTTGCATGGGGACTCTTGTTTATTTGATGCTGTGCATTTTCATTTTTACCTGTTGTTTGTTGCATATGTAGCATTTTTCTGTAAATCCCACTTTGTCCATTGTTTAATTGGAGTAGTTCATTGTGAGAACCACATTCAACCACCTTTCCTGATTGAAGAACTACTATTGAATCAGCTTTACGAATTGTCGACAGGCGATGAGCTATGATGATTGTTGTTCTACCTCTAGAAGCCAAGTCAAGGGCATCTTGTACTACTCTTTCAGACTGTGAATCCAAAGCACTAGTGGCTTCATCAAGTAGTAGGATTTTCGGGTCTCTTATTAAGGCCCTTGCAATAGCAATCCTTTGCTTTTGCCCTCCTGACAACTGAGCTCCTAGTTGTCCTACCTGAACAACAAAGTATAATATTCTAAGCTATGAAGTTATTGTATGAGATCTTGCTAAATCCGTTTTTACTTTTGATACTTGTTATTTTGCTTTAGTCCCTGTAACTGTAAAATTTGTTCATGTTGAAATTAGTCACCGTGATATATGTCTAAGATTCATGTTAGTCCATATGTAGCCTGTATTGGAGGGACTAAAATCAAATTCTCTACATATTACAAAGACTGATTTCAACATTAACAAATTTTATCGGGACTAAAAGCAAAAAAGTGGTATATTTGTGAAATCTTAAAATAAAAAGTGAAAAACAAAGATAGCAAGTGTGGCTGGAATGGGATAGGGCTCATAGCTTACTTGAGTTTCATATCCATTAGGAAGTTTAATGATGAAATCATGTGCATTCGCAGCTTTTGCTGCTTTTGTGACATCTTCTATTGAAGCTCCCTCCTTGCCAAATAGAATGTTCTCTCTTATGGATGTTGCAAACAGAATTGGCTCTTGATTTACCAATCCTATCAAAGACCTAAACCACTTAAGGTTTAGTCTCTTTATATCATGTCCATCAAGCAATATCTCACCACATGTAGGATCATAGAATCTTTCCAGCAAAGAGATCGTAGTAGATTTTCCAGAACCACTTCCTCCAACTAGGCCTACTGTTTTACCTGCCTGAACTTTAAGGTTGAGTCCTTGGAGAATCAGTGTATCTGGCCTTGAAGGGTAACTGAATTCAACCTCTTTAAATGTAATCTCTCCTCTGGCATGATTCAAAATCTTACCTTTTTCTTTGGTAGAGTTTATGGTTGCCTTTCTATCAATCATCTCAAAAATCCGGGTAGCAGCTATGGTCGCCTCTAATATGGAAGCCAGATTTGGAAGTGCACTCATCAGAGACCTGCATATAGTCAATTGAAGTCAATAGTTGTGGCAAATGAAGTTCCATGGATAATAGAAGCACATTTTTCTCCATAACAATATTAATTTTTTTTCATGCACACAAAACTATCTAGGCTTAATTGCACTTGGCAACAAAATTGAAACAAAAGGGAAAACATGGTGAAGATACTCACAGTCCTCCCCAAATGATACATATTTCAGCACAAAACACATGGCCACCCTTTTCTCCTTTGGTTCTGACAAGAACACTCCCAACCCAAGTTTGGAATGCCCAAGTAGCATATAGCAACCCAATACTTCCAATAACCACTCCCTTTGTTTGACCTTGTTTTATGCCAAGCTGCATACATGTTTCAAGAGAAGAGCTGAACCTTTTCAGAGTTTGCTTCTCACCTACATATGAATAAACAGTGCGAACCGATGAGATTGCTTGTTCTGCTATGCTACCAGCAACTCCGAATGCATCCTTCATTTTACCACCCAGCTCTTTCATAACCTTCCCAAATATGAGTGCTGGCATGATCATCATAATTGAAAATGGAAAAGCAGCTACTGCAAGTCTCCATGAGAGGAAGAGTGCAACTATAAAGCTAGAAAAAAATGCCGAGAGGTGAACCAGACAACTAGGTACCTGAGACAGAAAATACAAAGGGTCAGTTTGAATTGATTTATTTAAGCTTATCTATTGGCATAAACACTTTTCAGTCTATTGGTTAGAGCTTATGACATGTTCCCATACTTTTATCACTTTATTTCTATAAGTTTTTCAGGATAGCTAACGAAACTATTTTGACTTTATTTTATCTTTTATCATAGAAATAGTGTATACATGAGCACTTATGCTATACATGTTTAATTGAGTTGTATATCCAAATAGGGTCAAATTACTTTAGCACAAAAGACTTAAGGAGAAGAAAGGTTCTTAAAACTTAAATATACCTTATCAGACATTGTGTCTTGGATTGTTTGAGCATCAGAAGTTATGGTGGCGATTACTTGGAAGGTTGTGGAAGAGTCACTTTGCTTGTCAAAGAAACCAACTTCTTGCCTGAGAATTGATTTAAGATATTCAATTCTCATCCGAGAAGTTTGTCTTTCTGCAGTTCTTGTCCAGCATACTCCTACTGCAAGATTATAATGCACTCTATTGGAATCAATATTATAGTCTTCAAATGTTTAGAATAACGATATCCACGTCTTAATGTGCCCAAAAATGGAGAACAAATATCAAGAATTGCATTGCAGCAGTACTTACCAATAAAAGCAGATAAAGCAACCCCAATGGCAACACCTAGTAGCCTGAGAGCATACTGAAAGAATGATGAACATAATTTTGTCATATGAATTTAGAAAGAAATAAAAAATAACAAAAATGAATGTCACCATAACTACTACTAAGAATAATGAAATCACAACTTTGAACTTAGATAGACATACGATTATATAACAGAAACAGAATGAAAATTTTGCATTAATCTTATTGTTATTAGTGTATGTTAACTACTACTAAAACTAGAATAGTTTTGTTTTAGTATTGGTGATTTGAATATTAACATTGAATGAGATGTTTCACTGATTAATTAACTACCTTATTGATTGTATGAATGGAGATAGTATGTTGAGATCCACTAGCATAATCATCTATCAAACTGCCAAGAACAAGCATAGTCATTGGGGTTTGTATGCCATCTCCAATACAACCTAAAGTCCCAAACAGTAAAAGCAACTTGTCAACACCATCTGCATAACGCAAAAATCCACCTTTACTTCCCATATCCTTAGCATCACAAGTAATTACTACTTGTAATTCTATCTATCTTTTATAATTCCTAATTAATGTCCTTTCCTGCACACCTTATTATAATTTAAAAATATACTTTTGTTTGCGTCATGAATATTATATTTAATGCCAATATTATTGCCAAATGGATTGAGTGATTGGCCGGCACATGTGTTGCTAATCATGTAGTATTCTTCATTTGTTGTCATAACATGAGACATAACAAGGCATTCTTCTAGTTCTAGTTGTTGGTTATGTTTTATTTGGCGTTGAGGCTTAATGTTGCCTAATCATAATCATTGGGCCCGTCGAATGTAATAGAAAATTAGGATTCTGATTGTTATTGGATGACATGATGTCTTATACACTAAACTACACAATTTTATTTTATATACTATCAATTATTAGTAGATTATATGTAACATTAATGATTAATGTAATGAAATCTCAGTAAGTGACGTGCAACAGAATCACATTCATATGGGAATATATTATACAGGACCTTCAAACCAAAAACATAAGGATGAAAAATTGACATTATAGAGTAAAATGAAACACAAATGTCCACCACGAAAAAAAACAACTCTATAACATCAACTGAAAAGTGAACCGAGCACCAGGACAAAACCAGCCTGCTAAGGTCTATCTACAAAGCATTGACTTGATACCATCTTCATTTTAAATAAAAAAAAATCAAATTTTGAATTTTTTAAAAATTCAAAATAGATTGTCAAAAATTAAAATTAAAATTCAAAATGGTTAAATAGGTTTTTTTTTAATAAAAAATGTTATATGAACTCAGTCAGCAAGTGAAAGTATCAGCTTTTGGAATTAGATACTGGGGCTATAAGTTTGACCTTGTTAAGTGGGCCTCTAAGGTTGGACCCATTTGGGTTATACCAAAAATTGACAATAAGATACTTCTTCGGCAATTATAAATAAAACTCATATATTAAAAATAGTTAGTAACTTTCATAAAAAATTAGTTATATAACTTTATCTAATTTTTTTTTATGTAATCAAAAAATAATTATATTTTGCAACTATCCTTTTGTTTATTAAATTTGTATGTTATATTAAAATATATGTTGAGAAAAATATCACTAAATAATAAATTGCATAAAATGAATTAGATTTTTCTATACCAAAGATTTTTCTAAATTACATATTATTTTTAAAGATTTTTGGGTACCAAAGATAAGCTGGTTTGACAACAAAAAATCTTAATATGCCTTTATATTTGTTTTCATCCTCTTTATTTATTGAATCTCTCTTATCATTACTCTCAATGAATTTCTTAAAAAACCTATATTTTCAATGCAAATAATTATTTTGGAAAACATTTTCAATAAATTTTTCTTGGTCGTGCATATATTTCTATAAATTATTTTTAATTATTTATTATTCTGAATTTGAGAGAATAATTATTTTATAGAAAAACTGAAATATAATTGATGACAAACAAAGATAAAAATGGACACATCGTAACTTTAAACTATTAAAATGTTAGTAAAAATGAATAATATTTTTCTTCAATAACGACATGTATTAAAAATGGATAGTGTATTTTTTTCAATTACTTGTAATGACTATTTAAAAGAATTTAAATTAAAAATAATCATAAAAGTTGTAGCTTTTGAAATTTGTAGGCATAAAATAATATATTTCTCTGTTAGAAAGATACTAGTACTTATGATAAAGGACAATGATAATGGCGATGGAGCAGGGTATAGAACAAATACACATTCCGTACAAATGGTGTTTCCAAGGTGGTCTGTTGCATGGTATCCAAGTCTACATGAATAATTAAAGTTGCCAAAAGAAAATTGTAAGAAAAAAGTTTGCATTTCTACGTGGTAACTTATTCTTCCGGCATACATGAATGTTTATTTAAATAAAAATAAAATTTTTACTTTATTTTTTATAATATAAAAGTATTATTTACACAATTTTTAGTTTTTTTCTTATATTTAAATTCTTAACTAATGTTCTTTGAATATTTGTAAATAATTTTTTTTAATTTTCAAAATGTAATATTAATTAAGTCTTTTCAGTCATATCATTTAATAAAATTTTATATACGATATTTTTATTTTTGTATTTTGCAATGATTATTATTTAAAAAAATTGTACATATATTAAAAAAATATAATAATTATTTTATTAAATCAAATTTTCATTATTATTAATATAAAAAATAATAATATTTTTAAATTTATATATATAATAATAATTAAAATATAATATAAAAATAATAATTAAATGCTGTAAATGATGTTGATTTTAGAAAGAACAAAAA
>JBBPBS010000276.1:13427460-13455442 GCA_037974835.1 Cicer judaicum
TAAATACTTTTTATATTTTTTGATATACCTATTAATTGCATGATACTTGCCACATTTCTTGTTAATTTTGATGAATTAACAATTGATGATGTAATTAATTGGATTTTTAAGTAATCAATAAATGTTGATAAAAAAATACTATTTTTAGGAGAATAAAAAGTACCATTATCATATGAATATTATTTAATTAATAAAAAATTATAGAAAATAATTAATAAAACCATATATAAAAAAAAACTCAATTGTTTTAATATTATTTAAAATTAATTTAATAAATAAATTCACGTAAATAAAAAAAAATAGTTCATTTTGATGAGAAATCAAAATAATTTGAAATTGTGAAACATTTGCATGAATTGAATTTGATGAATTAGCTCATTTCATATTCAATCGTCCTCTTATATAAATTAAATAAAATATTTTGTTTTTATTGTAAATTATTTAATATTATTTTTATTACAATTAAATTGTCTAATGAAAATATGAGAGATGAGAAAAATATTAGTTATAAATTAAAAAATCACGAGACAAAAAGTGAGCATGGTAAATATCAGTGATAAATCGATAAATCATGAGATATATATTGAACATATTGCTAACATGAGTTATTAGAGTGACATAATATATACACACTATTTTCTTATTCAACTAAAATATAAAAAAATTTACATAAATTTTTTATGTTGTTGTAGAACCGTTGAAATTATAATTATTAAAAAATAAATAAAAATACCATTAATTCTGTTAAAGAAATTATAATTATTAAATAAAATATTAATAATTTATTAATTAAATTTTGAAAAGATCCATCTAATAATTCACAACGTGTTGCACCGATTCTGAAAACATATTTTGAATACATATGAGACATATAGTAACTTATATATTTTGTTGAAATTATAAAATATAGTTTTTATTAAAAAATATGAGAGCACATTTTGATTATGTTAAACTTATTTGATGATCCAAACATATATTAAAAAGTTAAGTGGAATTATTGTGAAGAGTCTTCGTTTGAAAGATGACCATGATAAGTTGAAATGCAAACGAGATAAAATGTCAAACAAATGAAATTGAATAACAATTGAGATGGATCGCTCATACGAGTATAAATGATAGGAAAAAAGTTCAAACTTATTTTCTTTTATTTGGAGTGTAGAAAGTTAGATAAATAAATATATACAGTGACTTTAAAAAATCTCTAAAAAATGAGGATTTTTTAACATCATTAAAATAAATTAAAAAATAATAATTTGTCTCACTTGAAAATAAATATTTTAAAATATTTTATTTTTAGGAACATTCACTAAATTGCATCTCTAGAATATGAGATTTATATATATATATATATATTTTTAAAAAAATTCTTAATTGCCCTACTTTGAAAATTATTTTCTTAAATGCTCTAATTTTTTTTTAATATGAGGCCATTCTTTGGGGAAACGACTATTGAAGACCAATTTTTTGAAATTCAATAGAAGGTCGTTTCCTGGGGAAGCAACTTCTAACTGCGTAATATTACTCAGTTAGAATTTGCTTCCCCAGAAACGACATTCTATTGAGTTTTAAAAAAATATATTACTCAGTTGGAAGTCGTTTCTCCAAAAAAACTGTCTTTTATTGAGTTTTAAAAAATTAGTTTTCAAGTAGTCGTTTCCTCAGAAAACGAACTCCTATTAAAAAAAATAGAATATTTAAAGAAATAATTTTCAAAGTAAGACAATTAAGGAATGATTTTTCTAAAAAGGGATATATATATATATATATATAAATCTCCTATAATACCACCATGCAAGGAGATCAAATTTTTTTAGTTTTTTCAAATATTTGTACTAGGTCCCACGTTGCGTATTTTAAAACCATGGCCGTGCACATTTTAATTACGTCAAACTCATTGATATTCAAACATGTGTTAAATCTAATTGTTAAAGTGATTTTGAGTTACCCCGAAGAGGTTTTGCTTGAAGGACAACTCTTAGGGATGACAATAAAATTCGTATCCGCGGATATTCATTCGAATCCGTTTGTTTTGAATGGAGAAATTT
Organism: Cicer judaicum; assembly: GCA_037974835.1. NCBI lineage: Eukaryota > Viridiplantae > Streptophyta > Magnoliopsida > Fabales > Fabaceae > Cicer > Cicer judaicum. The sequence continues at coordinate 13,429,506 of JBBPBS010000276.1, forward strand.
TGCTTTAATTGAGTGCATGTGCAGATTTTATCCGAGGTTAAAATTTGGAGGCGGGGACGGGTTTGGGATGGTGATATCCACTCCGCACCCGCATCCGCACCCGAACTCGTCCCGCAAGTATTATTATTGCAGTATTTAAATTTTATATACATATTTAATAAATTTGATATTTTTTAAATATTATAAATTATAGTTTTATCTATATATAAAATATTTTTTTATTTTTTTATTATAATAAAAATGTTTTTTAAATTTATAATTTTATATATATGAGTGGATGCGAGTGCGGGCGGAAAATCCAAAATTCGTTGCAGGCAGAGATAGATGTCTAAATTTTACACCCGCTATAAACGGAGGACGAATGTAAAATTTTCCCAATTAATCGGATGCGGGTGTGGAGGAGGCGAAGTTCGCCTTCGCCCCGTCGCGTTACCATGCCTAACCACCGTGATTACAAGTTGGAAGGCAAATAATAAATATGTTAAATCAATGAAATTCAATAAAAGGTGATATGATTTTCTTATAAGAGTAGAAATGGGAGAAAAAATACAAAGTGATATCTGAACCCATTCAAGTTAAGAAGTATAAAATGACATTTTAAAAAAGAATTATACAAAAATTTAATAATTTTAAATATACAATAATAATCAAAAAAAATTGAATCTTATAAAAATAAAATAAAAAATTTATTGATTACACTTATATATCAAAAAAACAATTCAACACATATATTATTTTGATTTTTTAAAATATAAAATAAAATTAATTTTTAATTGTTTATCAAAATTGTTTTAACGTATATTTTTTAAATTGTAAAAATAATAATAATTATAATAATTTTAAGTCGAACCATGAACAAAAGTTTCAGAATAATAAAGTGAATTAACTATATATTAAAATTGTGATATAGTATAAATTTAGATTGACCTCACTCAAACATTCTCTTGCTTTTAATAATAGTTTAGACCTCTCGTCCATAAACTAATCTCTCACTTGTTTTGACTGAATTCCTAAAAGATAAAATTGACTGACGGTATATTTAGATATTTCCTTATTATATATTTTATTTTATTTTTCTATAACTCTTGTCAGTCTTGTGTCAATCTCAATTTAATAGAAATGAATGTATTGTACTCATTTCATTTTAAAATAAGCGTTGTTTTAATTTAGAAAATATTCCAAAGTGTCTTTTGATTTTTCAATACAATATTATTTCTTTTCCTAATTATACACTCATAAATTAATAATATGTCTACCACTTTTATATCATTAAATTTTAGTGTACATTTATATGACAGTATTTTATAGTTATTGATAAGGATAATTTTACAAAATTTTCTCATTTTTTCTTTTAAATAAAATGGTAAATCCACTAAAAATTAATATATACAACTGTGAACTCTTTAAATTTTAAGATATAAATATTATATTTAGTAATTTTAATATTTATAAATTTAACTAAAATTTAAAAACAACATTCTTATTTATTATTACTTTTTTAATCTATTAAAAGAAAAACTAAAACAACCTTTTATTTAGAAAACGGATAAAAGAGTATTAGGTACACTTGGTATCTCTAATAAAAGACACAATGGAGTGGGAATAAATAAACGCAGTGCGAGGAAGCAGCCATCCATGTTTGCTCCCCGGACCCTTATTATGAGGAATGTTTGCCGGTGCTGGTGGGTGGACATAGGTATGGCTACAAACCTAGTCAAACTAAATACTTGTGCCACCTTAGCATGCTTGGATTATATCTTGCACAATATTTGCACACCAATATATCCCATTTGATACAATCATAAATAAAGTAGGTATGTATGTTCCAACATAAAACTTATTCAAGGTGATATGTTCATATTCTTTTTATTTTAAGCGATTATGTGAAAAAAATAATTTTATTTTTTAACCGTGTTTTTTTAATTAATCTAATAAATATTAAGTCAGACTATGATTGTTTTTGAGAATTAATAATTTAAATAAAACTCATTGACCGAGGTGTGTTTGAAATGAAATTAGAACAAAGGTTTATAAACTAAATGTTAAAAGGTTAACTCATATAAATCATGATACCACCTTGTATCATCTTAAAATAGTGTTTAATTGTTATTAATTCTTTTTTTATTTTAAAAAAAATCATTATAATTAATTCACACGAGTATATTGTCCTATATTTGAATTAGAGTCACAATCTAAAATTATGGTTTATCACTGCTCATTTAACATTCACATGTATCACAAGCCAAAATCAGGTTCTAATACCATTTATTAGGGAGTCCGGAGAAGCACAACATTCAGAATGGACTAAACAAATATTTATAAGAGACTTAGACACAACATCTCAACCTAAAACCTTAAGACATTAAATAAATAGGTCATTCTCCTTATATATCCAATACAACCTTTATTCTTAATCAATTGAGACTAACCACTCATAATTAAATACCTAACATATCTCACCTTTTTATCAACTCACTATGAGCTCAACTTATCTTAAATTTGACTTTTTACCTAACAATTAAAATCTTTGAGTGTAAAACTATTATCACAATAATAATAAACTAACACATCACCAAAAATAATAAATTAAAGTAAAAAATAATAAATTAAAAGTAAAAAGTTCATGTTCATGCTTAAAAGTAAAAAGTTCAAGTATGGATTAGGGGATCAAAGTAGGCCATGCTTGTGAAGATTTGACCTACAAATTAGTCTACATCAAACATATGTGAGGTCAAACTTTTTTAAAACTACATGGTTAATTTTCTTTTAAGTTAATTTAATTAAATAAGCTACACTATAAGCCAAAAAAAAAACACGAATATTTAGATCTATCATACTCGTCTACTAAACTAAATGTCATAGTATTTCTATTACTATCATTATTATATTAGATTTTTTACTTTGTTTTAAATTACAAATTTGTTAACATTTTCAACAATTTAAACAGTATTGTTTTACATGTAAAAGGTGTCAAATATTTAAGTATATTATAAAATTGAAATATGTTATCATATAAAACCACGTAATTTAAAATATAACGTTAAATTTCAATGTAAATTAATCTCATGAACTTATTAGTCTATTTAAAAATGCAAAATATAAACTCATTTAAAAACACTAATATAAAATATATTTCAAATAAATTAAATAGATCACACCCGATCTCAAAAATGTAATACTCATATTTAAAAGAATGCTTATGATGGATAATAGATCAGGTTTGGTATTGATTTTTTTAATAGATTTGATTTAAACCTTAAAAATTTTATCTTATTCAAACATATTCTCATTCTCAATGTTGAGTTCAAATATCCTAAATGAAAAAGAAAACAACAACAAAAAGATAGTTTAATTGATCCAATTATTTCCATTGTAACTAACCGAAATTCGAAGAGGCGAAAAACAAGTCAAATTATGATTTACCCAATATATAAAAAAAATAGTTCTAAACTTCATAGATAATTATTGCAAATTACATTTATAATATTCACACACAGATACAATATTTTAGAAGAAAGGAAAACATAAAATAAATAAGTTCACAAACACATAAAAAACACGAATACCTTCACTAGGCCCAATAACAAACTAGCAAAATAAAAAGAGGCCCAATAATAAACTAGCAAAATAAATAAAAGGCCCAATACTCTTGATAAAGAACAGGGAGCTTCTTTTTTTTCTCATATCTTTTTAGAACCCCTTTTTAATTTTTTTTTTGTCGACAAAATTACTCTTTTATAAAATTATATTTTTTAATCCGTAAAATATAAAAAAAGTACACTTTTGGACAAAATTTATCTGAAAGTATCATCTAAACACCTCTTTTATTGTTGTTATTGTTTTAAAGTTGAGTGGTATGAGAGTATCCATATAAAATGAAAGTGGAAGAGATGGGTCCTTTGTTGGAGGATTGCTTTTGGTTTTTCTTGTTGTAGTTTTAACACATGAAAACGGGGTTAAAACTACATCAAGTTGTTGATCACATCATAAGATATAACAAGTTGATGTTAGCGACATGGCTTTCGGATGTGCTTATTTTACTCTAACTTACACATGAAAATGGGGTTTTAAATATGTTTTTGAATAAATCCCCCAAAAATATATTTTGGAGAGGGGTAATTGTATCAAAATTTAAAGTTTTAAAGAGCATAGGGGTGGAAGCTCCCAAAAGAATAATCCTAAATATGTTTTTCATTAGTAACCATCTATGTATTGTTTCTCTCCAGTATCCAACATAGTGGTTTCTTCTTCATCCTTTTGTATTTACACTAGCCATGTGTCATCTCTTCCTCTTCTTTCTGCATTTAAGCAGCTGACCATGTTTCCTCTTGAAAAATTGCGATTGTGACAGGCAAAAAAACTGCAAAACGTAGAGATAGCAACTGGAAGTGAAAGGCGTAGGTGGGCAGGACGAGAACGGCGACAGCATTGTTTTGTGGGATGGTCGGAGAAACAGTGACGAGGGTCTCTTTTTTGGGAGAAGTGTAAAGAAGGCATACACAGATGAAGCAAATACTAGTTTCTAACATATAACAAAGGCAAAGTCGTGAAGATTAAAATTAAGTGAATTTACAGAAGCTACCATGACATCACTTAATTAGATTAAAGAAAAAACAATGTCATGACTATTATCTACAATCTTGATCTAAAATAAATAAAGGTAATTAAAATTAAAAAAACGAAAGGAAAGACATGGATCACAGCCCTGACTTTCCCCTACAAAAGTAAACTCAAAACTGTAAATTCCAAAAGAAATTACATTATATGGGTAAAAAAATCAAAACAGTCTTTTTTTCTAGTAATGCTTGAGTCCCTTTTTAAGCATGCCAAAATAATTTTTGTACCTCTGTGCTAACCCAAACATGCCCAATGTGCCTCCAGTGTGAAGCATCACCACTTCTGCTTCTCCTTCAGCCTTTTTGCTAGAAAGATGCATTGCCGTTTCCCAAGCAGCTAATGTGTACACAGGATCAACTAAAATCCCAGTTTGCTGGGCAATTTGCTGACATGCTACCATTTCTCCATCCAAAATATTACCAAATCTTGAAATGACAAATAGGTGATTGAGAGGGAACAAAACAAGAGTTAGAGACCAACTATTAGTGTTTGTTCATACAGTTTCTTACGACTACTTTTGCTCGCTGATATAAGTGTGAATTTTATCAACTATTGTTTGTAGAAGTTAACACCAGCAATCATTTATATTTATATTGCAGGGTGCTTAAACTATTTGAAAAAGGCAACTTGGCACATATAACTATTGTTTGAAAAAGATAATAGTCTAATACTGACACATTTAACATGGTATCAAAGACAAGTTAAGGATGACAAAGTGGGCATTGGACCCCAAGACCTGCGCTAGGTGTAAGAGTGGGTATTGAAGTTGTATTAGAGGTTCACATTGTTAAGGTTCTCGGGATGTTGGATGTATATATTTACTTGGACACTCCCATCCTTTGAGCTAGCTTTTGGGAGTGAAATTCAGACATATTTAATGTTGTATCAGAATCGAGTTAAGGATGACAATTTGGGAAATGGATTCAAGACTCGCGCTAGGTGTGAATTGAAATCTCACACTGTCAAGGTTCTCGGGTTGTTGAACGTATATATGTGCTTAGCCTCATTCTTTGAGCTAACTTTGAGAGTGAGGTCCAAATTAATTTAACATGCATTACTAAGCTGACACCATGTCGGCGTTTAAGAAAGGGTCAAACCCATTGTGGATCTATCATAAACTGTCTTCAAATATATCTCGAACATTCTAGTTGCTACCAAGTCTATGACATCTTTATACCATAAAAAATAAATGAAAAATAAAAAGTCTATAGCATCTTACTTTCTTGGATGGCCACGTTCCACCCAATGCACAATCCTGGCAACTTCTTTGTTTACATCATGGTCAATAAACTCAACATTAAAATGGTTATTGAATTCAGAAATCAAACGTTTTTCCTGTTTTTGGTAGCCATCAATTTTATCAGCGAGCATGACTGCATATACCTCCCACGGGAGTCTGCATGGAAGCAACAAATAAAATTACTATGATACTATGATGATTTAGTGTGGTCTTTTATATTATGGTTCAAAACTCAACGTGAATAATTGAAGGGAAACATTTCAAAAACACTTTTAACTAAATTAGCATGCTACAAACTGAACCGCACCCTAAGCAAAGGGCTGCAAGTCCTATACCAACAGCTGTTGTGCCAGTACCAGCATCCACGACAAATTTCACGGCCCTTTGATTTCCAAGTAAATGATTCTGTGATAAGTATTGAACTAGCCGAATAATACCTATACAAAGAAACAACATTTTCATAAAGTCAGCACTAATTCATGTAGGCTCTAATATATAGACTATTATTGAGCATGAATCCTATTCTTCGTAAATGGTAATCAAGAAAAAGCAAATAAAATTTGTCCTAATAATTACGCACTATCATGGTGACATGTACAGAAGAATATAAAATAATGAAATATTGAATCCTAAAACTGTGCCATTTACAACAATATAAATAAAACAGTAGTATAAAAAAGTAAAAGTTATCAGGAAGTAAGATTCTTGAAAAGTATGGCGACACATAGACATGACAATGTGACAAACTACTAGATAATATGCACATACACGTTGGGCATAAGAAATGCTACACAATTCACATTTTACATGCACCGATGCATATGAATTTGCTGTTCCTTTAAACCCGTTCAATAATCATTTTCATATATGGTATGTTAAAGCTAGGATTCTAACCTCGCTTGACATTACTGTCTTTAGAAAAAATGGTATGTAAATAAGATGCTTGATTTTTTTATTTCTTTTTGAAAAATTTACCTAGTTAAGATAAAATGTTCCCAAAGATATCGACTGTTGTTTTTCAAACTCCAACTTTACATTACCTAGTAGAGCAACAGAATCACCAGCGCCTTCGTTGACAATTAAAATCTTTTGAAGATGGTTTTCCTCAGTTCTACTCGCATTCATTTGCATAAAATTAGGAGAAGTAGACAAATCGGTATTTGAAGAAGCTTGAATGATATCACTGAACAACATGACAGAACCACTGTTTCCGGCTACTGAATTAGCATAGCTCTTTAGCATGTCTTCCCTGTTGGCATAAATAGTTCTTGGAACATATGTGACATTTCCGTAAATTGTAGACATCAAGTTATAGCCAGTCAAGATTTCGGGCTGCTCTCCTCGTAGAAGCAGATGTGACATAACTCCTCTCTCAGCACACAGAACAGCTGCAAAATAAGCAAAACATGATAAAGCAAGTAGTATTAAGGATTAACTATTTATTAAGAATTAAACATAAGGTCCACCAATGTACAATTCACTTGTGAAAACTAAGCATAATTTTCCCCATAACCCAGAAAGTTACCTACCAATAGCAGCTGTGTGAGCACTTTGACAACCTCCACAGGTAACCTAGAAAATGTCCTAGCTGAATGTTATTTGATCTTGGAAAACCTACAATCAAGTTCTTTGTGTGGTAGAAAAACACTAGGAGTATGGAACAAATTAAACAAAACTCAGTGGTACCCCCTTCCCTTTATGACTGCAGGAAACAAACTAACCAACATACTGAGAAGAACTCACATTCTGAGAAATATGCTACTTTGTCCTCTACACTTTAAGCTTCTAAGAAATGTATATGAATATTGTACCCTAACAAGAAGATCTGATTTATGGCAAATACAAACTTTTGAAGTGAATCTTGAAATTAATAACGAACCGAGTGCTGTTGTTTCGAGTAAAAGTTTACTTTTTTCTTTTATTGTTTAACAACCAGCAAACACTAACCAATATTCTATGACTAATACTGTCCCAAAAAGAACCCTTATTTTACTGATAACCCTTTTGACTCAATGAATTCAAGGCTTAAATTTAGGGACCGGATATATGAAATCGGGCCATGTTATGAATTTAAGAGAACGCAAAACTCAGAAGCCAATAAAGTGAACTACCAAAGAATAGTAATAAAAGAAAAACTAATCTATCAAACATTGTTGTAATTTGTAAAGTAATGAGTTGAAGAATAATTTACCACATCAGTAACTGAATAATCTTGAAGCAAGGGAAGTAATCCATCCAATTTTCTTGCTTTGTTGCCATTAATCAGAGGGTGCAATAAATCGTCCCGCACAATATAGAATTGTTTCCTTTGTTTATCCCTTTCGACATTGGCATCGGCAAAAGTTGGATGAGTGTTCAATAGGAAATTACGACCGTTGGATCCATGTGTGTGAAATACTTGATGAATTTTAGTTTCAGGGGTTGGCAATGTCCATCTTCTGTTGAGTAACTTTACAATAGACTCGTCACTTAGGAGTTTTGGTTTTGAAATAACCTATCAAAAAACAACATAGGCAATAGGCATAGAGAGAAAATGAGAATTTATGTACTTATAACCTAAGCAATCCTATTATACTAAAATGAATATCGTTATTAATTGGGAATTGAAAAGATAGGGACCTGAAAAGCGTTTGAATGAATCCCGTTTCTCATGTCGCATGTCAAAGTGCTTCTTCACAGTTCACAACTTTTTTATCTTGCGATTTCGATTTCGATTTCGCCACTACGGTGGTACCACGTACATGGCTTCACCTAAATTGATTTATCACTTACCTCGCACGAGGACAGAATCTCCAAACCAATTCTTTTAAGGTTAAATATCTTTTTAGATACCACTAAAATTTTAATCTTTCAATTTTTATTTTTCATTCAGTAAAATAAAAATATAATACATAATACATACATCTCTTGTTAAGTGAATTTATATTTTTTAATAATTTTTTTAAGTTTATTTATAATAATAAAAGTTTTTAAAAATATTAATTTAAAATTGGATTTTTATATTTATATTTTTTTTTATTCTAAGTTTTTATATTTACAATTTTTATTATTTTTGTGATTTTTTTTTATAATCTTCTAAATATGATGGCATAAAATCATTCAAAATAATGAAAATGGTAGGTGATGACGAGTGATGACATAAGTTATTTTTTATTTTATATGAACTAATATTAAAAGAATGAAAATTTATTGATATCAAAGATATATTTAATTCTTTTATTTATTTATTAAAATAATTTAGAATAAAATAATAATAGTAAAAATACATAATATTTTATGACTCAATGAACAATTATAAAAAAAAATACATTTAAATCCCTTAGAATACAATTTATTTTTACTATATTTTTACATTATATAACACAAGTTAGACTTATCATTTTATTTAAATGTTTTGTTTATGAGTGAAAAATAAAAGATATAGTCGAGTAATAAGATGGAGAGTAAGTAGACACACATATTCAATAATATTCAATAAAGAAAGGTAAAGTGGTAGACAATAGATGCTGATGATGATTAGATGTGAGTGGTCAAAGATAATATTCAATAAAAAAAGTTGAAGTGAATAATCATAGTATTTATAATGATAGTAGTGGTCGATTGATATTAAAATAATGTTTATATTTATTAACGGTTGAAGTGAATAATTATAGCATTTATAACGATAGTAGTGGTCGATTGATATTAAAATAGTGTTTATATTCATTAACAGTGATATGTAACTTTTAAACAAAAACAACAAATACAAATTCTAATTTTTTAGTATTAAAATTTAAATAAAACCTGTTTTGGAATTAAATGATAAATCAATTCAGCTCTATTTACTAAAAATGAAATTTATTTTAAAATTAATTTTTAAAACAAAAAATCAATAACCCACGGAGACTATATTTTTTAGGCATTTCGTCTATAATGTACTAACATTTGGTTTACTCTATTCAAAATCCTAAAGATACCATTGCCTAAAGATGACTTTGTAACCCAATTTTGTTTTTCTTTCATTAACAAAATTAATTAGAGTACTTTGATATGATATTGACCAAGTAGTGAAATGAGGTGGAAGGGATTTCAACATCAGATGGAATTTTTTCCTTTAAATATCACTAATGTTGATATTTTTTTGTTCGTTTTTATTTTTCGAGTTGTCATGGTATGAAATTTGAAAATATGCATAATTTTGTTAGAGTATGATTTTTTAGGGAATTTAAATTTTTTAATATAAATTATTTTGTTTGAATAATTTTTATAATAAATTGATTATATCAGGTATTTTATCAAAATTAGATTTAGAAAATTTAAAATAATAAATAAAATCTAACAACTTCAAAATATTTCCTTATTTTATAATATACAAATCATAGAATGGTTCCTATAAATTTATTTATTTTTTTAAATTTATAATTTTGACATTATACGTTTTAAAACTTGTATATTAGTTCCTATATTTTTTTTAGCAAATTGGTTCATAATTTTTTAAAAATATTTTGCAAATTAGTCTATAGAAATTTGTAAAATAGTCTCTCAATTTTTTTAAATTTTTAATTTTTGCCCAACTTTAATTTTTACTCTTTATCCAAATTTTTTAAAATTTATAAAAAATATCTCAATTTTACAAGAACAATTAATCTATACCCGATCAACAAAACTTTCAATTAAAACATTTAAATTATCTAAAATTATAATTATTATAAAATTTTCAATTATTTTATTTAAACACACTCTAAATATTATTTTAAAGAAGATCCGTCGTCGTGTAATATTGCTTGCAAGATATTAAAGGAGAGATAGAAGTGAACTCTAATTTGAAAACACCTCATTTTCAATAAACTTTTAATAATAAAATAATTATTCTAAAAATCTGCTATAGCAAGTAACATTGAGACCTCCGTATATATTAATCACGAATAATAATTTTTTGTGTAATTTTATTTTGATTTTAAATAAAGTGAGTAAAAATTGACGAAATATATAATAATTATTACAATTGAACTTATCCTTCTTACAGAGATACAATTATTCTCCACTCATAAATTGTGAGGAAAAAAAAAAGTAACTAATATGCAGTTAGTGTTTGACACAACAATAAAATAATAAGTAATAACAATGAAACAATAAAAAATATTTGAAGTAAAAAAATACACTATTACAAAAGAAAATTACGAGTATACCCCAACTGAAGGGTTTTTGACAAGTTAGGTTTACGAAGAGTATTACAGCAGAGTGTACGTGAATGAGTTTTTGCCAAAACTAACAGACAATCCCATTCTCATGGCTTCCCGCGGAGGCGCACCACCGGCGGAGGCTTTTCTAGCCTCTGGTCGTAAGTCCGAGAAGCTAAGCCTCACATCTCTCCAATCAAAGATCAAGTGCGACCATGAAGGCTACGAATCAGAGTTACTCCTTGTCCGCAACCAATTCCACTCTTCCCTCGAACTCTTTCAACAACAAGTCGCTATGAATTTCACTTCCATCTCCGGCATCGCAAGTGATCCCACCGTTGCCAAAGACCTCGCCGAAAGAGCTATGTTTCTTGCTCACGTTACTCCCTACTACCCTAACCACCTCGCCGATTTCCCTCACAAACTCGCCGATTTACTTCGTTGCGCCGCCCGTACGCTTCCTTCTGGACTTCGTAATGACCTAGCCAAATCTCTTATCCTTCTCATTAATCGACAGGTTTGCGTGTTTCCTTCGTTTTCAATTTTTATACGAAAATTCGTTCGTTGTTATGTGAATTTTGTGTGAATTTTTGTAGATTGTTAATATTGGAGAAACTCTTTCGTTGTTCATGGAGCTTCAAACCCTAGGTGACGCTGAGTTGAAGAAGTTGGCGTTTACTCACGTTGTTCAAAGCATAAAGCGCATGAACTTAAAGCATAAGGACGAAGCGAAAAACCGTGCACTACAGAATGTCATTTATAACATGCTACAGGTTTGTGAATATTTCTTCTCCATTCTTTGGTTTTTGTATAGGATTCTGTTTTGTGCATGTTTGGTTTATAGGTATGGAGAATTTGCTTTTCTGGCAGTTAAATTTTGATTAGTTAGTGAATGGTTTTATATTATTGAATAGCAAGAGGATGAAGATCGGGCCAAGAGGGCACTTGTGACTTTATGTGAGCTTCACAAGAAACAAATATGGTTTGATGAGAGAACAGCAAATGCTATCTGCACTGCTTGCTTCCATCCATCGTCAAGGTTTTTTTTTCTTGTGTGGTTTACTATTGCAGTTTTTTTAATTTTTTTTTTTATCTCAGGCCTAAATATTATATTTTTACGTGTTTCTCAGAATTATGATAGCCTCATTATGCTTTCTGCTTGATTATGAGAAGATTGAAAACTACCAAGATAGTGATGATTCAAGCAGTGACGAAGAATCCACTGAATCACCTCAAGTTATTCTTAGAAGAGAGACAATTTATAAGGTGAGATTGTCTGATAAGCATTGAAATTGAATTAACACTACTGTTATTCTATTAGTTGTCAGCTAAATTAGCTTTCATATACATATATATATATATATATATATATATTTGCCTTACTCAAACAAAATGATACTCCTTTGGTTCCAAAGTAAATGTCGTCCTAGGTTTTCACACTAATTAAGGAAGAAAGGAAACAAAGTGTGTAAATTAACATTTAGAAAGAACATGTTACAACCCAAACCCCTCTAATTGGAAGATACAAAACCTGTGAGGTTTGATTGGTTTAGGTTTTCCTCTTTAACATCTCGCCCTTTGCGGATTGGGATCTTGCTATCACTACACCCAAGGTCTTAAATTGTGGTTGCATTGCAGTCAAATACAACTGACGTATGACACTAATTGTGGTGGTGGAGGCATAAAAACATTTAATATTATGGTCACAATTGTGGCTTTGGACTGTTTTTGAAAACGTAACTGATTTACGCCCTGCTTCACTCCCTCCATCCAAACTTAGCTTCAACTAATTTTTGTGCTTGCACCTCACTCATGGGATTGTGAGATAATGATGATAGGAGCATTGCAAGATGTTTCAGGTTGTTTATGAAATTTGCAAATAGCACTTCGTTATCAGTAATAATGGTCCGTTCTTACGAAATTTTAGGCAAACCACCAAGGTACGTCAGCTAGCAAAAAGAGAAAGAAAAAGAAATTAGACCGCATAATGCGCAGCATGAAAAAGAAACAGCGCGTTTCATCTGAAAGGAACAACAACATCTATTATTCACCACTCAACCATCTGAAAGATGCCCAGGTTTGTGAATCTATTGTATCATCATCATATATACACTTCTTGTTTGCGTTTTGCTTTATCAAATCAACATCTTGATCCATGTGATCTGTAGGGTTTTGTTGAGAAGCTGTTCTCGCGTCTGCAGAAATGTAATGATCGATTTGAGGTACACATTGTAATTAAAATTAAAGCAGCATGTCTGTATTATTGTAAATGAAGACTCTTAATTCCTTTTCAAACATTCTCATGATTATTCAAGATTAAATATTGATGTTTGTGCAATTACACTTTTTAAATTTTAGGTCAAGATGATGATGTTGAAAGTGATTGCTCGAACAGTTGGGCTTCACCAGTTAATTTTGTTAAACTTTTACCCTTATCTTCAGAAATATATCCAGGTATCATTTAATAAATTTGGTTATCTTTGGTATTCTATAAATAACTGAAACGTGACCATGTTAATCTATGCATTTTGCAACCAGCCCCATCAACGAGATGTTACAAATTTGCTTGCTGCAGTGGTTCAGGCTTGCCATGATATGGTATAGTATATTGTGATTTCTCTTGATCAGATTTATTTTAAAATATTTAGTAGCTTTTTCTTTCGAAGTTTGCAGTATGCTGTTTTTGTTTTTTCTTTGTATCCTATTTCATTGAAGGTGTTATTTGGATGCAGGTTCCTCCTGATGCAGTTGAGCCCTTGTTCAAACAAATTGTAAATCAATTTGTACATGACCGCTCACGTCCAGAGGTTTTTATTTAAATCGACTTTTCATTTGATTTAGTGCTATGGACTTTTTATTATTATTACAGGGGCTCTCAACTCAACTTTGATTTGTTGATGAATTTGGTTGATATTTTTAGGCTATCACTGTTGGAATAAACACAGTCAGGGAGATATGCTTGCGTATGCCACTGGTAATTACTGCAATTTCATGGCCTTTGGACTTGCAATTTACTGATTTTCGTTTTGACGGAATATATCTTGTGCATCCAAGAAGGGTTGATTCCTACAGATGTTCATTTATTAGTAGGATCATCTAGGAGTACCTTGTTAAGAAGACTTGTGGCATAGTCCTTGGAATGAGACCACTCCCTTGTTACAAACTTATATCCTGTGTTTTTGTTAACTTCCTAAACTCCATCATTTGTCCTATATTGATCTTTTGATTGTGGACTGTAGTTAATGAATGAAGACCTACTACAAGACCTTGCTCTATATAAGAAGTCACACGAGAAGGCAGTTTCAATTGCAGCTCGATCTCTGATTACAGTATTCCGACAGGTGGTTACTAGCTTCTTTGTGTGGGTGGTGTGTCGATGTGTGTTAAAGCACAATATCACTCTCATACCCATTTTCAACATCTGATTAATGTTGTTCATTTGTAGGTTTGCCCTTCACTGCTAGTTAAGAAGGACCGAGGGCGGCCTACTGACCCTGAGGCAAGACCAAAGGCTTATGGAGAAGTCAATGTTGCAACTGATGTTCCTGGTGCTGAGTTGTTGCAGACCAATGACGATGATGTTGAACAGGAGACCGATGATTCATTATGCAGTGGCTCAGACAATGACCAGGAATATGACCAAATAAGTATAAATCCTGATGATGAGAACCAGCTAGGCAGTGATAATACTGAAAGTGATGATGATGAAGCCATAGATCATGATGTTGAAACAGAAGATGAAAATGATAGTATTTCTGATTATGAAACCGGTGTTGATGATGCTGATGACGTTGAAGATGATCTAGAAGACGGTGAAGATGAGTCGGATGAAGATGATGGTGAGATTTCGGAACATGGAGATGATGATGTGCATACATTTAGTCATGATGGAAGTGTGGAGACAAAAACTACATTGAAAGACTCAGCAAAAAAAAGGAAGTTTAGAGATTTCAATGCTCAACTTACAGCTGCTGATACAAGTCTCCGGGCTTTGAAGAAATTGGCAGGGACAACAACGGAAGATGCGGAAAATGCCCTACCAGAAAATGAAGATGGAATTCTTTCTAATGCAGACTTCCAGAGGATCAGGGAACTAAAGGTTTGTTCATCTCTTATTCAGCAAAGCTCAATTTCTGACTTCTGTAAGGTTTTATCATTTTGAATTTGTTTATTTAATTCATAGGCAAGAAATGAAGCAAGAACTGCATTAGCGCAGCATGGGCTTCTAAAGTCATCAACAAATAAGATTCCAAGCTCTGATCAACTAAGTTTAAAGCGAGTGGATGGTTCCATGCTTGAAGTACGTAGTTTTGGCTTGTTTAAATTGTTTTCTAGCTTATCTTTATCTGCTATCCATTCCAAAATGAGAAAATATGGGGGCAATCAAATTTACCTATTCATCCGTGCACCTTTTAGGTTCATGTAAAGAAAAAGCTTAACAAGGCAGAGAGGCTAGCTATGGTTAAAGCAGGGAGGGAGGAAAGAGGGCAGTACCATGCTCGAGCAGCTGTGAAACAGAAAAAGGTATGCTAGTTGTTCTTACTTGCACAATTTGAATCTCTGCATTTTTGAATCTCTGCATTCTTGATTATCTTTTGCACTTTTAATTGAATTTTAATTGTCCATGCCCAATCATGGGCATCTAGAATTTTTCCACAACATAGTGATTCTCCATATAAAATAGTGTGGCAATAACATTCTTTTTTGTGCATATATATTTATGCGAGACGAAAGTAAATTGACAAACAAGACCACACTATTAAAACTAAGCAGTTTATCAAAATGTTAAACTTCCATGAAGTTTCTTGTTATCAAATAGAAGTATTTAGATTATGTCAAATCCAATGGACGTGTATTTTTTTTTTAATTGAACAGACGGGTGGTCTAAGTAACCGACAAAAGGAACACAAGAAAAGTATGCCTTTAGCTGCAAAGAGAAACAAGGTAGCAAGATCTCAGGTGCAGAAAAGGAAAAAGAAGCAGCAGTCTGGTAAACAGTTCCGTGGGAGGAAAGCGTGGCAATAGGAAGAGCAACAAATATGGGGGTTCCATCATAAATTTATTCTTTTTATTCTTAAATTGAACCCTTAGTCTGTTTTTTCCATACCTTGAATTGAACCCTTAGTCTTTTTTTTCCATACCTTGTTTTTTATTGTAAGCCAACTCAATCAACGAGAAAATGCTTAATTTATGTTATATTAAATTTTGATGGTAATATTTTTCAAGATTCCTTACATTGAATTTTAATTCGGCATTCCAGAAGGTAATTTCTTTTTCCTAGTAATTGCTTCACTCATTGTAACTTTCTGAAAAACGGCTACACAATTTTGATTGATTCTGATTGCATGCATTAATTAAATGCTTGATGTAGTAATAGTTGTCCGATTTCTAATCAATAATGTAGATTATTTAATGATAATTTGGTAAAGTTGTATTAAAGGAGTTCACATCAATGTAGATGATTTAATAGTTGGATTAATGGAGTTCACATAAATGTAGATGATTTAATAGTTGTATTAAAGGAGTTCACATCAATTGTGTTCGATTTCTAAGTAATAGTTGTCTCTAATATGGGTAAATGCGTTCATTTTTAAATGCAAGGAATTTACATCAACACAATTTAGTTGGAGGAATTGCATGGATTGTCAAGTTCAACGGTAAGAAAGGTGTTTGAATTATACATAATTATTAATAGGGAACTAGAATGCAAAATGAAATAGCTTGTATTTTTCAGTCACTCAATGAAAAATATAATTATACTAAATTTAAATATGTTCGTGTTAGTGACTTTTCATTTAGAGTTGGGCAACGTTTTGTTGCTTGTAGTCTCCTTTGTTTAATGACATAAACATGAATAATTGGTGTCATTTGATTGTTATTGGGAGTACAGAACATCCGTTTTCATTTGAAGATGAATCAACATTTTACCGACTTAAATTTATATAAAATGAACGTGCTTTTTCATGCAACGTGCTTTTTCATGATAAACTAAAATAATTCATTTCACATTGTACTGTTGGAAAACTTCCTTTATCAATCGAGCAAATAAACATTCATAATCAAGTTGATCGACAAATATATCCTTCAAAAAATGCACCATTTACATAATTCAAAAGAAATATAAGCATATTTATCCTTGCATCCTTTACATGATGATTCTATATGATACACTAGTTTCGTAACATTTTTTTCATCAGATTTTATTCAGTCTCGATATGAAAATTTTCTATTTTTAGTATAGTAAAAGCAACGCTATAAAATTTCATCGAAATCTGTGAAAAAAAATTAAGAGAATAAGACAACTCTATCATAAAAATTTAGCATCTAGTTACTGAAGGATGTGACAACAGAGGTGCATTTTTAACGAGACATATTAGTATGGACTAATTGTAAATTAACATAGGCTGATTTCAATTCTTGCTCCCAAAAAGCGAAGATTAGTGACAAATTGCCCAAAATGCTTAGCCAGAAGAAATTTCTATGACGAGAACACTATCTGGAAGAATTTTGTATATATAACTTACAACCTACATCCAAATTGACATATAGCAAAAGGAAAACCAGTGTTCAGTAGGATAAAGTCTCTTCAGAACATGAAGGCAAATCACAACCTTGTCCAAATATATCAGGGATTCCATCCCAATGATTTTTCTCTCTTGCCTCCCAATAACCACCCATGTATCGGTAAGAACCATCCTCATCCTTCTTAAACCATCTGGGCTGCCATCCTCTTTCTTGCATCTTTCTTGCCTGAATTATGAATATGAAAAAAAAATTTAAGTTACACGATTTTCAATAAGTAAAAATATAATATGCACAAAATAGCATAAAGCTTAGGCACCCAATCTCTGAACAGATTGCAGATAATAATAGTAAATCAAAAGCAAAAGGGTAAGAAATCCAAGGACGTTGAATAATACAACTACTAAATATTTTGTCAAAAAATGGCAATTTAAGGTGTAAAGGAAAACTGGCTAGCCACACCTGGAAAAGAAATAGAAAAAAACTGATAGCATGTGCATGTGTCCAAACACACTAGATCTGAATGACAAAAAGCTAAGTTGTAGGATGATTACCTGTCTCTGCAACTGTTCAAGCCTTAGCTTCTCTGCATTTGCAAACTCATATTCTCCATTTTCTAAATGTCTCTGATCTGGTCTCAATCTCGAGTCAGTTGGAGGCAACTTCTCCAATAAACCAGGCATTATTTCATTCAAGGAAATTGCAAAGGGAGAAAGGTTGTATCTCGTTTTTGGAACATAGTTGTCTCTTTCCCACAATAATGCAGCTTCTGTCATTGGATCATAACCTTTGGGCTTTGTAGTTGGATCCCCGAGTACATAGTACATTGCTTCATCCCACTTACCAATTAACATTGCTACCTTCTCTCCAGTTCTGTTGTCTTGAACAAACCCATGGACCTGATTGACATATATTTGATTAAAATTACAAAACCCAGAGCAAAGAAAAGCAGAGAGATTATTAATCTAAGCAACTTATCTCAGTTGTTAAGTTTCTAACAATAAGATGAGGGAAAACTAATTTAAACTATAAAACAACAATCAAATCTTATCCCACTAAGTGCAGTCGGCTGCATAGATCAAACAACGTCATAATGTTTTGTCATATATCTATCCACCTAATTAAACTGAAACAAAATAAAAGGAATATAAATTTTGTTGGTGCTACAAACTTCCATAATAATTGGATCAATTGTACCTTACGAGGTCTAACCCTAAACCATTAAAAGAATATAAATTCTAACCATGGGAATTTTTTAGGTTTTCATTTTCACTGCACATTTCATTGATAATTACATAAGCAGTGGTTTTCTTTCCCCTTTTTCATTGTTTTCAAATATTTATGTACAAGAAACAAAGTGAAAACATTGCGACATATCTGTAGTTAATAGTGAAAGAAAACATTTGGAGATTAAGTAGGGGAGAAAAAAAATATTTATGTCACTTTTTCATTGTTTTCAAATATTTATTTGCCACTTCTTTACACTGCACTGCATTATTTGCCACTTCTTTAAAAATAGAACATAGATAGTCAACTTAATTTGGAGATTAAGTAGGGGAGAAAAAAAAATGTTTTGACAAAGATAGTAGAAAGGGGAAATATTAATATCTATATAATCAAAATTAAGTTTATTTATATTCAAAGTGACATTGCCGTCTCTATGTCCATTACAATTCTACCTGATGTGGATTGCGATCTATGATAGATTGCTCTTTGAACTTCAATTTGCAAGAGTAGTTTCCACTGCCCTTGATGTGCATAGTACCATAGTGGTCACAATAAATTTTACCTAGTATAATATTGTATATGGAAGTGGTGACCTTGCTCCACTGAAATGTTTCACCGTCCTCAAACTGTAGGGTGAGAACGCCCACAGGATCTAACTGAATAGATCGCCCCCAAAACTTTCCTTTCAAATTGGAGTCTGCCCAGAACTTCCATCCTTTTCCCTCACAGTGACAAGCAACAATCATTGGATGGTGACTGACCTGCAGCAAGCTTCTTGTTAGATGATATTAGAAGCATAAGATAGACATATTACAGCTATTTTCAGGTTCAATGGATAGGCAAGAGTCATACTTGAGGTGTTTGTAACCTCCAAGTACCGAGTTCAAATCCCCTCGGGGACAGTTGTAAATTGGTCGGTGCCACTTTGATTAATAGACATTTCCCCTTCCCCAACTTTTTTTAAAGAAAAATGGGTAGGCAACAATGAAACAATAATTTTATGACTTGTATTGCTATGTTTTCCTAAAAATTTGATTAATTCCCATAAATCAAAGTTGAAGAAAAATCCAGTTACCTTCTCAGAAAAAAACTTCAGTCCTTTATCTGGATAGTCAGCTTCATAAGTCTCCCCAAGTAGAGGATTGAAAGGTTTACATTGTCGACCTTGAGTGGACGCATAGCCAGACACCGCAAATGCTGCAATATTTAGAATTCTCATCAATTCATTCCCCTGCACCATGCAAACCTTGATTAAAATCATAAATTTCAAACAAGCTAAGCATATAAACATGAAACATAACAAGCATGAACTTTCACTTTTATAGGAAATCAAGCATGCACTTTTTTGTTTTGAAAAAAAAATAATCAAGCATGCACTTGAAAACTGAATATTTTCCTTTCTCAACTTTCAATGCCGGTAAACTCGAACGATACTACATTTAACATCAAACTACATCATAAAGGCTCTAACAAAATATATTTTGTAAGGATTCAAAATCCTATGAAATGCAGGATCAGAGCCTATCTAGAACCCTGTCTACTCAAGCGTCTAAAGATCAATATCAAACATGGTTTCAAAGTCAAGTTAGTTCTACGGTCTTAGTTTAAAGCAATATGTAACTAATTGAAGTGATTTTAATTTTCATGAAGTACTAGTAGAGTAAGTCGAGCAGCAATTACAAGCCTACATGATATAAAGGTTACGGCAAATATACATGCTTGACTCATTTACGTATTAATGAAATCTCCAGGCCCTAGGGAACTGATTACCCAACACAATGCAACTGAACAACACTTCTTACAAACCCTTATTCGGTTATTCCACATGTATGAGAAACTTTGGAAGTAGAATAACATCTAATAATAATGATTACTCTAATGAGTGTGAACCAGGGTGTGGTGGCATAAAAAAGCACAGATTAGACGGGCCTACTAAATGGATGAATTACAAATAAAATACTTCACTACATGTCGATCAAGGGAAAATTATCATGCTTTATGAAATGATGAATTTTTTATAGGCAGTGATTTCCTTAGAGTAAACCAAACTTATGATCTACCTTGACAAAATGAACATAGGAGATCATGCTTTTAAAACTGCTTTGTGACAAAAGAAAGCACAGCTGAGGACCTGACCTGCTTTCCCCACTCCAATGCTCTATCAACTAGGATTGAGTACTCCAGATCTTCAAAACACTTTTGCAATGAAGAGAGTGGTTCATTAAAATAAACAGGGAGACAAACTCCAGAAAGATCCTTCCCTATATTGTCTTTAATAATTGACCACAAGCCAACTGGTTTCTCTTTCTCTTTCTGTTCTGGTAAATTATCCCTTCTTTTGACATTTGGATAGCTTATATCTTCAATTGCCTTCTCAAACCCATGCAAACTGTCATGAAGAATATAATCTCTATCATATATACTGGCATTTCCCGTACCTTCTCTACTTCGATAGGAAGCACTTCTTAAGGCATCTGAATATAAAATCTCATTTGTATCAAAATATGTTCCATCATCATCATCTGTTTCGGCGTCTCCTCCATCTTGGCTTTCATTATCTGCAACTGAATCTGTAGCACTGCCCTCCGACATAACAGAATAGAAATCTGATACATGAGTGGGAAAATCAAGGAGTAAGATGACTGCCACGAACATAGAAACTTCAAAACAGTTAGTTGGTAGTTTCGTACAAGCTACAACTACCCATAAGTCAACGATGTCGGAACATGGAAAATAAAGCTTTTAGATTATCAGTATTTTAATCCTAGACTGACATTAATATTCAAGATTCTTGAATTTATAATACATGACCAGAATAAACACAACTATCTAAAATGGTGTTCGTATTGACTTCTATGCAAGTAGACATTATAATGGTAGTCAGGTGAAACACATGTCAAGAGAATATAATTAACACGATACTGACCACTAAATCTTCTATTTCCTTGTCCGCAATATGTCTCGCGTTCCTTAGTTTCATCTACTACAGTAGTTTCCAACTCTATTTTCTCCGTCTGCATTAATTTTAAGAGAAAATTAAAATTTTGGCTAATAAGAATTTCATCATTTAATAAGGCACCGACAGCATATAATATTAATAGTATTCTGATTCAGTAATTCCAATAGATATAAATTGAATAAATTCCATAAAAAAAATACTATAATATCAATAGTATTTACTGATTCAGTAATGGCGATAAATCAAAGTGCCATAATGCTAAAGGGAAAAAGTTTTCTAAATTGTAATACTATGAAATGTAATTCAGAGCTCAGTACTCTTAGTAATAAGAGCAATACAGTGGTCGACCTAGGGGCAAGCATAATCTTAGTACTGCCGACGTCCCTAAATATAGGGACCTGTGGAGAAATTTGTCTCTTTTTATAGGATTCTCTTCAAATTTTCAACTGTATTAATTCATTTTTTGCCAAAATACTCCTAATTATTTTACATATTTTTTTACACTAATAAGTAAGCAATACATATTATGATGGGTAAACTTAGAAGAAAAAAAACAATTTGTTGACAAATTTAATACAACATTAGAATTTTCTAAATTCTCATGATTTAGTGAATGGAGTCCTATACATAGGGATAGAGGTAGTAATCCATATGAGGAATGAGCATATCCCTGACATGTCACTGACAGAAACATTACTCTTCATTACTGAGGGAGGTTCAAACAGGATACTCTAATGCAATATTCTTTATGTAAGCAAAGAATGTCAACATTCATCTTAAAATCCTTTCTCACATTTTGAATTTCCTAAAAGGCTAAAGTAGAATTGAAAGTTGTGCAGAAGTGTAAGTATCCAATGCTTTCAACATTAGGTTATTAATGCCCACAGCTATATTTGAAATCTTAAGTCAGACAAGGTAAGCTGCTGAGCTAATGAAATCTTAAACATCAAACCAAAAAAACTGCCTCTGTAGCAAGGTCAGGTAACCATTATCATGTTATAACCATCCATGACAAAATGTAGATGATGAATCAGAATATAATGTTCCAAGATATGTTTTGAAAGGAAAGATCAATACCTCCAGTTGTTTTAAGGTGTCCAACAACATAACATGTTTCTGCTGAAGAAACTTCAACTTGCCTTGAAGATATGAGACTTCAGATAGCATAATAGATTCACAGTCATTAATGATTTCTTCATTTATGCCTTCCTGTGATAATCTTGATCGCAGCTTCTCTGTCGAAACTACAATATCTTCTGGAGTTGCAAGATCACTGCTTGTCAGAGCTCTAGGAAAAAGATCTTTTGCAGACTGCAGGGCTTCAATCCACATGGCTCTGTCTTCTCTAGATACACACCTCAAGTGAAGAGTTTTTGTCCCAGTAAATACGGAAAGCCGCTTATCATCAGACTTGCTGGAGCGAACTGAAGAAACCTGTGAACAACACATGATTAGATTTGGCACTCACATGAATTGACAAGCAAGAAAAGTTTATATTTAAGTAAATAAAAAACAACAAAGAAAAGCACACCCGCTGTACATTTTACCCACGAGGCAATACGAGTGTACGGATATAATCACAATCCTCACAACTTTCTGAAGATGTCGGTTTTAGCAGCAGTTAGGGAAAGACACTAGAGAACCCAATATTCAATATTTCAAAAACTCAAGTTCCAGCACAGATATAATGATAGGTTTTTACTAATAGTTCATAGTTCACAAACATCAATAATGAGGGTAAATAAGCAAGGATGGTTGTTTCAAATGCATCACTGCTTGGTTGTGGTAAAAAAATGATTTGAATTACTGAGAGAGTACATAATTTCAACATATTTCAAAGTAGCTGCATTGTTCATGTTTGCATTCAAATGCAAAAGTGCTGTATGCCAGTCAATTCAGAGATTACTCGTATGTGCGACTAATGTCCTAGTTCTCTAACCATGTTTGAATAATAGTTTGATCCAATAAACACCCATTACAATGAACCACCAGAAAACTATTTTCAATATTTTAGCAAGTTTGTGATTATGTTACGCTTACAGAAGTTTAGATATACAAAATAAGATTACAGTAGTAGAATATAAAGCGCTGCAAAACATTAAACAATATGTATCAGAAACGAGAACAACAAACCTTCAAATGTATCTCACCGAAGGGTTTGCATTGCTTGGTAGCTCCTCCTCCAACTACAACACCAGAAGCTCGATTCAAGTTCCAATTCGCCTTTTTCATGTACTTCAACGACTCCTCTCCGATCACCCTAACACTCCTATCCTTAGCAGGACTCGTCAAGATCTTATCCGGTCCATGAATCTTGTAATAAGAAAGCACACCATCTTCCAACACAAACCACCTAGACCTCCAACCTTTACCGTAATTCACCCACTTATACAATATCCCTGCTACGCTGCCAGCAACACCGCCGCCATTACCGCCGGCAAACACCTTAGCATCCCTAGACTCGTGAACAACATCCTCGTCGTCGTGATTCAAACCCGCGGAGGAAGATTTAACGGAATCCACAGCGATCGATGAATCATGAGTTGATAAACTGGATTTGGAGGCGGAGTTCACCGTTTTGATCGACGAATCAAGCCCTAGTTGATACTGAGAATTCGATTTGGCCACAACAGGGTTACCACGGTCCCGATCGATCGAAACCGGAGCAATGCAGCACAAAGGATTCATGGTTCACTAAAATTAACACATGATCTCCGATTTGCGAAGGTTGGATTTGGATTTGAAGTGATCGGAGTATGAGATTCGAAACGGTGTCGTTTTGATTGGATAAATGAAAAATCATAAATAAATGAAAAAAGGAGTTGAGTAATGAGAGAAAGTGATGAGGGTGATGCAGTAAAGATGGAGAGGGAGTGATGTAGAGGTTTTGTTGTTGTTATGGCAGGCTATAAAGGAGCTGAACCACTGACCATACACATCATCCATTTATGGCACTCCTCAGTCAGTACATGTACATGCCTGCCACTTTCTCTTCTCTCTCTCTCTCTCTCACTAAATCCATTTCCCATTCATTCTCCATAAGCTAATGTCATCATGCCGTTTAATTAATGCTTAACGTTTCGACTTGATTCCTTTATTAATCAATTCAATTCGATTTCAACGAGCCATGGAAATTTCAGAGTTAGTAGTTAGTTTTGATTTCACTGTGGCGAAGTGGCGAGAGATGATGACATTATTGTGTAAGGGGACAGCTAACGTGCGCACGGGTAGTGATTGAGGGGAGAGAGTGGGGAAGGCTGTGTCCGTTGGGTGACGGAGAAAGCGTCCTATTTTTTTCTTTGGCCCAAGCCCATTTGTCAACATGAGAAAATACACGTATGGAATGACGTTTACGCACTTGTGTGTCTCTTCTTGATAGTGATGGGGTCGAGGGTGTTTGGGTAATTTCATTTTACTGAAAGCGAAGTTGAACGATGGATTTAGGTGATATCCGTTATGCGTTGGGGGTTTAATTGGAGGGGGAAATTTTGTTGGGTGTGTGTTGGGTTTTGCTCAATGGGTAATGTCTATCACCGGATATAGAGGTTCAGCGTTGTTTGATTAAATGAGTTTTGGATCACCCTAAATTGAATTGCTTTATGGAACGTTGAACAGTACAATCTCGTTTGGGTGGGGCCGGGAGGGAAAATCGGTGGAGGATTTAACTGCTCCCCCTGATAGCAGTAACTCAACCAAACCAGTCCCATCCGATCGAATTAAATTAATTGGTTTTGTTTCATGCAGGCAGGCAGATTGTCGGTTTAATTTGATTCCATCACCATTTGCACTACTTCATCCGTCCTTTTTTTTTTTTTTTTTAATACATCCTGATTAACTATAGAGACAAAAAACAATCAAAGAGATCGAAAAATATATAAAATAAATTTAATTTATATATTATGAATAAATAGCTTTTATATTGTCCATTAATTAAAACTGCTAAATTATCACTTATATTTGAATTTTATAAACATTATTTTTTATATTTGAAATTTATAAAAATTATTTTTATAAATAGTTGTAATATATTTAAAATATAAATTTTTTTGTATTAATGATGTGTAACAATTAAATACTATAAAAATACAGTATTAATATCTAAATTTGTGTTAAATAATTGTTTTTCTCTTTCTATAATTATATTTTTAAAAATGTTTCTAAATATAAATATTTTTATTTTATTTTTAAGATAAACACACCATTTTTATTACTT
>JBBPBS010000276.1:13455815-13488334 GCA_037974835.1 Cicer judaicum
TAAAATAAGTATTTTAAATATATTTATTTTTTATAATATATTTAATAAATATCGTCATAAATTTATACAAAACTATTGGATTTTTGCTTTGAACCAAAAAAAAAACGTCAAATTTAATAATTTTAATATTTGTCATTTATTTTATTTGTACATAAAATAACAAATGATATTTTTTTAATGCTATTTGAGTGCTTGCATAAATAACACTATTGAGTATTTTAATAGATGGTGCAGGGTCAACTTTGTACAAGACTTATCAATTAAGTAAACATGTATTACATAGGAAAAATTAAGGACTTAAATTCTCAATATTGTTATCCGAGTCTACACATTAATGTTAATATTAAGACACTAAAATGTAATTTATAAATTTAAAATATTAAATCAACCAACTTTTATATTGATCAATAATTCAAATACCTATTTAATCTAATAGTAACATAGTAGAAAACGTTTTTAAGAACGGAGTAATAAGTGACAAAAAAATGAGTTAAAAATATAACTGTATTAAAAAACATTAAAACAAGATGAGTTACACAGACTAGTAAAACACTGCTGCTGTTTTTGGAATTCTTCACGGTGAATTTATCGGAGATATGGAGATATTCGACAGAAATGTTTGGGTTCATCATTGTTATCTGTGCACCAGTGTCCATGTAAGCTATGACTTTTTTGGGATGAGAAAATTTTGAGATATGGAGATATTCGATAGAAAGAACAAACAAGAATTATATGAGATGAGGTGCTGCTCCCTTAAGGTCAAAGATCTTGAAAGACATTATCAAAGAATGACTCATAGATATTATGTCCTTAAAACATTTCAAAAAAAATTAGCAGGGGGCCAAACTATGTAACCCTCAACTTAGATTTATCTCTGATGGTTTGTTGTTGTCTTGACTTTAGTCATTATGTTAACATAATTATTATTCATCCCAAATGAGTTGTACGAAAAAGTTGATCAAATTATATATATTAAAGAGTGATTATATATACACGGCCTCAATAAAAAAGTACATCATTTGATATTCTAAATACTACTCTAAGGGAGTATAACTATTGATGCAATGAATAAGACAACCACCGCCATTGGTACACAAGTTCGCATAGGTTGTAGATTGTCTTAACGATGTATTATCAACATAGCAATAATAATATGCACTAATTGCAATTTGTTTGTTATGTTATTTGTTTGTAACAAAAGTATAACTATTGATGCAATGAATAAGACAACCACCGCCATTGGTACACAAGTTCGCATAGGTTGTAGATTGTCTTAACGATGTATTAACAACATAGCAATAATGATATGCACTAATTACAATTTGTTTGTTGTGTTGTTTGTTTGTAACAAAAGTGATACTATGTGTTAATAGGGATGACAATTAGATCCATATTAAGTGGGTACTCGCAAAAAAAACTCATAATTGGTAGAGTAAAAACCTGCATAATAGGTATGAGTAATTACCTGCAAAATTAAGCGAGTATGGGTGCGGGTACGGGTATTATAGTACTCACTTCCGCCCTGCACCCGCACTTATATAAATATATTATTTATTTATTTAATCATTTATTTATTTATTATATTAGTGATTAATTTAATTATTGTTTTATTTTATATTTTAACATCTATTAATATCATTGGACCATTACAATATTTATAATTGAAATATAAACGTTTACAATTTTTTTAAGAATCTGATTATGATAAATAGGTAAATAATTGTGATTTTATAACTAATAGGTTATATCTTATTAATCGTGACTTTATAATTATACTTGCAACTTTGTATCAATTATCTTAGATAATATTGTCGTATGACTTGCAAGTTGCAACTTCACAAAATATTATTATGGATATTTAAATATGTATTATAACGAGTGTTCATTTGAAATATTTTGAGTTAGAAAATATTTTGGTTTATAATATTTTATGATTGGATTAAGATATTTGAATAATTTTTAAATTTAATCACAATAATATTATTTATTTATCAATTTTTTTTAGTTAAAGTGTGGATAACGGATAAGGGTACGGGCACTTAAGTACCCAGAGCGTAAGAGTACGGGTATTAAAGTTGATACCCAAGAGGGTTCGGCCCCGGGTTTGGGGACGGGTACTATAGTACCCTATCCATTGCCATCCTTACGTGTTAACATGACCTTTTTGAAAAATTTCAATAATCCGGCTATATTCGTAACTGTGTTGCAATATGCATATAAATAAAACAAGACTCATGTGATAATTTTATATGTAAAAAAATATATCTGTATTGTTTATATTTAAAATTTTTATAAAAACTATACTCAACATCTTACTTGTGGCGGATTGAACCAATTGTTTGAAATTTGTCAAAGATATACATTAGTTGTTTCTATTTTAGATAGTACTTGATAAATTTGAATTAGAGGAAGATTGTTGTCGAACGTTTTATGGCTACCACAAGGAACACGCATCATTTATAAACATCGTGTTGCATTAAGTAAGATATTTTCACACGCACATACACTTTTTCAACGAGGATTTTGCATCAATATAAAATATGTATATGTGTTTCTTGCTCATCTTTTGAGATTATCAGTGCATCGTTTTATCTTGTCAAGATGTATAAATAATTTACTATATTTTTAATTGATGTGGTTGACGCCATCACCATAAGAGACTTTGGATAACACATTCAATAAAGTGTATCGATGAATAATTGCATGCCATAGTTTCACAACTATACTATTTTTGTCAATAATATATCTATCAACTATACTATTTTTGTATACAATCAGTTAAAGGGTTCTATTCAACACACAATCAACGACCGCACAAATAACTTATAAATATTCGTTTGAAAGTTCATATTTATTAACGACCCACGTACAACATTAACTTCTCATCTCTCACTATTTTTTAAAGGTCTCTTATAATGGGACTCACAATTTTTAGTATTAGTCACACCACTCTCCACTAACAAATTAACCATTTTTCCTAAAAAAAAAAAGTGAAAATTGTATTTGAAAAATCTAAAAATTTAAAGGAGGATGAGGGGCGTGGGAATTAAAAAGCTATGGTGCGTTTAGTTATTCCCTCAAGAGAAAACTTAAAAGCCCAACCCAGAAATAATAAGCCCAACTTTATCGGGCTGTAATTGAAAAATCTGAGAAAAAGGTGGGAAGCATAAGGAAGGAATTAGAAGCATAGCAATAGCAAGTTGAGAGTGTCGTTGTTTAGGGTTCTACTCCTTCAACTATACACTCGTCACTTTTCCGATCGCGAGCGAAAATAACAACATAGGGTTAGGGTTTGGGATCGTGATCTTACCTAACAAAAAATGGCGTTGGCTTTCGACGATTACGGAAGGCCTTACATAATCCTGAAAGAGCAAGAGTCGAAGAACAGACTTAGAGGTCTCGATGCTCAGAAAGCCAACATCTCCGCCGGTAAATCCGTCGCTCGTATACTCAGAACCTCTCTCGGTCCCAAAGGCATGGACAAGATGCTTCAGAGTCCCGACGGTGACGTCATCATCTGTATGTATTTCCATTTCGTCTCTTCATTTCATTTCCATCTCATTCTCTTACTTATGCTATGTACTTTCTACTTTCCACCTTATCATGTAACGTTTCTCACTGTTAAACGAAATGAAACCCTAATATCCATTTCTACGCTTTTTATATAAAAAATGGTATAAATGTGTGACTTCTAAAAGCCGAGTGAGTAGTATGAGATTTGTCGTTGTTACTGTGAGTTTTTAGTAATAGTTTGTGTGTGTGTTTTTGTGAAGCAAATGACGGGGCAACGATATTGGAACAGATGGATGTTGATAATCAGATTGCAAAGCTGATGGTAGAGTTGTCGAGGAGTCAGGACTATGAAATCGGCGATGGTACTACAGGAGTGGTTGTGTTAGCTGGATCTCTTCTTGAGCAAGCTGAGCGACTTTTGGAACGTGGAATTCACCCCATCAGGATTGCTGAGGGATATGAAATGGCGTCCAGGATTGCTGTTGAAAATCTTGAGCGAATTGCGAATAAGTTTGAGTTTGGAGAAACTATTTTGGAGCCTTTGATTCAGACTTGTATGACGACTCTGTCGTCGAAAATGTAAGTGCTTAATCAATTTATTATCTATCTTGTACTTGTTTACAATAGCATTCAGTTTTGCCTTTCATTTATGGATTTTCTGATGATAAATGACTGCAACTTTATAACTCTGTTTTAATGTTGCAGAGTAAATCGGTGCAAGCGTAGCTTGGCTGAGATTGCTGTCAAAGCTGTTCTTGCTGTTGCTGATCTAGAGAGAAAAGACGTTAACTTGGATTTAATTAAAGTAGAAGGAAAAGTTGGTGGAAAGTTGGAAGATACTGAGTTGATATATGGAATCGTTGTTGACAAGGACATGAGCCATCCTCAAATGCCAAAGCAAATTGAGGATGCTAAAATTGCTATCCTGACTTGCCCATTTGAGCCACCGAAGCCAAAAACCAAGCATAAGGTTGATATTGATACAGTGGAGAAGTTCCAGACCTTAAGGAAACAAGAACAGAAATATTTTGATGACATGGTTCAACAATGCAAGGTTGGATTACATTGAGATCTTGTAATTATTCTATTAATTATTTTTTAATTTTTACCATTAATTTGTTTTTTTCCTATGAACTTTCTTTGTTGAGTAGAGTACACCTTTTTTTAGCTGGTGTATGAGCTAATTGGGATTATTCAAATTGATTATAAACATATGTTTTTCCTGATAGGGTGTGTTTGAACTTCATTGAAATGACATTTTATATTGATCTGCAGGATGTAGGTGCAACCCTTGTTATCTGCCAATGGGGTTTTGATGATGAGGCAAATCATCTCTTGATGCACAGGAACTTACCAGCTGTTAGATGGGTAGGTGGTGTTGAGTTGGAATTGATTGCCATAGCAACAGGTATGCATGGATTAGGATTCTTTTGATTTTAAAGTTTGAATGATGATTCTTTCTATAACTTTGTATCTTACAAGTTATGAGGCAGTCTATTTCAAGATTTTTTCAATTTATATCTATTTACAAATTAATTATTAATTATCTATTTGTAAATGAAGGTGGAAGAATCGTTCCTCGGTTCCAGGAGCTAACTCCTGAAAAGTTGGGAAAGGTATCAACTCAATCTTGATTTCCTTTTGTGGGTTTGTAAGACCTTTCCTTTTTTTGCTTCCTAAGCTGTATGTTTTTACATTTTACTACAAGTAACAAAGTAACACTAATTTATGATCTATTCAAGGCTGGTATCGTTAGAGAGAAAGCATTTGGCACAACTAAAGACCGAATGCTGTACATTGAGCATTGTGCCAACTCAAGGGCTGTAACAATATTTATTCGTGGAGGTGAGGTGTATTTTTGACATTTTCGTTTAACTGGTTTACACCAAATTTTATATGCTCAATTAATTTTAAGTTGAAAATATGGTTTTCAAGCCGTTTTGTTGTTCAATATTGTATTTTATGGATCTTTTATGTATTGCCTGTAGTAATGGCTTTGCCACTATAGACTCATGGATTTTTTATAGACTTTTATAGAATAAATTTTGAAGAGTGATGAATGTCTGAGCAGCCTTGACAAATTTATTAAAGCTGTCTTGTTTGGAACTGGTAGGTAACAAAATGATAATTGAGGAGACAAAGCGCAGTATTCACGATGCACTGTGTGTGGCTAGGAATCTTATTCGCAATAATTCAATTGTCTATGGTGGTGGTTCAGCTGAGATATCTTGCTCTATTGCCGTGGAGGCAGCTGCTGATAGATATCCTGGAGTAGAACAGGTGCGGATATTAACCCACAGTTTAATTTATTTGAGAGATGTGGCTTACAGCTACAAAAATACAGTCACTCTAAACTAAATGTTATGGCAAATAGTAATCTTAAACTTTCACATTCACTTTCATCCCTATTTATTCTTAAGCTCCCACGGTTGTAATAGAACCTTCTAACTTGGACCCTCCAACTTGGTGTTAATTTCTTAATTTGGCAAAGAGATAAACCCTGCTTATTAATAAGTCCAAGCCAAAATATTTAAATGTGTAATATAAAATATTAATTTACCTTATTATTAGTTTCCTTATTGAAAAAGGAGAAACAAAATAGTGAAAAAGGGACTGTCTATTGTCATGATGTCTGTCAACTATCTCCATCTATTTACTTCACTTTGCATTGCCAGAGATATGGAATCTTCATTTGAGTTATTGTACAAATAATTGAAGAGGGTACGAATGTTTTGATACCTATGTTTGGAATTGTGGGATTATGGGAATATTCAAATATACCATGATAATCCAAACTCTCACCCTCAGGTATTCTAGTTATGTACTGAAATGAAATTTAATAGCCACACATATCACAGGAATCTACAATTCGAAGCATTAAATACCATGGATACATAATATACATAATTAATTAAACCACGGATACATAATATGCATAATTAATTAAACCATACTTGTTAACATACAGTTAATATTTGATAAGACATGTCAAAGAGGAGGATCATAATTTAAAAAAGTTTGAAACTAGACATGTAAATAAAATGAACTCTGCCTATCATCATTTAGAAAAAGTACAATTATGAAAAATTAAAATTACATTTTTCAAATAAAGATTAATGAATGACTCTGTTCTTTGTTAATACTGACTTATTGACAATGGATCAAATTGTATTCTCATTACTAATTACTAATTTGCTTTCGTTTCGTTTTTGTTCCAAGCTTTGTTGATTGATGATTTTTCTTTCCCGTGCAGTATGCTATTAGAGCATTTGGGGATGCTTTGGAGTCTATCCCTATGGCCCTTGCTGAAAATAGTGGTCTCCAACCAATTGAAACGTTATCTGCTGTGAAGTCTCAGCAAATAAAGGTAATAATTGAACATGATGACTGCTTTTAGCCTGGTTATTACTATGCCTTTGCACTAAAATTTTATATGTATAGGTGATAGTTGATTGATGTATATATAATTTTCTGTACCTCATGAAACTGACTTTAAGTCTTCGTGCAGGATAATAATCCTCATTTTGGCATTGATTGCAATGATGTTGGCACCAACGACATGCGGGAGCAAAATGTCTTTGAAACTTTGATTGGAAAGCAGCAACAGATCTTGCTTGCTACCCAAGTTGTCAAAATGATATTGAAAATTGATGATGTTATTTCCCCATCAGAGTACTAATATATTTATTTTTGTACTCATTGCATGTCAAGATGCAGAATAGCTGATGGTATTTGGTTCGGTGGTATGATTTTGGTCTGAGTTTGAATTTTAGCTTGAAGTAAATTTACGTAAGATTTTGGCATGTTTTTTTGTATTGGAATTGGGCGACTGTCGCATGTATTCTGGTACAGGCGACTGTTCTTTGTTTGATGCATTTATCTTAATTTGAATACGATGAATTAGTTTCTGTATCAGGCTACTGTCGATTAATTTGTATACGCTCTGTTGAAATCAGAACTTGATCGTGCAAGCAGCAGCTATATGATTTTATATTCCTGAAAAAAATTCATTTCCACTACATGATAGGGTAAAATTGATTTATAATCAAGTCCCATAAATTTCATATTTTTGTGGGTATTTTAGGAAATACAAAAATCTTTATGGTGAGAGATTTGATTGAGAGTCTCGGCTTCAAAGTTTTAAATTGTAAGCTAATATAAAGTTGTTATGAATAAAATGTATAAAACTTTTTAATTTTTGCAATAAGTTTTTTTATAAGTGCATCGAGTTTAACCAATTTAATTTGTAACTATTGCTGCTAGTTCATCCCATTTAGGGGTTTGGGGATTTTGTTCTACATGCAATGCACATTAATGTAGCTCATAGGCTTGCTTTCTGGTTTCCATTCCTATCACAATTGGCCAATTAAGATTGCAAATGGATGCATGAATTTGAGTGTTTACACTTAAGGTTCTTATAGTGCATAGTCGAATTTTTTCATAATTTGATGCAACATAAATAGCCTTTCGAGCAGTATGAATTTAAACTATGGACTATAGACGTTGATACATATTTTTGCCAACAGAAATACTAACACTTTTTCTCTAATATTAGTAGTTACTACTTTACAGCACACACTTCTATCCTACATTGCCCTTTCTGGGAATGGTTGTCACAATTGAACTAATTCATACTAGCTAGCAGTCTAGTAGCAATGGTAACCCTTTTTGCATCTAAGTGCTCCAGCCCCTGCTGTCATTGAAGCCACAAGCATAGGTGGTCTTGCTGCCATACTTGAGGCTTTGGCATATGTAGAAGATGCTCCCGCTCCAGACGAAGTGAAGAACGCACCATTCAACATTAGATCTCCTTCAGACCTCCAATTCCAGTTCTTCCACTCGCCATCTGATGAATCAAAGTGCTTTGTGATCTGAAAAATCATATTTGTTTAGGTTTTTAAGAGAATAACGACATTAGTTTTTTGAGAATAATAACATTTATTAGTTAGCAGCAAATGTAGTATATATTCATATTAATCTTATATTTTTCAGTCTATCTCTGACCTCTTTGTGGTCATCATCTTCTGGAGCTAGAAATCTGTTGCCTTGGCTGAAAATAGTTGGAGATGAACTTCCACCAATTGCGTATTGTTGCCAATGCGTGTAATCATTGTTAACCACATGAAAGTATCCGAACCTACATCTGCAAAATTTGGGTAGGAAGATATTTAAATTGGTGAGATTAATCTCTCTCGAGATACTGAGAGAAGATCAACATGTTTTTCTAAAAAATATATAACAAAAGGCAAGTAGGACTTAATTATCATGTGGTAGAGAGCAATTAAGTAATTACATACCTTGGCATTCTTCCCCCAAGCCCTTCACCAAAATGGTTAAAAGCTATGGTAACTTGCATTATTTTGTCCTCATCATAGGAATCACTATGGCCCAAAAGCATAACTTTATTATGGTGTGTCATGTAATTATTAGAAATAGTAATAGCCGTTGATCCATGAACAACATCAATCAAACCATCAAAACAATTTGACAAAGAACAATGATCCACCCAAACATGTGTCGAACCAAAGATTGTAATCCCATCACCATCCGATCTAGTTTTCATTATACGATGATTAGGAGAATCACTCACATAGCCACTTCCACCTCTTACACAATGATGAATGTGTATGCCATGAATTATAATATTGCTCTTTTGTTGTACTCTAATGCAAGGCCCTTCAGCAATGTGGACATTTGCACCTCTACCATCAATTGTTTTATAGGAATTAACGAGGAGATCCATTTTAAGGTTAATCACCATGTCATGTTTGAAAATGATCCATAAAGGCTCTTGTTGGATAACACCATGTCTTAATGTTCCTGGCTTGGGATTTATAGGGTCATCACTTGAGTCAATGACCATGTAAAATTTACCATCTTTTCCACCAATGGCTAGTCTACCGAATCCAATAGCACATTCTGCTAGACGCTTGCGGTTCATTTCCCAATTTGGGTCACATCTCCAACAATCATCAATTGGGTTGCTTGTACCACAAGAATAATAACCCAATTTTCTTCTCTGCTCATTCTCAATGATGCTCCTATACAAACAAACAACACAAAACCAAATATCACTAAAAGTTATAAAGATGATTTGCATAATTAATTAATTTTTTTTTTTTGAAAGAAGATCAGATAAGAATAACAGGTATTACTCTTTTTCATATAAAAAGTTAGTGTTTAGAAGATGATACCAAAGCTCAATAGAAAAGTACACAAGAGTTTAATAGTTTAGTTTTGTTGACAAAAGAGTTTGATAGTTATATATTAAAATACAAATAAGGTTTACACATATCATAAATCACATTGATGGTGAAATATATATGTATGTCTATATAAAACTTGTCTACATGATTAGTATATAGGTTTTAAAATCACATCACATCAATCTTTAATAAAATAAATATTAGATTAATTTGTATGCACACTTAAATTTTACAATTTTATCACTCTATTACGTTAATTCCTAAAATATTTATACAAATATCTAGTCAGTGAGACGCAATTGAGGGTGTTACTAACCATAGACACAAATTAAATATAAAAGTATTAGTGACATATTTGGATGTTCTCGAGTATAATTGATTCTAACTTGAGAATAAAATTTATAGTTTTTGAGTCAAAATGTGATTTTTACATTGAAATTTTTACTAAACTCACTATCACCTTTACATATACAAATATAAATCACTTTACATTCAACTCACTTTTAATTAAAATCAACTTTAGAAACCACAAAATCAAACTGGCACTATTACTAAATACTTCAAATCAGTATTTTCTGGTATGACCTGCAGTAAAATTCTACTGATGAAATCAATTGGTATACTAGATGTTCATGCAAAAAATGAAGAAAAAAACAGAACTCCCTGTTTTCCAACATAAATTTTTGTGTGGAATAAGACATTATAAATTTGGTCTGAATATTAACAATGTACTGCATAACATACTTCTGCACTTGATGGACCACTGATTCAGGATCTTCAACTGGAGAAGAGTATATCAAAGCCGGGGCAAGAAGCAAGAACTGCAACATTAATGATATTGCAAATGCCATAATTCCTTGTTCTATAGTGCTGACAAGAATAAAATTACTATTATGTAGGACAATTAAATAGTAGTAACTTGTTCTATAAGAGTCACAGAAATTGAACTTATATATAGATAACACAATGTGGAGGAAGAATCCTAATTTCCTGATTAAACAAAAGTGATTGTCAAAAGTGATTTGTGGATTTAGGGACCCCACAATTGCTTCCTACACATGAGGTATCTTTCTTCCAACGTCAACTCATACACTTTCATAAAAATTATAACAAACATCTAACACAACATTGACACGTAATATTATTTTAAAAATAAAAGTTATTAATTATGATTAAATGTATTTAAAATGTAAATGATATATAGATTAAGAAAAAATTGCACTGATTAATTAGTACAAATTTTCCTTTCCATGATCAGGACATTATTAATCAGAAAATATATTGATAAAGAAAAATAATGAAAGTTGAGCTATATGAATTTCCTGTCTGTATGTAAGAAGTACCCTCAGAGATGATAGCTTCAGAATCTCCCACTTTGTTTTTGTTTTTTATTATAAAATATAATTTTATTCATCATGCTGCTTATAGCATTGGCAGTTAAATGAGGTAAAGTTGTGTTTATTATTGATGATCGACATATTTCATATTTTCCATGTACATCCTATCATGTTGTTTTGATAAATATTAATATTGGATCAACAAAATACATATATACGTGTTGCATTCATCACGTTTCATTCCTCCCGCTAAACAATTTTATTTAATTGCTTGTGCCCTTAATTCTATGTGAACCGTCCATATATTATTATTAGTACATATTATGCAGTTCGTTCTAAATGAAATTAATGTATATTTTTAAAAAATGAAATATAAGTGATTTCTTTTATATTTAATGATATTATCCCTAAAAGCTCATTTAATTTAACATTTTTCATTTCCAATATTACAATTTATTAATTATAAAGTGTAATTTAAATAATAGACTTATTTTTTTTTTTTATAAACGGCTTACTATTATTATTATTTTTATTGAAATGGTATATAAACTAAATATGATTAATTACATTTTTTGATGTGCAAAATTTGATATATTTTTACTTATAATTATTTTTGAGGGAGTTTTCATGCGGAAAGAATGATTATTGGAGTTCCTTATTCAGAAATCTTCCTCAAATTAGAATCTAAGTAGGATACAAATTCCCAACTCCCAAGGGTCTCTCTTAATTAAATTTATAATTAGAAAATCATTTATTTATTTTTATTATGTTTTGAAGCTAACTAAACAGCCGTCTAGTTTCTCTAATGAAATTAAAGATTGCCGAAAGCATAATTTTGGTTGATCCTGTGATGTAGATTGAAAAACTTTGTTGTATTACAATCATATTTATTTGTGAAGTTGTTTTATAACTAGAAATTAAATATATTTTATTATAAAGAGCATTATTTTGAGAGTGCATTCAACGTGTTTGAAAAGCCGGCCATGAGTTAATAGATTCTTCGTTCCTTCATTCCTTTGCCTCTACCCTCCGATTGAGACATGCCCTTCATAAAACACTGTGAATTTAAAATATTGAAATCCAACGGTTGCAAACTCCGTAAGGCCTAGCTTAAATCACAAAATGATGATACTATGTCTCGATCCGAATATGAGATATACAAATTTCTATCTAAAAAAATTAGTAAAATTAATTTTTTAGATTTTATGCAAAATATATTTTAAATTGTTCACTTGAAAGTCAATATCAGAAATTAAATGTTTCTTTTTTAATAAAATAGAAGTATAATAAAAATACTAACATTAAATAAGTTAACTTTTATTTAAAATATTGATCATGCGACAATTTTTTTATTATAAAAGTGATTCGAGGGAGTACTATATTAAATTATATTCCAATCACGCGTTGTATATTTTTATTCGTGTATATGTAATTTTTGCATTATAACTATATAATTTTTTTTTTATAAAAATAGATAAAATAAAAATAAAAATATTTAATATAACTAATAATATAATTAATTATCAACATCGATATTTACAAGGATATTAAAATTTTAAATATGTCAACGTGAAATAAAAATGACTTTACTTTTATCTTTATTTTTTATAAACATAATTTATTTATTTATTTACACTTTAAATTTTTATTTATTTGCACCATTGTTGTTCCTAAATTATTTTATTGTATGTTTAGAAAAATCAATATCCACTTCCGAAACTCACGACAATATATGCTTTTAGAAATGAGTTTGATTGTTGAAACTTAATTCCAAAAACATGCTTAGCTGAATAAATAATCATGATATGATTGTTTTGTTGAAGAATATTTGAGCATTTTTAACTAATAGTGTTTGTTAATGTGATACAATCAAATGTACGGGTGTATGCGAGTTGAGTTGGACTAGTTTTGAAAAAATTCATTATCCAAATTGATTGATTATTTTGGAGTTGGGTTGAATTCTAAATTTGTATTTTTTTCATTTAACCTAAATCAAATTGATCCGATCAAGAACGTGTTGGGTTGGATTGACGGGTTATTCATAAACAATAACCTATTTTTTATTTTACAATAGAAACATAAGTAGCAACAATATAAATATATTTGTTATTTAAATGTTTCAAAAATCATAAAAATATATTTGTTATTTAAATGTTTCAAAAATCATAAAACTTTAATCACATAATTCACCGTTTTTAGTTTGCTAAGCCATCATAATTTTTTAATAGTAGTGCTTCATTTGTTTATTTTTTGAGTACTTATTATTTTCAAATAAAATACTAAAAAAAGTGTTTAATAGATTTAAATGTAAACTAGATTCATCATATTTAATATTAATTTTTTAGAAATATTAATCGATTGATATTAAATACTATGATGAAATGTCTGTAAAATCTATAACAATGATTGATTAATCTAAAATATTATGTTTCATATTCAAATACGCCGTAAATTTATTATCATTTTATCTAAATAAAAAAGACTATAACAACATATAACATTTAAATAAATAGTTGATGTAGCTAAATATCACTAGAAGGGGGGTTGAATATGAATTTTACTGTTTAAAAATAATTTTCTAGTATTTTTAAAACTATCCTCTCGCTGAGGATGGTAATTCTGAGGACGGGTTTTTAAACCTTCAGTTTTGAGTTGAGCAAAAGAGAGAGAAAAATATGAGAGAGACACACACAATTTTTATATTGGTCCACCCAAAGATGGCTACGTCCAATCCTCACACCCTTGTGAGATTTTAGTAAAGTTCAAACCGATCAACCTCCCGCTGAGGATGATTACAAAATGTGTATTCTTTAGCTTCACCAAGCTTAAATCAATTTTCAATTACTTCCAAGTATATCTCACTTGGAAATTACAAAGTAATATGAGAGTGATTGATTCTTAATACTTTCTCAAAGGATTTTCAAAGATATAATGTAGGATTAAAGAAAGTATGAAGTGAGGACATGTATTGGTCTTGATAGCTTTAAGATGCTTGATCTTTTTGTGCAATTGTGTTGTGTGTTTAATGATGAAGAACTTGTTGCATTTTATAGATGTCCAAGCCCTTTGATGACCGTTGGAAATCATTACAAAAGATCCAAGGTTTTTCATCATAATTACAGAACTGCCATTCAGCTTATTCTTGGACTGACAGAGGCCATCCTCGCGCATGTACATCTTCCTTGAAACTTGATTTTGAGATGTCCTTGTCTATTTTCTTTTGCAAGACTATTTCTTTGACCATGTGAGCTATAACCATTTCAAAAACTTTAAGGACTAGGTTGATTTCAACTTTTGAGGGTGATGTTGACAAGAGAGAAAGCTACCCTCTTACATAAGACTGTCATCCTCTAGTCCAAGGATCAGATCTGCCATCAACATGTGATCTTCAATTTTTGGCTTGTTTGTTGTTGTCTTTCTTTAACTTGATTTCTTCATGTATTCATTCGTGCAAGCACAATAAGTGGTCTGATTTTAGCCTTTGCACATGCTTGATGGATTGCTTTCAACTTTGCTGAACCATCCTCAACCTAGTCTGCCATCCTCTAGACTTAGATCTGGCTATACTCGTTCTTTTCCTTTTGACCTTCTAGCTTCTTTATTTCAAATACTTTTATTTATTCATTCTTTGACATTGTGTATTTTTTTAATGAATAAAAGCATTTGTTCTAGTGAGGACACATATTGTGCAAATTTGAAGAT
This sequence comes from Cicer judaicum, assembly GCA_037974835.1. Taxonomy (NCBI): domain Eukaryota; kingdom Viridiplantae; phylum Streptophyta; class Magnoliopsida; order Fabales; family Fabaceae; genus Cicer; species Cicer judaicum. The sequence goes on from JBBPBS010000276.1 coordinate 13,470,574, forward strand.
TAGGTCATCCTCGCCGTTTTCCATCCTCTGATTTGAGTCAGATTTATCTTCTTTTTGCCTTAATGATTAATAACCTATTTTCTTATGTGAATACACTAAAAAACACATATTAGTCATTAACTACAATCATAATCTCTTAAGTAATTTTGTTATCATTAAAATCATTTGAGATATTTTGTCTCAACAATAGTATCTAACTCAAATGAAGTTTTCTCTGCGACAAGTTTTTTTGATAAAGTTTCTTCACGACCGTATTTTAATTTAACCAACATTTTATTACATAAAAAACAATATACTTGATAATTTTTTTTTAAAAAGTATCTTGTCCGAATAACAAATAATATAGGAAAAAATATTTTACACACCTTACTTTAATAAAAAAAATCATCTAGAACAAAAGAAGAAGGTGGACGACAGTACGACTGTTAGAAGTATGGAACAAAAGAAAAAGGTGGGTGGTAGCGTGACTACAGGAAGTCTGTAATAGAAGAAAAGGTGTGTGACGACACGACTATTGGAACATAAGAAGAAGAAGGTGGGCGGCAACACGACTTTAAGAAGTAGAAGAAGAATGACGAAACCTTATTGGGCTGGAATATTAGGGGGCTAAACAAATTTAAAAAAAAAAACATAACTAGTCGGGTTGCGTTTGAAAATGAAGAGTTGAGATCGAATAATATTTTTTAAAGTAAAATTGAAGGTGCAAAGACACCGTCTTGATAAATTGATATCTCAATTATATTAATGATTTGCATCACCCTAAAAGTATTATTGATAAAATGAAAAGATCGATAACAAAAAATATAGAAGAAAAGGAAATAAAATTCTCTAAGATCGCATAATCTATTTATTTATATCAATAAAATGAGATTATTTTTTAGATAAAAAGATATTAAAGAATTGTAATAACACTTTTGTAAATACAATTAATTAATTAAGATTTTTTTTTGGTCAACATATGTTAACATACAACCATTAATATATCAAGAAATAAAATCAATTATACAGTTAATTTAAATTGTGAAAATGAAAATACATTATAATATATTGGTTTTGAACAACATATTATTTTTTAACTAAATCCTAGATGTTTACTTTCAAAAACACTTGTACTTTATTATTGTGTAGCAAAGTTAATAGATTCGTTGTTCCTTCATTCCTTGCCTCTACCCTCCGATTGAGACATGCCCTTCAAACCTCATGTTTTCACCTCCATAAAACACAATGTAAATTTAAAAGATTGAATAATCCAACGGTTGCAAAATCTGTAAGGCCTAGCTTAAAACACAAAATGATGATACTATATGTCTCGATCTGAATATGGGATATACAAATTTCTTTATTTCATCTACAAAAGAAATTAGTAAAATTAATTTTTTAGATTTTATATATAATATATTTTAAATTGTTTACTTGAATATTTCTTTTTTAATAAAATAGAAGTATAATAGAGATACTAGCATTAAATAAGTTAACTTTTACTTAAAATACTGATTTAAAATTTGAGACAACTTTTTTATTATAAAAGTGACCGAAGCCATGAGGGAATACTATATTAAATTATATTCCAATCACGCGTTGCGCTTAATATATTTTTATATGTGTATATGTAATTTTTGCATCATAATTATATAATTACTTTTGATTATAAAAATACATAAAATAAAAATAAAAATATTTAATATAACTAATAATATAATTAATTATCAACATTAAGTTTTAGGAGGATATTAAAATTTTAAATATGCTAACATGAAATGAAAATAATTTTATTTTTATTTTCTATAAACATCATTTATTTATTTGCTTACATTTTAAATGTTGGTTTATTTGCACAATTGTTGCTCCTAAATTATTTTATTTTATTGGGCTGGACTATTAGGGTGCCAAAGAAATTTAAAAAAAAATGAAGAATTGAAATTGAATAATATTTTTTAAAGTAAAATTGAAAGTGCAAAGACACCATCTTGATAAATTGATCGTATCTCAACTATATTAATGATTTGCATCACTCTAAAAATATTATTAATAAAATAAAAAGACCATTAGCAAAAAATAAAGAGGCAAAAAAAAAAAACTCTAAGATCGGATAACCTATTTATTTATATCGATAAATGAAATTATTATTTAAATATCAAGATATTGAATCATCCTAAAAACATTTTTGTAAATACAATTAATTAATTTAAATGTTTTTCTTTATCAACATATGTTAGCACACAATCATTAAATATCAAGAAATAAAATCAATTATACAGTTAATATAAATTGTGAAAATAGAAATACATTATAATAGATTGCTTTTGAACGATAAGTGTATCATATTATTTTTTAACTAAATCTTACAAGTTTACTTTCAAAAACGACTTGTTTTTTATTATTTTGTATAGCAAAGGCAAATACATCATAGAGTTTTTCATTAAGATCTAATTCAAAGAATGATGCTTCATAGATTTATAATAACTTTTAGAATATTTCTTTTTAAGATATAAGATTCTACTAACTTTAATTTTTTGTTGAACATTTATTAATTTTTTTATTATTGTAATTTAAGTGATACTTTATTTACATTTATAAAGGATAGCTTCGTTGGTAAAGGACACGGAAGACTTTTAAGAAAAAGTTAACAATGTCATTGTTATAAAAAAATAATAATATATGTTTCATATTAAGAATGACAATGAATATGCCATTATTATTTTGGGAATAAAAATTAAAAATAAAATAATAGTTTAATGATAAGTGAATTTTCAAATTATTTTTTTAACATAACATAAACTACATATTAATGTAGAAAATACCAAATGTGTGATGAAAATCTAATAGAATAAAAGAGAATTACAAACACAACTAGAAAATTAAATTTTAGCTGTCATATTTAGCGTCGATTTTCGATACCGACGCTATCTAGTCTGAGTAGCGTTAGCTGGACCGACGCTAATTAATTTTTTTTTGTTTTTTAAATATTTGTAACACGTAACGTCGGAGAAGCCGACATTAAGTAAAATAAGTAAGACGCTAGTTTATTAATTTAATTTTTTAGTTTTTATATTAATAGGTAGCGTCGGAGGGGCCGACGCTAACTTTTGATTTTTTAAAATGAATTTTTTTAATAAAATCATATGAGTACAATCATATTCTAATTAGAACGGGAGTCATCTCAATCTCACTCAACACCGACGTTACATATTAGCTTCGACCGTTTTAGCCTAAGCCCAACACCGACGCTAAATCAACGTTAGCGTCGACTTTTGGCCTATTAGCGTCGATTTTTGGCCGAAGCTAAATTCAGTTTTTCTAGTAGTGAAATATGTTTCAATTATTAATAATAATATTGAATATGTCATTATTATTTTGTAAAAAGAAGATTAAAAGTAAAATAATAGTTTTAAGGATAATTAATTTTTTAAATTAAATTTAGTATTAATATGTATTTATTTGTTGACACTTGAAACATTTTGTTTGAAATAAATTTCAATTATTTATCAAATAACTTTATAAAAAATTTGTTTATTAACTATTAAAAAAATTACAATCTTTTATATTCAAGAATAAAATATCACTGATCAAGTTTTTTATTAAAATTAAAAACTTAAGTTTAAATTATTTCAAAAGTTCATATTTTAGCATAATTGAGTTAGATGAGAGATGAATTTAGACCATCTAATATTGAATTAATTATCAAAGGACTTATGTTTGAGTGTCACATCAAATTTATAGATAAAAATAATTTTTTTTTTTTTTAATTTGAATATGCTACATTTTTTTTAACAATACAAGCTACAATCAGATGATACTAAATGTGTGGTAAATAAGCAGATAATACTAAATGTGTGGTAAATATCTAATAGAATGAAAGAGAATTATAAATATCTCAATTCTTCTTTGGATATAAATTCAACTCAAAGCTACAACCTTTGAAATGCGCCGAGATTCCTTAATTCCATTTTTTTTCATATATATATATATATATATATATATATATATAGTTTTGTGGACAATTTAAAGTTAGTTCCATAAGTGTAGAGAAGTTTACTGATGAAAATACAGATTTTTTAAGAATGAGCAAAAATATTACTACGTGAGATCGAATTTATATTTGCAAAAAGATCACTAAAATATTTGAAATGAGATAACATTATATATGATGTATTTTGTTATCAACTAATATGGATATATAATGTTATAAATGGAAGAATATTAAAAGTTGATTGAAGTGAGAAAATAGTTACATTATTTTTATGAGGAGTTTTTATGTTGGTTTTCAACATATGTATATAAAGTGTGTGAGATACAAAAATTAAATTAAGAAATAAAAAGTATGAAATGAATTGTAGAGACATATAAATAGTGTCGCATAAAAATATAAATGACACGACATAAATATCATGATTGACATATAAGTGTGCGATGTATTATTCAACATAGTTAAAATTTTATTACCAATATAATTGAAAAGGTTAATTTTTTATTACCAATGTATTATATTAACAATTATAAAAACTAAATAGTTTAAACTGAAACGATTACCACCATTAGTTTCAACTGCTACAAAACTTTTGAAGATTTTTTTTGTCTTCTTGATAAGAAAAAATTGTCACTTTTAAAATACATTTATTATTTAAATAACTTTTTAATTTTAATTTAATATTTATCTTTTAAATATTAGTATTTAATGTCTCATACTTTTTGGGATATATTTATAAAATATTTAAAAAGTGATAATAATAAATAAATTCATTGATATTGATGTTTTTTATTTATTTAAAACTCAAATCCAAATTGATTGATTAGACTATATACAGCTCTAGTCCATAATTAAATTATACACATGTTAAGACTCTTTTCCTTGAAACTATATACATGAATTTGAGAATTTTCCTTTTGAAGTAATGAATATGAGGATATATCAAATTACTTCATTAGAAAGCAGAGGTACTCTCTATGATTACTTCATTGGTATTGATATTTTTACTACTACTTTAAAGTTAATTGTCCTATACGCGAACCATCTTCAAATATTAACAGTTAATTTTTCGTATACACGAGAATCAAACCCCTTACATAATTACATGTGTTTAGTTCTATATTAGAAATCATATTATCTTTCTATAAATCATGATTTTTGTAAAATCATAAATGTTTGGTTAATGTGAGGCAAAATATATTTGAGAAATTCTTTGGTATCCTATAATTTGTTAAGTACCATTTACATACAAAGTCACATTTATGCTTTCTCGAAGATAAATAAATTGATTTGATTTGAATTTGGGGATGAGAAAATATTTATAAAAAAACACAGAAATGAAAACTCTTGAGAAAGAACTTTGTTGCCTATGTAATCCTACCAATGCAAAAGATTAATTTCCAAAAGTTAGGTAAGTAGAGATAATAAATAATATATAGATTGATATAAAAATAAGCCTTGTGTATTTTTTGTTTGAGTTATAATCAAAACCAGTCAATAATGAATCAATAATTTCACTGTGCTATTAAATAATGACAATAGTTGTGAATTGTAACAATCAAGTAGGTGAGGTGCCTATGATCCATCCTTATTCCGATCTAGACTTAATTAAATGAGACATAGGACAAAAAAATGAGAAATCTTATTTTAGCTTAAATGCCAAAAATTCCATTTTGCAATGCAGCATAGTCTATACTATGAAAATTAGTGTTTGGTGCTGACATTAATAACAACAGATGTTGTGACAGACACAAACTTCAATCATTGTCACTTTATATATGCTTTAATTGATTTTCAAAAAGACTAGTATAAGTGTATTTGTTGCATTATACTATAGTATCAAATCAAGTCTCGTTGCCTTGCATTGCATGTCAGGGAAAAATCAATCAATTCATCTTAATAATACATGCTGTGTCTAAATTTCATCAATGCTGACACAACTCATTAAAGATGCTTATGGGGTCCCTTCTATGATTTTCGTGTGGTTACAATTACCAATGACGATAATTCAGTTTCACTTCCACTTCATGCGAGGCTATCCACCACCAAAATTGGATTCGCTGTTGTAAAACACTTTCACATATTTATACATTTTTTAGTTTTTTTTTTATATTTAAAAATATTGATCTTAAATATGAACTATTCGATTTTAATTGAATGATTGTCGATATCTGAATGCGAATGTATAGAAGTTCAATCGCAAGAAAATCAGATCTACACACCACATGGTCAAATATACTTCTCATTGATAATGAAAGTATTATTAAAGTTTTTACAAGACTTAATACATCTTTATAAAATTGATTTGTGTTGAGAGATATGTCTCCAACTTGTAAATGTATTTTGACGTTTTAAAATCAACTTATATAAATGAATTAGATTCAATATTTTAAAAATAAAATAAAATATCTAAGTTTACTTATATAAATAGATAAATAAAATAAATAAGGGAAGTATTTAAAAAAGCAAGAACAGAGGCATAGCCACAGCACAGATAGGAAAATTAATTATAAACATTTCATTGAAACTTTTTTTGGTCTTTCCTCATTTCTGATTTTTCATTGAACATATAATTATATCAACTCTTTCACTTGTGTCTGTCACCTTCATCATGATACTTAGTATTACTATACCATAACACAAAGTGGATTGTTGTAGACACAAGCTAAGGTTGTAGTTACAAAACAAAATGTTTAAAAAGTTCAATATACAACAAAAGTTGAATCACTTTTGATTCTTGGATTTTATTTGTCTAATGTAAAGTAATAATATACTATTAGGCTTTTTGATTCTTCCTAATTCAGCAGCGAGAACCCTTTCTGCAGTTTAGTGATCCAGCTGATGCAGTGATAGAAGCAACCAAAGAAGATGGTTTTGCTGCCAAACTAGATGCTCTTGCATAGCTTGAAGATGCACCTGTTCCTGATGCTCTAAAGAATGCACCATTTAACATCAAATCACCACTTGACCTCCAATTCCACTTCTTCCATTGGCTTTGTGGTGCAATCTCACGCTTTGTCACCTGAAATTAATCATTTCCATCCTTAATTACCATCAAAATTTATATGTAAGATTTATATTCCTCCAGTTTAATAAAGTTGAATTAGACCAGAGTGAAATTCTAAAATAGTATGCTATAATGAGTAAAAAAGGAAAATCTTATTTTTCTTTAATGATCTAACCTCTTTGAAGGTATTGTCATTAGAAGCAAGAAATCTATTGCCTTGGCTGTTAATGGTTGGAGCAGCACTCCCTCCTATGGCATACATTTGCCAATGTGTGTAGTCATTGTTCACCACATGGAAGTATCCATGCCTACATCTACAAAATGTAACAAACAGTTAAAAAAAAGAGAGAAATTGAAGATACCCCTAATCATAAATTAAAGTATATAACATTATAATGTAATTGAAGAGATAACATTTCCATTTAAATTTGATAGATAGATACATACCTTGGCATTCTTTGAACTAGTCCTTCTCCAAAATGGTTAAAAGCAATGGTAACTTGCATATTTTTATCTCTAGTGAAACTATCACTATGACCCAAAAGCATAACCTTATTATGATGAGTCATAAAATTATTAGAAATAGTAATAGCTGTAGATCCATGAATAGCATCAATTAATCCATCACGACAATTAGAAAGAGAACAATGATCCACCCAAACATGGCTTCCACCAAAAATTGACACACCATCACCATCAGAAAGTGTCCTAAAACCATAATGTGTAGGTGAATCTCTGACATAAGCATTCCCACCTCTTTTACAATCATGTATATTAATCCCATGAATAATAATATTTGTCACAAATTGTATAGTAATACAAGGTCCACCTGCAATGTGTACATTTGTTCCTCTACCATCAATAGTCTTGAAAGAATTCATCATTAACTCTTGCTTAAGCTTAATCACCATGTCACGCTTGAATATTATCCACAATGGTTCCTCTTGAATAACACCATATCTTAATGTTCCTGGCTTTGGTTTCACAGGGTGATCACCAGGGTCAGTTACTACATAGATTTTACCATCTCTGCCTCCAATTGCATGTTTACCAAATCCAATGGCACAATCTGCTAAACGCTTTCGATTCTTTTCCCAATTTGGGTCGCATCTCCAACAATCATCAATTGGGTTGCCCGTTCCACAAGAAAGAAATGCTAAGTTTCTCCTTGAATCATTAATACTCCTTCAAAATAAAAAACACATTTTTTTTATACCCTTTACCATGTGATGAAATTGTTGGAGAGTATGAGAATAGCAATAGATCAAACAAAAGACTTAAACACTACATCTCAACTCAAAATGTAAGGTTTTAGACACAGATATGATGTAAAAGTCTCTCGTAGATCTGAAACATTTGACTTATCGTTGTTTTTGTACAATGTATTACCTACATAAATGTGTAATATTAAAAAAAAATGTTGAGTTTAATTTTTTATACATTGAAAATATAAAACATTTTACACCTTCAACAAATTACAAACAAACAATCATGTACAACTTTAGATAAAAGAGGAGAAAAAATATGCATAGTTTCTTACTTTTGTACATCCTGGACTACTAATTCAGGATCTTGAAGTGGGGATGAGTGAATGAAGGAAGGCACAAGAAGTAGTAGTGGAAAGAGTAGCATGAATGAGAGAGGAAGTGCCATAACTATTTGAACTACCCTGAATGAGAAGAAAAAGGAGAGAGGAGGAGTAATAATGTAGTTAGAGTATGGTTTGGTTATGAAGAAATGTAAGGACATTTTATACTATATATAGGGAACAAAATGGGAATTCGTGCCTCATAAAATAAATAAATAAACATTTGTTTCATAAGACCCGAGATTTGCATGATTTAAGGTAATCAATCATATTCTTCATAGGGAAAATTATAAGTATTTTGGTTATGGTGATTTTATAAGCTCCCTGATTATGTGTGTTTTCATATGCTGGTTTGCTGCTAATTAATTTGTTTAGGACCCCGTGAACCATTTAATTGCCTAAAATTGTTCAATTGCTACTTGTAATCCAATATATTCGAAATGAAATGTTTTTAGAATGTTGTTGTTTGGATGTTTAATCTTAAATGAAGTGTGTGCCGACAGTTTGCAATTTGCATAGATGTAATATTTTGGGTTAATTTGCATTATTATGTAGTGTGTTACTCTTTGCAGTTACAACAAGTAGACCCTACCTTAAGTGAAAATTTCAACTCATCATCACTATAGTTTCAGCAATGGCCGTTGAAGTAGGTTTCTACTTTCCAAACATTACACATACATCATTTATTACAGGCCAATCCTTCACCAACATCCATGTATTAATTTACTAGTACCACTATTATAATCCGTTCACACCTACTACTATTCCTGTTCCTTTTCCTTATGGTTAACTTATTTACCTCTGCAATTTTACTTTAGCAAAAAAATGCACTCTCTTATTATAAATAAAAATTAATAAATAATACTTATTAGGGTGTACTTATTTTATTTTGTTTTGTATATAGGGTGTACAATTTATTATTGTAATTCTTGGACATTACCAAATGAGCAATGTGCATTTATTTCGTTGCGGTGATCCATGAGTGGTAACTATAAAAGATTAATGAAGCCTTATCTAGCATTACAAAGTGATGGGGATGAGAATAGAAGGGGAATTAATTGTGACGATCATAAAATTGTTTATAAATAAGAAATTGATGTACACTAAATGTTCTGACCGTAACACATGCTTTTCAGCGTCAACTGCGCACAGGGAAATCAAATGAAATGTGCTCAGATGGAATCTAGATGACTTTTTTCCCCTCTTGTTTTTTTTCTTCCATTTTCAATTCTTTCTAATATTTTCTATTCATGATACATTAAAGAGGAATATACTCAAATATTTCTAAACACCAAGATAATAATTGCATACATAGGAAGTAATACTAATATGAGGCGGAACTTAAAGATTAGAAGTGATGAAACTCCACGTCTAATTAAGAGAAATGTTCTTCATATGATGTTAGGTTTTTGGTGTAGAAGTCTAATTCAAATGATCCTTAATTCAGTTTGAAACAAATACTATGACGATGTAATGTTTGATCAAGAATTTCTAACAATTATTTAAATTCATATTTTTCTCCGATTAATTTGTTTTTAATTGAAGTTCATTAACCACTTGAGTTCAATAACTTGAACTTGATTGATGTGCAATATATTTGTTAAGAGTACATATTTTATATATTTGTAAAATGTTTTTATATTAATAATTATATAATTTGAAAATAGTTATTAATTTTCTTTTAAATAATGTAAAAATTGCATATTAGTCCTTTAACACCATAAATATGCAATACTAATTTATTTTTTTGACTGAAGCCATAATAATTCTTAGGTGGTAGTGATTTTAATTGATTTTTCTAAAAATAGAAACTAATATAATGTACACATGGGAAAACCGTACCATCCGTGAATGGGATGACATAGATGAGAATGCATGTTCACCCATGTGGTTTGTGTTCCCTTTGATACTTCTCCAGTGGACCCTACATGTTCAGTGATTAATCTCAGCCCTTGATTTATTTGACCCCATCCTAGTCTCAAAAAGCTTCTTCAAATTGGGCCAAACTGAACTACTATGGAATTTGGGTGGATCACATATTTTCGTCAAATTGGGTGTGGCTAGCAATGCTCAACATTACTGGCGGATACATGTTCATCAATTTTTATAGAATTTTAACTTCCAATGTGGATGCATAAAATCGAAAGAATTGGTGAACATTTTCCTTAATTAATGGCCAGCTATCTCCTGGCCTTGAACATTTTATTTATAAAAAAAATGCTATATTTATCCTTCTCCTCGTCCACTTCAATTCAAAAGGGGCTCATGATGAGTATCACGTGGCACATCTTTTTCAGAAGGTTTTCTATTGAGAAAAAAAGTATGATATGGCAAATAATTATATTAATCTCAAAGTTGGAAAAGATAAATCACTCTTATGATTAAAGATAACAATGATTAATATAAGCTTAAAAAATACAAGTTATTTTTATTTATAAGCTATTAAAATTTGAATTTAAGAACTCTCTTTATCTTTATATTCGAGATTGATATTGGTACGAAGAATTGAAATTTAAAAATATTTATTATTTTTAATTTATTGACTTATTTTCAGTTTAATAATTATTTAAGCCATAGACATTGATCTATGATACGATAGATCACATAAAACATTCGTCTTTTTAGATATATATAAACTTTAAAAAATATAATTAAATTATAATTTTATCAATAAAAATTGATGTTTTAATTTATATATATTTAGTTTATATGAATTAAACAAATTAATTTTTATTAATAAACTAAGGAAAATCATATAGTTACGTAACGTAGCGAAAGAATCAAATTAATTGTTAGATGAAAATAAAACGATTTTTATTTTAATGATAGAGAATCCAAAATCTGATATACAGTAGTGGCTTAGCTTCTTTCATGTTAGCTGAAAACGACGTTTTTGTTGAACGGAAAACCTACTCAAGTAATTGATTAAGAAGTAAAAAAATGAGTTGCTGATCATTTGTTTTGTGAACATGTTGACATCATGTGTGAAGTGTATAATGACAATCATAAGGAATATGGTTATCTCTAATCATACGCTAAATTCATCAAACCGTGAGAATGTATATTTTAGTCAAATCAAGAAATAGCGTGATTATCTTGTATGACTCGATCAAGAGAATGTATTATGGATTTCGTGTAATATTGCATTGGGTTCTAGCGAAAGAATATATTAGTCAAAACACAATGGAATTAAAAAATACGCACTTAAATTATTGTTTTATATCCAATAAAAATTAATTACTTTATCATATGACTTGACATTTTTATTTATATGTGTTTGAGATTTAAAATTTAAGGAATGGTTGGTCTACGGCCCTATGATTGGTTTTCCTTAACGTATTTCTCTCTTCCAAGGTAACGTTAGTTAATTAGTGTTTGTACAAAGGCAAATGGGTGTTACATGCAAAGAGCATGTGAATGTGTTTGATCCATGTGACAATTGATCGAGAACATGATTAATTAATTGATACAAATGATTATATTTGGGTCTTATAGCACCGTACTTAAGGACATGCAGAAGTCGGCGATGAGTTTTAATTTGGTGAAAATGTGCATGTGATTGCATTATTTGATTTGGATTAGATTAGGATATATAGCGCATTTAGCTTATCATAAGCACACCATGTGCGCAACCAGCTACTTTTCCCATCATGCTACCAAATCCTTTATTTTATTATACGTTTTAACACTTTTTTTAAAGCTCTTTTTAATTTGTTGAAATTTACTAAATTATATATAATTCACGTAAATTTTTTAGGATATATTTTTTTTTTGACAAACTAAAAAGAATAAGAAAATAATAAAAAATGACACTATGTGAAAGTTATTACATATAAATTTCTTTTAAATAATTCAGATCTCTAATGTACAACCATATTCTTTAAAAGAGAATTAATATATAACTATCTCACAAACTTTTAAAACAATAGAGAAAAAAAAAGTCAAATACACGTTTAAAATATATTTGATACAAAATTTCATTTAAAAACTAAAAGTCAAATATATAATATTGAATTATTTCTCTTTTTTTCAATTCTAAGTAATGTAGAATTATTTTAATTTTCTTGATTTCAACTAAAATTGAACACAATGATCAATATGAAAATCGTAGTATTATTTTTAATTTCTTTTCAATATTATTGTAATTAACTTAATTTTTTGTGAGATTTAGTTTCAGAGATATGAAATTTGATTTAAATTATATATTATTTTTCAAATTTTTTGGGACGATTTCCCATTGATGTTTACTGGTTGATACATGGCTTTTCCCTGATCAATCATGAATTCGAGGTGATGGGTAAGTGGGCAATTATGGCTCTATATCTGAGCATAAGTTAAATTAAACCATTTGATGACAAATTATTAGATCACATTAATATGAAATAATACAAGTTATATTTGGATAAAACGTGACTTGTCAAATTGTGCTACTCCTACTTATATCTTTCCTTTTCTTTTCGTTTCCAGAACCAAGACAAAAGTAGCTAGGCATACGCAGCTATGGAATATTCTTAATGTCCAAATAAATATATATTAATTCTAATTTGAATTTGTAAACTTTATCTCTAAAATTGATTTTAATTTAGAGTTTGTCATCAATTCACTTTTGTATAAATTATTTTAAGTTTAATTCTTTTTTATTAAAATGAATTTTATAGGTTAATTCAAAATTAATTATTATAATTGCAAAAGCAAACACACACTTTTATGAACATATCATCACTAGTGCATCATTGGGAATTATTAGGGGTTAAGTACATGTTATTTTGTTTTGTACATTTATGATTTTTCAGTTTAATACCCAGCTTGTTTTTTTCTTAACTTTTAACATTGCTCTCGGATTTTTCCCGTGGAATTTAATGGGAGCATGTTAATGAACTTATATAGTGACGTTGCTTCATGCTGGTGAACTAATAAAAACAAATTGACTTCATGTCATCATAAATTAATAAATAAAAATTGAAAGAAAAATATTTTTTTTTTTGAGAACAACAACCTATCCTAAAAAAATGAAATAAAAGGACTTCTCGACATATTTATAGAAAAAATATTGTGCTGAAATTAACTTCTCATTAATGATTTGGCCAAAAACACTTCTCTTTAATAATGCATGGGATCATGTGCTGGATAATGCTAGCATTATTATTAGCATGTTTCTCAGATTCAATATTCATAAGTTTATTTATTTTTATCTAACTTATGTTGTCTAAGTAGTAAGCAGTTTGAGTCTCTCAGATATGTAAATATGGGTTTGGTAAGTAATTCATGTGTTTGAAAATTATTATTTGATTGACATAACTCTTAAATGGGCTCTAGATTCTTGAAGTTAAGAGATTAATCACATCAGTTGCAAGTAGATGATGTAATGAGAAACAAAAATTAAGTTTTTGTACAAACATAATTTAAAATAAAATACAATATTATATACAATGTGAGACTCCAATGCATAAATTGGGTGGGAGAGTAAACGAGTTGCTTATTGACCTTGAAAGTGTAGAGCACGAACGTGAGCCACGATAAATTCAAATGGAAAGAAGGGGTGTAGTTAATAATAATACAAATAATGTTGATTCAGATATTGATGAAGTAGTGGGTTGTACAAATGAAGCCCAACATATAGATGTCGGTGATTACTCATCCACCCCAATGTTTACTCACTACTAGAATTACATTGCCAGTTATTTTATGGCAAATTTTTGTGTTTTAGGGGGATTTAATAGCAACTGTTAATTAATTCCTTTTGTTATTTTTTGTTTATACACAAATCATGACTAGTAGTGAAGTAATTATCAAGGGCAAGATACTCATCAATAGATTCAATAGCGTCTTCCTTCAAATTAAAAAGAAGATCCTTCATACCTCCAATGAAATAAGGGTTATGAGAATGTTTGGTACCGTTCAAAGCTTATAAGTCTGCACATATATTACTCACGATCAAAGGTACACATCTAAAACATAGTGTTTAAATGGTAAATGTGTCCATATGTACACATCCAAATAATATCAATAAAAGAAAAAACCTAAAACATGAAAAATAGCATAAAAAAGATTTAGGGTAAGATTACCTAAGTAAATGTGCTAGAATAGCGTAGCAAGAAATTTGGTGAGAGTAGAGTGTTGGAGAGTTTAGTAGTCAATGGTTTTATAAATTCTAATTTTTGAAACCTCCAAAAGTATGTATATAGATAACATTTTTACTTGTTTCACTTTGAAAGAATGTTGTAAGTTGTAGTGATATGTTATGTTATTTGAATTCAAAATTAGGTTCTATTTATAGAAGTCTTTGCAATATTTCCTTTGTCCTTCAAAGTATGGATGAATGTCCTTCAAGGAATGACTTTGCAGCCTTCATGGCATGGTATGTTTGTCCTTCAGTATGGTGCTTCATTGTCTTCAAAAATATATTCATTGAGTTCAATTCAAGCCATTGAGCATTAACTTGAAACTTAGAATTTTTCTAAGTGTTTTTGGAATTCAGTTTTGAATGATATATAATGTATTGGACCCAAAAGTGTGAACGTCAGAGACATGATTTCTTGACTAGAGGCAAGAGCAACTAGAGGAGGGAACAATTAGAGGTACAATTAATGAACCAAAGGTAGGAACACCAGATGCACGATTATTGGACCAGAGACAAGAGCAATAGAGGCATGATTTCTTGACTAGAGGCAGGAACACTAGATGCATGATTTCTTGACCAGAGGCAATGACTAGAACTAGAGGCATGGCAAATGTATAATTACTAGAACAAAAGCAATAACTAGAGGCAAGTTTACTGAACCAAAAGCAATAACCAGAAGCAAAAGTAAATGATTGAAGGTAGACAATCAAAAGCATTAACTATGTCAGAGTTTTGACTTTTATCAGATGCATTGACTTTTTACCAGAGGTATTGACTTTTTTACCATAGACATTGACTAAGGAAAAATTGTTGGCCTCTAGGGCTAACTCTAACAATTTTCCACTAGCACTAGAGCCTACCAGGCATACTCCTAATACCCATTGATCTAGTGTGACCATTGTCCTTCTGTTGAGTATGTAGGTCAACAATGTTAAGGTATGAACTTTGCAGATCTTCACATCTCCTTTATTGATGATTTCTCGAATAAGATGAATACGCCTAAGTATATGTTTGGATATCGGGTGAGATATGAGTTCCTTAGCATACGCGATTGCACCATTATTATCCCAATGTAAGTCAATCAGATTTATAATTCTAGGAACTATATCTAATTTAGAATTGAGCTTAATGATCCAAACAACCGCATTTTCTACATTAGGGGAAACAATATACTCAATCTCTATAGTAGAATCAACAATTGTATCCTACTTTGAACTCTTCCAACTTACAATGCCACCATTCAGGAAAAAGACATAGTCAGACTGATATCTTGAGCCATCTTTATCTGTTTGGAAGCTATCATCAGTGGAACCTTTTACAACGAGCTCTTCCTTATCACCATACACTAAGAACGAATAATTGCAAGATTCTGATTGGTACCTGCTCGTCATGCTCAATATATACGATGCATCTAATCTAGAACATATGTCGTACATGATATATCCTATTGTTGAGGCATAAGACATTTTACTCATGTGTTCCATATCGTATGAAGAAGTATGGCATTGTTATTTGGACATGTATACGCATGTGACATAGGTAAAACTCGTTTCTTGGAGTCATGCAGATTAAAGCCCCAAGCACTATGTTGACATATGTACTTTGACTTAGGCCAAGAAGCTTCAATGATTTATCTCTATAGATTATGCTAACACATATGAGATTTTACCTAATTCCTTCATCGAGAAACAATTCCTAACCCATTTTCACGTTTTGTAATGTACGGATATCATTTCCAATGTGCAATATGGCATCCACATACAAGACCAAAAACACTATTGTGTTTCTACTAACCTTCTTGCGTACCTTTCCAACATCCTTTGGATTGTCAAAACCCTCAGGTTGTGTTATATACACATCCTCGAGAATATTGTCGTTAAGGAATGTCATCTTGATGTCCATTTTCCAAATTTCATAGTTATGGTATGCAATAATAGCAAGCGGAATCCGAACAAATTTGAGCATTGCTATTGCAGGGTAGGTTTTATCATAGTTTATACCAATAATTTGTTTAAAATCTTTTGCCACTCACCTTGCCTAAGATATACCTTACCATCAATGTCAGTCTTCTTCTTGAAGACCACTTGCTCCCTATGGGTTTTATCTCTTAAGGTGCATCAACCAAGGTCCATACTTGGTTAGTGTGCATGGATTCAATTTTGGACCCTATGGCTTCATGTCATTTCTTAGACTCTAGTCTAATCATAGCTTCCTGGTAGGTTGTGGGCTCATCTTAATCCAAGAGTAACATGTCAACTTCCCGAGTTAGGATAAGTCCATATCTGTTAGGTTTAATGTGTGGTCTTCCCGACCTACGAGGTTCTTGTGCTACTTGAATAAGATGATCACCCACAACTCTTTGTGATTCTTGTTCTATCACATGTGGTGCAATGTTTTATGGATTCTGGACTTCTCCAATGTCTATATTCCTCATATTGGTTCCTTCAGAGATGAATTCCCTTTCTAGGAATACACCAGTTCTCCCAAGAAACTCTTTTTCATCAAAAGGAAGATATAAAAGTATCATTTAGCTTCTATGGTTTCAAGTCATTACTCAGTTTTTGGGTCAATCATGGTTTCCTGGTAGATTATGGGCTCATCCACAACAAGAAAACATCAATCTTTTGGCAGCCACAAAGAAGCTGGTCACAAAATTTTGTGAGGGCTTTTGCAACCACAAAGTGCCTGAAACAGGTTGGCATTTGTGAGGGCTTTTGCAGCCACAAAAGACAGACATTTGGTGAGGGCTTTTGCAGCCACAAAAGTCTGCCTTTGTGAGGGCATAAACCGCCACAAAGGACAAGCTGAATTTGCCACGTTGGACGTTTGTGAGGGCTTTTGGCCGCCACAAAGGGATGCTGAATTTGATGACTGGACCTTTGTGAGGGCTTTTGGCCGCCACAAAGGAGTGGATGAATTTGCTGACTGAGCATTTGTGAGGGCTTTTGGCCGCCACAAATGCCAACGTAATTAAAAAATAATAAATTAATTTTTAAATTCAAAATTGATAGTTTATTAATATTATATATAATAAATTAATATAATTATAATTATTAAAATTTAAATTATAATTAAATT
>JBBPBS010000276.1:13498316-13514845 GCA_037974835.1 Cicer judaicum
AAGAATAATTTAGTAAATTATTATGTGTTATCTTATCCAATTGATTTCTAACTCACGTCATATTCATACATAAATTTCAACTAAAAATACATGATATGATAGAGTTATGAATTAATTTATCATGTCATATTGATTTATCAAACACTAAATTCAGACAAAATATGATAACTTATTTTTATTATATCTTTTATCATGTCCATCAAGATAAATCTTAAAAGTGTTAGTAACCATATATAAATGTATTATTAGTTAATAAATTATTTAAAAAAATTAAATATTATAAAAATAAAGATAGCGTTGTGAATGTAAATCAATTATACTTATAAAAATAGTTATCATTGATCTTATCATTTTATTGAATAATTATAACTTCAATTTATAAAAAAAAACTACAAAATCAATTACTCATATTATTTGTCGATATAAAACTATTTACGGTAGCTAGCACTACCATTACTCTCTATTATTATTCTGTATGTGTTTGTCGCTAATGTATTCAATTTATTACTTAAATGCTCGTCTTAACACAATTTTAACAAAAACACATATTTCCACTTAAAAAAACAGATAATTCATATTTATTACGAATAATAGTTATATTCATTTATTTTTCTTGGTTTTATGCAAAAAAGAAAACATATTTATCAACATACTCATATATATCTCCTCACTGTATTAACGATTTCATTAAATAGCATTTTTGGAATAATAATATTAATTGTAGATAAATTAATTATGATTTAAATATTTGATTCGATTTGGAAAGTTTATGTCTTTATCATTTTCGTCTATATAAATTTTTTATTTCTCAATTTAAATAATATATGTTCAATTTAAATTTAAAATCATCTATATCGTTGCTGATAAAAAATGTTTGTGTGGCAACCAGAGAAGTGATTTGGCAGTTTGACACGGTAGATTAATAAATTAAAAAGTTAAAAAAATAAAATAAAATTAAGTGATTAAATTAATTAAAAAAAATAGAGAAAAAAAAAGTTGAATGTATTATATTTTAGTCCCTCTATCCAAACTCATAAATAAGTTTGAGGATTAATGTTCTCTCCTCATTTCTCTATCATATCGTCACATCATCATATTCGAACACACGACTGATAAAAGAAAATAAGGTTGAGAAGGAGAACTTGAAGGTATGAGTTCGACGTTGGGGAAGAGTGGAGTATCTTTTTCTTCTTTTAAAGTTTATTTATTTGTCATTTATGTTTGTGTGTGTTGTATTATTCCATTTCATTGACTTTTTTTCTTTTGAGAATGAGTTTATTTATTCTTTTGTTTATGTTGTGTGTGAGAGCTATGGAGACTGAGAGACATGTTTTACTATTTATGACATTTAAGATTGCAAGAAAGTTTGATCTTAAAAATTATTGTTGGATACAAGTGGTGATGTAATAATCGATAGTGATGATCGTGATTCGAAGATAATGATGTGATGTTAGTGATTTGATAATAATGATACGATATTAAGAAATGAGGAAAGACACTTAATTCTCAAATCTATTTCTAATTTTAGATTGAGGGACTAAAATATAATACCTAATTCAATTACTTAATTTTATTTTTTAATTATTTAATTTATTCATCTACCGTGTAACTTTCTCTATTTGCCACCTAAGTTTTTTAATAGCAACTAAATGAGAAACTAACGGTATAATAATTTTAAAACTAAATTAAACTTACAAATTTTAAATTAAAAAAAAATCTTAGAAAGACAAAAATAAAAAATAAAAACACAAAGTTACTACACAAATCAAATATTTAAACCATTCACTAACATTTACTTAAATTTGAATCCAACCAATTGAATCAATTTTTGCTTATAATTATATTGACTCTAGATAGAGTAGTACTTTTATTAATAATTTGATGCGTTAATATTCTACTATTATGCGGTTAAAAGAGGAGGAAGGTATTATAACTTCAATAATTTGATCTAATAATAAAAGAAAAATATATTAAATTCATGTGATCAACGGAACTTAAAATCTTTCGTATCTTAAATTTGACCACTTATTTTTAAATTAAACTTTGTGAGAACAAAATTATATAATTATAAAATCACTTCTATTAGATTAACAAATGAAACGGATAACAATTTATTGATATTCCTACTTTGTTTTTTAAAATTCAAACACTTCAATTAAATTAAGAGAGACCTAAATAGAGTCATTGCAACCAGTTTGATAAATTTAATGTGGGACACTCCCCACCCAAAACCAAACATATTAGACAAAGAAACTAAATCATGAGCAACAATAACCTTGATAGGTTCAATTACAGCCATGACATATAGCTCTACCATTAATGCATAGTTGCATCATATTCCACAACTTGCCAACTTTATATTGTGGAATATATATTCCCTAACTACTCAATCTCTCTATAAGCAAATCACACAAGATATATAATATCACATCAAATAAAAAGAAAAATATTTGGTCTACAAATTAAAAGGGTATATTATTACATCCAATAGAAATGGATAGAAAAATGATTTCAACGATTAAATATACAAATTGAACTTATATATGGGTTCGATCAATAGATATATAAGAGGAATCAGTTATAATTGATTCATGACCAGAAAAAATAACAAACTATTTTAAACTATACACAACTAATTAATTAACTACTAATTAATTTAATAGGTATACAGAGAGATAAAAATAAAAGAGAGTGATGCAATAGAAAAAAAAAATGGAAAAAATGTGATTATAAGATTGCAGGTGTGTAGAGGATGGGTGACTTTCGAACAAAGAAAGTAGTCATGTACAACTTCTACCTTTGATTTGCTGGCAAAAGCGTGACACACAAATTTTCGAGCGATAAATACACACACAATATTATTACCATATATCTTTGTATTTTTTCTTCTTTTGCCTTGTTTCACATCCAATTCCTAAGGGTGTAGGTACAAAATATATTTGCATGCATGCTTGCTTCAAGTTCCACAATATGACATCAAGTCCAACATGTCATGTCATGATTAACATAAATATTTAATTTTCTGGTTTATGAAAACTAACTAGAGAGACTAGACATTTAGACTTTGATTTGTATAAGTGATTTGCCAAAGATAGAATCACACTTCTATTTTATGTAAAACAATCTTTCAATCTATAAAAGAAATTCATTTTTATAAAAAAAAATTATTCTAAAATGATCTACTATTTTAATACAATATTAATATTAATGGTTTTTTAAATTTTATTGTTTAATAACTAAATAATATTTTATTTACATTATTCATAAGTCAATATCTACCACTTTATGTTTATATCAATGATGAATACATAATATTTGATTTAATAAATATATTATTCTTTTTTGTTTATATATTTTTTAATATATATAAAATACTTAAATAAATCATTCATCGTAAAATTGACATAATACTAGATTTCTAATTTTTTTTTTCCTAATCACACTCTTTCTCACATCTTTCATTCTTAATTTTTTAGAACAACTAAATACACCACAAATGTTGAGAGTTGAATAATTAATACGATTAGCTAGGATGTATGTATCCTGAATTAAGGAGCAGATCCAAATATAAACAAAAGTGGGTGCTAAATGCTAAAAATAAAAAATAAAAAAAAACCAAAGTGATTGAGTCGTGTACACAAACTCGAAAATCTGCTTTGCCTTGGTTAAGATTAATGAGCCATTGAGGTCTCTAATTTATTTTAGGGAAAAGATTAATAAAAGTGCTTCAAAAGAAAATATATTTTTGAAAATTATGTATTTAAGTCTTGAAATCTTAAAAAGTAGTGTTTTTATTATAATTCTAATACGACTCTTGTATTTTATAAGCTATTTCATGGTCAATCATCACATCCTCGATCCAAATTAATAAATCACGTTAAGACATCTTACCAATACCATTCTTATTTTTGGAGGTGATTGTTCGTTTTTAATTATATTTTGTAGTTATTTTTTCGTATCAATTAAACTAGTAAATTTTATTTTGTTTCATAAAATTATCTATTTTTTTAATCTACAATGTCATTAATTATTTATCATTTTATTTCACATTTTTCTTTATGTGCAGCAAATAGTTATAATAATTTTATCAAACCAATGCATTTTCGACCTAACTCATGTAACCTTTCTCGTCACACTCTAGTATGCGCTCTCAAAAATTAAATGTATTTTACATAAATTTATTTTTTATTTATTTTTGTTTTATGTGATTTTGTGGTTGTTTTTAGTGCTTTTTGGAATTTACGTTCTAGTGCAGCATTTTTGTGTGATTCTGATTGAGATCAATAAAGTAATTTTAATTTATTTTTTATTTTAATTAATAATTTTGGTGTCATTAACGTTATATATCTATATCTATTCATGAACTTAAATTTTATCATGTTTGATATTATTTTGTGCTATTAACATATATGACGTGAGTTTAGTTGTATATTTATTATTTTTAATTTTAAATTTGTACTCTATTGATATATTTAATTTTGTTAAAAAAAATTGTCAAACTAATTAATTCTGCTTTGAATTTTGAAAACCACAAATAAAAAAGTAAAAAATATGAGGATGGTCAAGGTACAGTTTCGAATTCCATCAACTAAAACACAAAAAAAGATTGTTGGACAAGCATACTGTTACATGCTGATTGATGTTTCAGCTGTTTTTTCGGTGCTTCACGTTTGTGCATATGCATGTAAAATGTCTTTGTAGGTGGTTCTCACTGGCGTGGAGTTTTCTGCTGGTGCTATTTGTTGTGTTACTTATACTTTGCTCATGTATTAATCTGTTTTTCTTGTTTTCCATTTTTGAAACTTATCATGCATAGTTGTCAATTTGACAAACCGTCTAATAATCGGTCTCACAATCCGATATGTTGGAAGAACTAAAAAATTAATAATTTAAAAGACCTCAAAAAATAAGACCTCTAAAATTTTGTGGACTTAGAAGGCTTATAGACTCACTTTTTTAAAAAAAGATTCATTTTTTTTAAATAAAGTTTTTTAATTTTTTCACCGATACAAATTTTTCGGTTTTTTCTATAAATTTTGTTTCGATAAAAAATTTTCAATTTTCATATTTTTTTGGGTAAAATTTTTTTCAAAAAAAATATTTCAAAATTAATAAAATATTAGGGGCCTCAGAGCTCCCTCCCTTAAACTCCATAAAACAATGGACCGAAATTTAAAAAAAAATATTTTAATAGGGACTTAATAATAGAAGTTTAATAAAAAAAAAATCAAAGAGACCTTGTACTTAGGGCATTTTTGACAGCTCTAGTCTTATGTTTAAGTATAAGTTTTGGAATTTGAGTTAAAAGTTAAAGTTATATATATCAAAGTCTGAGTAGTGTTTATAACAAGTACTCAATTTTGTGCAGAAAAATGAATGAACCGAAGCCGACCAACAATTAATAACTAATAATTTGAACTATGTGATGTATTATTTTTTAATATCTAAAAAAAAATTATTGTGTTTTATTTTTCTTCAAGTTTTTCTTATATCATCCATTGAGTCAACAACTAATTTGATTCATGTTTAATTCTTTTCGATTTTCGCCGGCTAATTTTGCAAACCGGTCAAACTAGATCATGTTTTCTACTCTACTTGTTGCATAATTCTTCTATAAATAGAAGATTTCGCTCAGTTTGCAAATCGCACCAAAATTTCAAATTTTACCGAATTTTCTCTCTTCTAACCTTTCACATTCATCTCATATTTTTCTATTAGTTCACCGAAAAATTGTCCCATTTTCGAGTGGTTGTCTGACTATATTTTCAAGTGGCTTTAAACGACATATTTAAATTATTCTAGAACAATTTTCTTTCGTACAATAATAAAACTGATACAATGTATCTGGTTTCTTAAGACATCATGATTGATATTTATCTTACATAATTTTAAACAATATAACGTTTAAAGAGTACGATCGAATCTATGACTCAACACATTCCACGATTGAAAATTATTTTTTAAAAAAGTTTTTCAAACTCAATCAACAAGTTGTCATTATCTTTACTAAAACCTCCTCATTTTATTGGACGTTCAAAGTTTCACATTTCTTCCGGTGTGATTGTGACATGGTTGATCATTTATTTATTAATTACAATAGATAAAATTCAATTTCTAGATAAAGAAAAAAAAAGTTCCAAATAGGGTAGAACATACCCAAACGAAAGAATTTATTAATTAGTCAACCAGCAATTAGCATAATAATCACTTATCACGTTTCCATTTTAGTTTGGTAGGGGAAATGAAATTAATGGAGTTTACGTGGTGGATAATCATTAGTTGGAATCTGGATAAGAATTCATATACTGTTACGTTTTATAGAAAAATGTATTGCATACACTTTGATAATATGATAGGTCGACAATATATAATATAAAGAGAGATAAAAAAAAACAAAATTAAATAGAGGTATATTGTATAAGTATTATTGTTGTGTCTTATAACCGTGGATCATCCAAATAATAATTATAGAAGAGCAAGGATGTATTGTGCAAACTGGATCCTTGTTGGTGTAATATTGTATCTACTTCAAAGTTGTGTTGTTAATAAGGGAGAAAAAAATATTAAATTAAAACATAGAAATGAAAGAGAAAAAAATAAAATGAGATAAATGCTAAAATTCGAAATTTTATCTTAAAAGTGATAAGTGATGCATTCAATTTCTTGCAATTTTAATATTTTTAACGTAAAATTTCACTTTCATTTTTATTTTTAAAATTTGAATCACTTGTTAGCGTCACCCACAAAATAAAAGATAAAAACTACTGTAAAAACAAAAACAAAAACTTTCAGAGACATTATTCCTTGTGTCAATGTCTCCCACTCCATGTACAATAAAAAATATTCCCACAGCATATAATGTCACTAAAAATACTAGAAATTCATAAGTTGGCAGCAACCATATTCACCATGGCACTTCAACTCTTACAAATTACTGCAACATACTAAATTTCTTACTAATAATAGTTTTAGAGTGTGATTGGACTAATTAATTGAAAATGCTAGAGAGTTTAATATTTTAAATAATTCAAATGGAATTTAAGTGGTATTTAATTTTGTTTTTATTTTTAATAAAGTATCTCATAAAATCCTGCTTGCTTTGAGCACTCTAATTTCTTCAAATCAACAACGTCGGAGACATGATATTTTAAATTTATTGACAAATAAAATTATTTATATTGAATAATTTAAATTACAATAAAAAAATTACAGTCTTTTTAAAAAAAACTCTTAATTTTCTTTCTTAAAAGAAATATTAAATTTCACCGTAATTAACTCACATAATTACAAATTTTCGAATTTAAACTAAAAAAAAAACATTAAATTTTAAAAATATTGTTAGTTGAATTAAAATTTAACTTAATTTCTTTTTAGATGGAGATACTAGAAAACGAAAACAACCACATATGATAATTAAGGTGGAGAAGTGGCATGAGATGTGATATCGGTTGACCACAACTCACAATTATATACTTATATGTTTTCTATACTAGATATTGTTGGGTATTCAATTATAAATCTTTAGTCTCACATTGACCATGAATGGAGGTTGTAATAGATATATAAGAAGAATGACTCATACACTTAATGCCTTAAGATTTTGGGTTGAGATGTGGTGTCTTAGTCTCTTATTAATCCTTGTTTAGCCCATTCAGAATTATTGTGCTTCCCCGAACTCCCTTCTTGACGGTGATGTCATGCCACCAGTCACCACTTTAAGTGTTCGTTTTTTTATTAGGAGTAATTAAGATACTTAATCTTTATAGAAATGAAAGTATTGAACCACCAAAATGAGTTGTTGAAACAAATTTGAGCGAACGAGCGAAGCAGTTGCATTATATCACGTTTCCCTTCACTCAAAAACTTTAAGTGTCACGTTTCAACACTTAAACTTTGAGGGAAGGAAAACGTGACATAATGCAACGTTAAAAAACAATTTTGATTGTAGAGCGAGCAAAGCGGTGATAGTAGTGAGTAGAAGAAGTATGCATGTGCGCCAGCAGTGTGGGAAAATAAGTGAAGCACGAAATCCTTGTCTCGCTCTGAGTCAGGGAATGCGTGTCGGGTCTTGTTATGTTATTTATTTACTCCCTTCCTCTATCTCCATTTAATCCACTACTGTCACTTGTCGCCTGCCAATAAACACTGCCGGCGCAATAATAGCACACATAAACAATTTATAAATAACCTTCGAAGATAAAAACCTTAAAGGGAAATTTAATTCGTATGCTCTTGCGGTCTAAAGATTTTTCTACATCATAAAATTTATCATACAACTATGAAAATTAATTACTTGATTTTTATCACCTGATAATCCCACAAATTTGATCTGTCAGTTTATGGTTACCGAAGCGAAGGGGGAAAATGCTGTTGGATATGTAAAATAAAAATATTACATAATACAATGAATACATTAAATATATAGGATAGCATTAAATATATAGGATAGGGTCGATCAGAATACTAGTACAAACTAACGAAACAGTTGCGCGAACGCAACGTCAGCTCAGAAGTGCACGTGCTGAAACATGCAATGGCCACAGTTACAAGAAACTAGACTAAAGTGAAGAACCATTCTATCCAAATCGAATAATTGCGTCAACAAATCAAACATACCGCACAACCCAAAATATCGTACGTTGGCAAGAATTTCCACGATTTGAAAACTCTAAACTAATGTGCATACTTTATCAAACGAGTCTCACAGAAGAGATAGTTAACTTCACGTCCAATGCTAGGGCTTTGACAGTAAAATATTTGCATCTTGTCTAAAAAATTTAAACAGACTCATAATCAGTGCAAGTGGTCAAATATCACGAGAAAAATACTATAAAGCCCATTGTAAAGTCCTGTTACATGCCTAGACCAGAGTTTACTGACCCATCATACGGCAACAAACAAAAATAGCATGGATGATGACAAAGAGACTATAAAGGGTATTCTATTTATTTATTAAATAATTAGTGAAAATTGATGAAAAAAATATAATACAAACTTAAACTATATAACTGCATATCAGCCATCAAATCGTAAATCAAACCCAACCCTCCCCCCACCTGCAATGGTAGAAATCTCGAATTTCTTTCATTCTATCATTTGTGTGGCAATGTACGGTGTTAAGCAGAGAAACCTCAGATTGCATGGGACGTCGCATTTCTAACATAACCTATACTATAGACGCCAACTGAGCTGGTCAATCTCACAGCAGCTGAATTTCTAACTCTTCTAATTGGTCAATCCTTTGTCACGCGATCTAGGTCTTCTCCATGAGGTTGCTTGTTTGTAGTAGCTCTGGTTGTTAATACTTCTCTTGGTTCCTGTAAAATTATGAAATTAAGAGAGAATTGTATGATTTACAAAATAAATCATAGTTATCCTTATCCTAATGGTAAAAGAAAGTTTCCTCATTGCCTCCTAGAAGTGATAAAAAATAAAATAATGCTTTGTTATCAACTAATCATAGCTCAGCTAGCAGAATAATACTGCAGACTATAATTTCCTGCAAAATTTAACTATCACAGTATCCGAAACTGAAAGGATGTGAAACATAAAAAACAGCACTCTATGAAGGCTCATAACAGATGTAAGCAAAATTGCCTAATTGTCACAAGCACTTTATAGGCACTTTATAGTTCCCATTCCCCCCCATTCTTCAATGTACAGCGATAGAAATCAAAAAGCATTTTCTGGTATACCTATGAGTGAAACAATTTATCCTTAACCAAAAAAATTAGTAAACATGTCCTATATGCAATAATACCTTTTCTAGAATTTTCTCGTTTACTGCATTGAAATGAGAAGAACCTTCGTTATTTTCACTATCAGATGTAGATGTAGAATTCTGATTTCCCTCGAAGTCCTTACTTAATGGATTACCATTTACTACTCCAGATATGGATGGATCAGTATCCGCAGCCACAGAGTGGGATTTTTCAACTAAGTCACTTACAGCTTGATTTCCCCCTTCAATTGTTTGCTCCTGATTTGCTTTAGCTGCAGCTTTCCTTTTTTCTTCTTCTCGCTGTTGTTTCCTCCTTGTCTCTTGCTCCATCAATTGCTTAAATCTGCAACAGAAAGAGGAACAAAATCACAACAGGTGAAAATAAATCAATAGCATTATGAAAAAAGTGTGACTACCTACAGTTATAATCACTAACCTGTCACCAGGTCGTGGCCCCTCTGATGTCAATTTCTCACTTTTCCTGGCTTCTTCAACTTCCGTGGAATTCAATTTAGATACTGACTTCTGAATCTGCATTAGGTCATCCTTCACATTACCATCTAGAACTTGTCTCACAGGATTTTTTGCTCCTCCTAACTTTTGAAGCCATATTTGCTGTAAAGTGCTCAATATGTTATTGGTGAACCTGCACAAATTAAAAGTATAATTATTAAATACAAATAATACGGTGAAACATATAAGTACATCTGAAAGCTTTTACTTATACTTACCAGTAAAGGCTAAGACCAGAAGGAACTGAAAGCGCAAAATAACCAATTACTAACGGAAGGAGCTTGTTTAAGACTTGAGTATTCTTCACGTTGGGATCAGTAGCCTGAAAATTGACATGTGTAGACACCAATAAAAATTAACACAGTTTTCTTTACTCCTTGTAGAAGAATGGGTGGGGTTCACATGACTGCCATGACATATTAAATATAAGATAATCCAGTTAGAGAGTCTGGCTATGGATACAAAAGGACAAAACTCATACCAACATACAACATTGATTAAGCGTGTGTTTGGTTATGCGGTAACTAAAATTGATTTTGAGTGAACTGATTTTAGTTAAAAGTGATTTATGTTTGGATATGTTCAGATAAAAGTGAGTTTAACAATAAATTTAAATGCGTTTGGACTCAAAAGCTAAAATCTTAACTTCAAGTTGGAATCAATTGTGGAGGCATTTTCAATTCTACTTGACAACATCCAAACATGCCAAAATCAATTTTACAGTCAAAATTGATTTTGATCCCTCCAAAATTGAAAGCAGACATGCACTAACAAGCTTGAAAAGTGTTCTACTTAAAGCTATTACTAGCCATATCTATAACTCTCCTACAGTACAACACAAAAACACTTGTACAATCAACAAGGTTCAGACATGAAGTTATGTTTTTAGATACGAGTTAGTTTTTTGTTTTTTCTTTGTGTGGGTAGTTATGGTTTGGTATTAATAGGGCGTCTGCAGAATAGGCAGTTGTCTGTGTTTGTTGAAGGAGGAATCTCCTTGATAGGGAGAAACCCTGTGTTTGCAAGTGTTGAATTCAAATCTGGTCTATAATATTATTAGTAATAAATTCAGCATGTTTAACTATATCAGTATAGACAACATTAATTATTGAGAAAAGAAGTATCCAATTTAATTGTACATGCAACATCAATTACCTGTGATGATGACTGCATTATTTGGAGAGAAATGTATTGAGAGACAACCAGCAAAACAGGCAAGACAAGGTAAGCCAATGTATCTGACCATCCAAGGGGAGGGTGACCATCCTGAAATTAAAAAATTAAAACCAAAGGCATTAAAACAAACCTCGATTTTAAATCCACCTAGAATCTGCCAGAAATTACCAACAATGTGGATAAATAATTAAAATAATAATACAGAAAGTTTTCACATTAACCTAGATCAAGAATCATGTCAGTAATAGTTCTCTTATTGCAAGGACTTATTCTAGGAGGAAGCCGACGAACTAGCGTGGGCCAGGGCCAGCACTTGTCTAATTTATATAATTATAAATGGAGTGCCAGGAACAATCTTTTCAACATTCACTCTTTTATTGGATGAAATAAATGTAAGTCTCACATGAAATGGTGGGACCCACATAGATTTCAACCTATAAAAGAGTGTTAGAGTAAGTGTTGAAAAGAGTGTTCTTAACACTCCTCATTATATTATAAAATAGAGAGGAAGATAAGGGATAGGGGTTCGGTTTTTATGTATTGGTTGGCTGGGAGAGACTAAGCTCTCTCAAGCAGTTACCATCTCTCTCTATTCTATTATTGTAACTACATCTCTGTTGGAAAGACGATTCCCAGAGTTTCATTATATAAATCAAAGGAAACTTTCTATTAAAACTAGTAAATTCTGACCAGTTCTATCAAATCAGAATTCAGAAGATATGCCCAGAAGAAAAAATGTGAAATAATTTTACATTCATAATGACTATAAGAAGGGAGCGGAGGTGCATCTTAGTTGGCACCATTTATATATGTTCTTGGAGTAATTGGTAGCTCATACATGCATCATACATACACACTTATCTTACCTTTTCCCATTGAGTAACCCACACTGACAGACCAATACAAAACACAGGCACCAGCTTGTAGCCTTTACTAAACATACATGCCACATGTCTGTTAGAGTATTTCCAATTTTCCACAACCAAATATTTTGATTGACATAACCCCTTACAATCTTCAATGTGTTCAAATATGGTACACTTATGATTGTGCACCCCCAAAGCCTTGAGATTTGGGTTATTTCAGATTGACAAAGAAGAAACTTCCTTACATAACAGAGTGGAAAAATTATAATGACGGGAGTATGGCATTTTCCTATTAGAAAACACTAAAAATAGGAAAATTCCAAGAAAATAGCATAATGATTCTTTTTAATATCAAGTTGCGAACCAGGGGAACCTTAAAAAGAATGCCAGGAACAGAAATTCAGGGGATTTAAAATGATTGCTGTGGTCCCAATCAAGTAACTAGAACTACAAAAGGATCCTAAAAACACTGTTGCATTTGCCTCAACGAAAATGTCAAATTCTACAAAAAATAAATACTTCCTCTCTTTGCTACTATCAAACTCCCAAAGGAACTCTACAACTTCGTACCAATCTACAAACAAATCCAATGTTAATTGAAAAGGCAAAAACATAGGTATTTACCACAAAAGGAAAAAGCCAAGAGATGCCACTTCCATTTTGCCGAGCTGCAATTGTAGTTGGGCCAGAAAGAGAAGGTATCCAAAAGAAGCCTTCATTAAGGAGTCCCTTAAAATATTATTAGACAAAAACATAACATCAGCCGTGGAAAATAAAAAGATATGTATAGATCTGAAAATAAGCATAGTAGAGTAGACTATCAAATAGAAAATCAACATAATAAGCAACATACCTCATCTGCTACATTAGAAAAGGCTCGATATAGCCCGATCCAAACCGGTGTTGT
Source organism: Cicer judaicum (assembly GCA_037974835.1). Taxonomy (NCBI): domain Eukaryota; kingdom Viridiplantae; phylum Streptophyta; class Magnoliopsida; order Fabales; family Fabaceae; genus Cicer; species Cicer judaicum. The sequence continues at coordinate 13,511,500 of JBBPBS010000276.1, forward strand.
TAAGAGAACAGGCAGGCATCCTGGAAAAAATGACGACTGATTAACAAAAGAATTATCAACTTCATTTTTAAAAAGCGAGATCAATGCTTTATTCTGGAGTAGTGGATTGATTGCTGCTTCCATCTAACTACCTGCGGCATAATACGCTCTTGCATATCTATGATATAACAATATAGTACCATGTATAACATAAGAAACAGTAGGGAAAAAATAATGGAAATAACTCAGAAAACAACTGGACTTGTGATGTGAAAGCTGAGAAAAGTCACATCCTCAAAGTCAAAGGAAATATCTAAAACTATAACCCATTTGCAATACTGATAATCATGTTATGGATACCTGCTAGAGGATTAATGTTGGCTAATTTATATAATCGAGCAGTTTCAAGTTGAATTCTCTCCTGCAAGAAGACAATATAGAAATCTTGTCAATTGAAAGAAAAAAATATATATCACTGGTCAAAGGCAATTCAATAAGGATAATTCGTCAATCTAAATAATCAAATCAATTACCATAAATACTACCTTAATCATTAGGACTTGTGACAAAAAAACAAATAAATAAATTAGATCTTAAAAATAAAATCATTTCTTCTTTTTTTATCATTCCAAACACAAAATATGTGATTTACAAATCAAACTAAATCCCACTTTTCAGCATTCAAAATCCAAACACCCGTTAGCAGGAATACTAGTGTGTATATATATATACCCAACGGTAAATATAAAATATATTTTATTGACAAAGTAATACTTGTAGAAGCCATATAAAATACCTGATCTCCAGCATACTGTTTCTGGATAGCTTTTACTTGAGGTTGCAAAGATCGCATAGCCATGGCAGATTCTACCTGAGAGCAACATTAGGAAGAAAAATGTCTGTTAAATATCAAAGGCACAGTTCTTATTTCACATCCACAAATTTAACACACGACTCATATGAATCAGTTTTTCAGCTCTTCAAAACAAGTGAAGCACATTCCAACAATGACAAACCTGTTTTCTTGTCAATGGAAATGTGGCAGCTTTTACAAGAACAGTGAGTAGTATAATTGCAAAACCATAAGCATACGGCGCATGCAGAGTAGAAAGCCCATCCTTGAGCACCTGAAAAGGGTAAAATACTTCTCCTCAGAATTACTTTACAATGTATCATGGTAGAAGTAGAACCATGTGTAGTTATGTAATTCACATGTACAAATAAATCACAACTTACAAAGAATTTCAGAAAAAGAACCGCAAGAAACACATAAATAAAAATAAGCTGCTTTAGCAAATTGCAGTTTTATTTACCATGATAAATACTTTATTGCTATGAGAAATTTAGACCCATATGCGCATTTAGTTGACTCAATTTCGGTCTCCTATTTCCAAGAATAATGAGCTGACAAGTCACAAGGTGATGTGGCAATGCATATTTCACATTTTTTTTTCTATTTTAAGTTTTATCTTTATAAACATTACTTTAATTATATAAATAATAAAATTTAGTTAACATATGCACTGTCACCCCACACTATGACTTGCCAACTTGTTATTCAACATCACACATCAATATAAATAAGCCCCAAATTTAGTGATGGAATATTTTTTTGAAATTTTAAAAATTGAGGACTGTTTTTTCAGATTTAAAAATGAGGGACTAAAACTGTGAATTAGTGTAAATAGAGGGACCAAAATGCATTCCTACATGATTTCAAGGTCGTTTCAAGGGCACCCAAAACCAATATGGGAAACTCCACATAGCTATAATCATAGTGGAACAAATTAATATATTTTGCAACGGTGGAGGCAAAAGATCGTGGGAGTATAACATGAAACAGCAAACACCAATAATCCAAACCCCACCGTAGTTACCACCACCAAAAACTACAACTATAATGTTACTTTAGAACTCTAATTTCATCCTCTCCAACGCACAATTTCCTTCTACTCATTGAACTCCAGTATGTTGATAATTCAAATTCAAAATAAATGTTTCGATTTTACAAGTGAATCAAAATAAAATTAAAATCAGGTTAAATCGAAGTTTCAGAGAGCAATACCTTGAGAACAGTTTCCATGTAATTGGTAATTCCAGAAAGCCAATCGTTGTTCTGTTTGGCAGCGGCGGTGGTGGTGGTTATCGCTGTATTGGAAGACGAAACAGCGGCATCGGCAATTGTGTAGAAAAAACCCTCCGCTCGGGCAAGCAATTCCCTGATAACGACTTCAGCGTCCTCCGGTTCGGGCAAGAAACCGGGTTGAAATCCAAATCGGGCAATAGAAAGCGAACCACGAAGAAAGCGTTTAGAGGAAGCCGAGAAAGCGTGGGAGTGAGGTCGAAGTGGAAGATGGCTCCTGGTCCGGTTCCCGAACGGAGCAGAGAGTATAGTCGGCGTGCAAGGTAACAGAGCGGCCATTAGATGGGTTCGCAACGAACCGGTTCAGGAAAAAAAGAAAAAAAAAGTTATCACCGGCCTGGTTCTTGGATATGGGCGGTGGTGTATGCAGTGTGAGCGGAGTGCACAGAGTAGTGGAAGTTAGTCACGGAAATGGAGGCGATTTAATTTCCACATGTTAATGTGATGATATATCATATAGTTGGAGGGAGGATTTTTTTTTTCCTCCGACTTAGTTGGGTTTTAAAAAATTATATGAAATTAAAAGGGCCTACCAATATATGTATATATATTTTCTTTTAATAAAAACCCACCATTGCTGCCATTTTCTAATTTCTTCTTTCGGTCACCACTTCCAGGGGTAATATAATATCCTGTGTTTTCTTATTCCAAGTGGTTTCTACTTGTTAGGATTTTTTTTTTTTAAATACAATTGAATTTTAATGTTCATAACAAAAATTAATTAATTTAATATATATTATTCTCTCTGATTATTATTATTATTATTATTATTATTATTATAAATAAATAAATAAATATTTTAAATTTTAGTCATAATTATAATTAAAAATTTATTGTTTTTAATTATTTATGGTTATTATTTTTTAACATACTATGTGTCTATTTTAAAAATATTTAATGTATGTAGTTTAAGATTTGACATTAAAATAGACAATTTAAAAAATTTAGTTTGTGTTTTGTATAAAGTAGAAAATTAATTGTATTAATGATTATTAAGTTAGTTTTTTATAATAGTGATTGAAAAAACTATAAATTAAGTACATTAAATTTTATTATTAAATTATAATTTAATGGTCTTTTATAAAGATAATCGAAAATAGTAAATGATTTTCTTTAGTAATAATGCTTGATGCACATAATACCAAACGTAGAATTTACATACTGTGATGCACTGCATATACAAAGGTGGGTGAATAGTTTTTTTTTTTTTTTTTTTTTTTTTTT
>JBBPBS010000276.1:13514959-13574137 GCA_037974835.1 Cicer judaicum
TGTTTTACCCCCAGTATATCAAGAGATAGATACCTCTCAATTAATCACTACTCGATTGAAAGGTTACATAAATGTTCAATTTTATCCGAGTTCAATTTTTTTATGGAACACACTAATTACATAAGTTCAGTCTTGTGGTTATGGCATGATTTATTACATAATTTAGACTTGATAATTTAGAATGATTGAATTGTTTACCTCAAAAAAATTGATTGAATTGTTAACACATAAGAGTCAAAATATTAAGGAGCAACTATCTCTGCCCTAGTTTTAAAAAAATCACGTAGATTCAAGAATATACTTTCCAGATGACATAATTTATCTAAAAATATACTTTTTTGGTGAACAAAATGTACTTTTTTTGTAAAAAAAAATAACTTTTTTAACTACAAAATAAATTATATATATATACACACGTATACATATTTTTTTTAATCAGCAATTAAATTGAGTTTTTTTCTGGTAATCTGTAGAATGATTTTGGGATGGGAAAGTTCTTACTTCCTCCCAAGCTATACTTGAGTTGAGCCCGTGAAAGATTTGGGCTCAATTTCAAAGTTGTGTGGTAAGGAAAGCAAAGACCAGGCAAGGCCCAAAACTTATTGCATGAACTCTACTCTTGTCCAGCACCAAAACAAAATTACCCAACATGTTGCTTTTATTGTTTTAAGAACATGTTGCCGATCCTCACGTTGTCACAGCAAACAAATAAGACAATAAAAATAATGTATTATCAAATTTCACTTTCTGAAATGAAGTGATAAGAACCCAAAAGAATACAAGGTTGAAATCTCGCCAATGAGGCAATTCAGATAAGAGAAGAATCTAGAAACCACAATGTTACTGGTCTTAATTTCTCCAACGTGGCTTTCCCATCTATATTCCAATTCCAAAGTCTAGTCTTCACAAATCAAAATAGTAAGCACCAAGTTTCACTCCCATTCTTGACAATCTGTGCACATAATCAATGGCAGCAACAACAATGGCAATGATGATCAACTCAAAGTGTCTAAACACAACCATACCCAAGTTACAAAACCCCACCACAACCACTAAACTAACCACAACTTTCAAACCCACCACCATTCAGAATCTTCCAAAGGGTCTATTTTCTTCAATTGAGAACACCAACGTGGTTTCACCTTCCATTGCAATCGCGGGCGCACTATTCTCGTCCCTTGCAACCTGTGACGCAGCTTTCGCAGCTCAACAAATAGCTGAAATTGCGGAAGGCGATAACAGAGGATTAGCTTTGTTGTTGCCATTGGTTCCAGCCATAGGATGGGTTTTATTCAACATTCTCCAGCCAACTTTGAACCAAATCAACCGAATGCGTAGCACAAGAGGGGTGATTGTTGGGCTTGGTCTTGGACTTGGTGGGCTTGCAGCTTCGGGTATGATGTCAGCATCTGCTAGTGAAATGGGTATGATTGCTGATGCTGCTGCTGCTGGAAGTGACAACAGGGGACAGCTTCTGTTGTTTGTGGTTGCACCAGCTATTCTTTGGGTGCTTTATAACATTTTGCAGCCAGCTCTCAACCAGATCAATAGGATGAGATCTGATTAAACTAAGGGATTTTTGTGAAATGCTTTCTTGTAACACTTGCTTGTAACTTGTACCTAATGCTCTCCCTTTCTCTATATTATGTGTTGTATATCAAAAACATGGCTTTCTACTTACCCTTACCACCCTTTCCATTTTCTTTTTGAGATAATCTCAATCTCAATTTACACATTCCATCTCTCTAACAAGCACGCACCTTCAATTCAACAAATTCACTAAATAGATACAGATATATGGTATTAGAGCATTTTTTTGTGGGACGTAAAATTGATTTTAGAATTAGTGTTTGGCTTCCATATAAAGAAAATAATTCTATTCATTTTCTCTTCAGCTCCCTTTTAATCAAAATCAATTTTAGAAAATAATTCATTCACAATTAATTGTTGAGACCTGAAATTCGGAAGCAAGTTGGTTTGTGCTCTCAAATAGGGTTACCGGTTGATGCACCTCCAAGGTGCTTTTAACATGATTGTGAGTGTGCAATCAAATTACATTGTATTCCTTGATCACTTCTCTGTACATTTATGTTCATTTACATTTGTTTTTATATGATTATATCATCTGAAACGTGAATACTTTAGTATCTGTATGGTTTTCAGTTCAAATCATTTAAAACACAACGTTTGGTTTGAAAGCAATAATTTCTTGCTTGTCAACCTGAAATCTAGCAATGCAGCCATGCTGCAGAGGACATCAGCCAGTAAGAACATTGACGACTAGCATACTAAAGATCACATATAGACAAGCAACACAATGGTTTGGCATTGGCTTTAAAAATTTCTACAGAGAACTTTGATTAACGCACTTTGTTTATATATCTATGGTAATATACCATAATGTTATAATTTAAAGAATTCGACTTATTACATAAACCACCACATGATCCGCAAACACACTTAAAAGAGAATCAGCTATCTGTTTGGAAAGAAGGTAAGAATATGGCTTAAACCCACCTAAGTAACAAAAATGAGACAACAGCTAGACACCAGCTAAAGAGGATAACAAAAATACCACAATGCTGTTCTTTTTTCTGCGGAAACTTGTGATTACATCTCAGCAAGGTTACCTGTTCCTTTAATCCTGCTGAAACTTGTGATTACATATCAGCAAAGCTGTCTGGAACAAAATCTGGCTGACTTTCAGATTCATCCAACTGAGAGGCTATAATTTTGGCTTTCTTATACCTGCTTGAGCTTCTAATAAAATGATCAATTGGCATTCCTTTTGCGTCTGACAAACTGGCCAAAGAAAGATTCAAAACTTCACATATTGCAAAGTATAAAATGCAGAACATAACACATGAATAATGAACCGTAAAACAAAAGAGAAGCCCTATAAGCATCTATTATCTGCAATGATGTAGACATTGAACGACTGGAAGTTTGTCCAGCCCTTCTAATACTATGGTTTATAATTCTTAAGAAACAACAAGCTTCACCCAGACAAAGACAAAAGCATTTATACATTCAAAGAAACATTTAATTACCCGAATGTCCTTACTAGTGCACAATAAAATGAAAATCTTTCATCATACAGACGCATGTGGCGTTAGAACTTGGAGGTTATATAGCTACAACTAGTTGGTAATACCAGCCCAAGCTACAATTATGACAACAAGGTGACTAGTTTACATCTCTCACGTAATGGTTGTGGATGTCAATGACTCACCATCATACAACTTTTGCTCCCAATGTTGACTCAATTGACTTACATTACCTTGAGAAAAGGAAAACAAATCTTGTGCTAAGTAACCCTATATCCTAGTTTGTTTCTTCTAAACACCTCTTATGCAGTATTGGAGTTTTATTACAGCCATTGATTCTATTAGAATCCCACATCAGAATAGAATTAGGAGTGATGAGAAGAGCCATTGGGCGCCATAGACAATAAGGTAGGCAATATATCTATCTCACACCATAACACATAAGAGACATTTACAGGATGTGGACATAATTTTTACTGTATTCGAAGACTGCTCCCAAAAGAGTTCTAATATTTGAGAAGAGGGAGGAACAATCCATGGAGGAGTGCACGAATATAGATCACACAAGATTTGTCATAGTGGATCTACCTCAAGGTACTGTATACTTAGGTGGTAATCTAGTCACATGGAAACGTAAAACAAAAAATGGCATTGCTTGGTGAAGTGCGGAGAGATAGTTTCAAAGTTGTGGCAAGTCAGCCATTACCAATGCAAACCATCCAGTCCAATATGATAACAATTTAAGAAGCAAATAGTGATAGACCGATTGATAGTAAGCATACAGTGGTAGAGCAACACTTCATCAATAAAAAAGTTGCACATGGTATTATTGTTATGCAATAAAAGTGGCGAAACTATCCTTAAAGATACCCTTACTACCTATCAGCTCTTATTTCTATAGGCATCTATAACTGCCAATAATAAATATGAATAGGCCCTAATACTTATCAGCTCTCCTTTTTATAGGCATCTATAACTGCCAATAACACTGTTTCAGGATTTTGTTCGGATGCAAGTGCCCATATATTTAAAGAATTTCAAAGGATGAAAAATAAAACTGAGAACGGGAGCAACAAGAGACATAATTTATTAACTTACCTTGCTTTTAAGGAGCTTCCCTCGCCATTTTCCAGGCTTTTCCCATCGTGAAAACCTGATCCAATTTGATATAAAAAAGAGAACTAATTGGTACCGAAGTGTAACAACACAATTTGAATAAAGAAACAAATAAATACTGTGAAGTTAGCCATACAATGATATAAATCTTTAATTCAAGCTAGTCATCAATACCAACATCAAGAACCAATAAGCATATCAGGATACAATCAAACGGTACACTGATGACATAGAGTAAGATTACATATCCTTAACTACTATGTGGGATACCAAATCTTTAACAGGTAAGTAGAGGAGATATAATAAAATAGTAGCCCAAGTAGTTAACAAAAAAATTATCAAGTATACCGAGTGGCCTGTAATTTCTTGGAACAGAAATGAACAAGACTAATAAAAACACTGAACTGCAATAATCTAATAGTTGCCAATTCATCTTCCAGTACTAAAAAAAGTAACAACGTGGTTATAAAAACTTCAAAAAAGTCCCAAAAATTAGAAGGGAACAAACTTTTCATCACAACTTCCAAAAACTCCAATATTCTACACCTTAATAAATGATTTACCTAAATGCGTGCAGCTCTTCAAACACAATATCTTAGGACTAACGAGGATTACCAAAGATCAGATCTTAATGAATGGGGAGAAAAGGAAAAATAAATTCATAACAAACACAATCAGAAACTCTCCATCCACCCCCAACCCAGCCACCCAAAGATTATTTGCATACACTGTATCAACTGAAGCATAAATAAAAGAACGTTCCCAATCATAGTAGGTTTCACTTACCGTTTTGTTGTGAATCCAGACCTGGACTGTCATACCCGTCTAGAAAATCAGATGCGAGTGAATTAATAGATGGAGTTCTAGTGCTGGCATCGGAATTATCAACCTGGTCTTCATCTTCAGAGGCACTGCTACTATCATCCTTGAAAATTGCTCCCTCTAACAAGCTCTTCTTCTGCTGCGTGTTATTAATTCCAATGACATGATTCCTAAAAGTTTTTCTAGATTTACTATTTTGAACAATTTGGTTGGAACCTTCCAGCTTTGAGTTTGAAATAGGAGTGCGATCTCTTTGTTTTTCCACATCCATTCTTCCAGAAGCATTGTCACGAGATTTTCTATTTTCATCAATTGAGGACATGGCACTTTCAGACTGACTAGACAATTTTCCAGTCTTGAGTGCATTTGGTGACTTATCAATCCTATGTACATCACGCTCTTTCTTGCTATCAAAAGCATGACCGTTTGTTACCATATCTGATGTGTTCTTTGAGGAAGAAGTTTGTTTGCTGTTTGATTTATTTTTCAGTCTCTTACCCACATTTTCAGCATTAGATTTTATTTTAGCTTGTTCCAAGGAATCGGAATTGTCCATGCTAAAATGACCATCCATATCAGCCCCAGAAAGAACAGTCCCTTGCATTTCCTCCTGCTGCATGACTTTCCCTTCCGTTTGATTTAAAGGACGTCTAGGTGTCTCGGCATTTCCTGGCATAGGATCACAAACAGTTGCTTTAAGAGACTTGGCAATAACTGTTTCACTCTCAGAAGCATCCACAAGAGCTTTATCATCTTGAAGTGTTTGTCCTCCACCTTTATTGTTAACTATTTTTATCCCTTTTTTTTCCTTCCCTGGTTTTAGAGGTTCATTCATTCCATTCACATCCACAACATTTGAAGTTGCCTTTAATTCTCTAATGTTTGCATTAGTTTTATCCTGGTTAGACTCGGATCGTGTGCACCTTTCTGATGGCAGTAGCTTAGAATCATTTTGTGGGGATGCTTGTACTCCTTCCTCAGCTCCCTCGATTTGACCAACTTCACTTTCATGACAATGACGAAGGACAACATTCTCGTTATCCTCCATCAGATATTTGGGTTCATTCACATCAGAAGGCTGTATTTCCATTTCTATGTCACTTTGGTTCTTACGATTTCCTGTTTCTTTTGTTGTAGACTGTATGCTTTCTTTGCATGCATCTGTTCCAATCTCCATTTTGTCAGGAGTCATTTTGTTTGTGATGATATCTACCCAGAAAAAAAAAAAAAGATCAGTGATAGAACTAAAAGTACACTATTGGAAAATCTATCAAATTAACATTAACACAATACAATCTAAAAGGAATGTATATTCTATTTTAACTCATTTACTGAGTAGTATCACCTTTAGATAATAGGCGATCTACAGGTATTTCCTCCTGAACACCTTCTCTTTGAGTGCTGAAATGATCTGCTTTCTCATCTTGATCACCATCATTAAAATGTTCAGTCGATTGGTCAGCCTTCCTGTTTTTGATATTATGCTGGCCCTCCAAAAGGTGGAGAGAAGAATTGTCAACATCAAAATCGTTAACCAATTTTTTGTCAGACAAACTTTTTTCTTTACTTCTCTCTTTGCCCTTCTTCCTTTTCTTTGCAGGAGACCTGGTATCTAAAATGTCTTCAGTCTTATTGTTCTTGTGAACAACATCGTCCCCAGACTTGTAGTTATTAAGTTCAGACTGATCATTTGATTCTTTCCTTTCGCCATGAGCTCGATCAGACATTTGTGCTTGATCCTTTTGAGATTCTGTCGCTACGTTCAATGGTTCTCTAGAATCATGAGCCAGAGATCTCTTCCTTTTCTTATGCTCTTTTTTCACAGCAGGACTGAGTTCTGAAGCCTCTTTCATTGACAGAGCCTTATCATCATTCTTAGTGTGCCAATGATCCTCTAGAACTTCAGTTCCCTTTATTACTTCTTTATCTGCATTCTCTGAATAGATGATTGGGACTGCAATATCCTGCTGAACTGGTACAACAACAGAAGCATCATTTTCTTTTGAGTTGTCACCTCCCACGGTGTCTTTTTTTTTCTTTTTACTCTTACGCTTTTTTTTTGTTGCTGCGGCTGGTTCAGAAGTTCCTTCCTCACATACAATATGGTCATCTTTAATGACTTCATTGGATCCATCTGCCTCACACTCAATATGCAAATTTGGAATCATCTCCAATTTTTTGACAGCTTCTTTTTCAGTGTGCTCTGGTAGACGCGGCCAGTCAAAAGGGACTTCTTTTTCATCCAGTTTGTTCTCTGATCGAGACACCTGAAAATTGTTGAAACTGGATGCCCTTTCGGATGGACAACTGAGAGGATTATCAACAGAAGCAATGTTATCTTTGGAGTTATTATCTCCCACAGTGTCTTCTTTTTTTCTTTTTTTCTTGTGCTTTTTTTTCTTTGTCCTTGGTGCAGGGCCAGAAGTTCCTTCCTCACTTACAACACGGTCATCCTTAATGCCTTCATTGGATCCATCTGCCACACATTCAAAACGCAAATTTGGAACCATCTCCAAATTTTTGACAGCCTCTCTTTCAGTGTGCTCCGGTACACACGGGTGATCAAAAGGGATGTCTTCTTTTTTATCAGGTTTGTTCTCCGATTGAGGCCCCTGAAAATTGTTGAAACTGGACGTCTTTTCGGATGGACTATCGACAAAAGCAATGCTATCTTTGGAGTTACTACCTCCCACAGTGTCTTCCTTTTTCCCTGTACTCTTAAGCTTTTTTTTCTTCGCCTTTGGTGTGGGTTCAGAAGTTCCTTCCTCACATTCAATACGTGAATTTGGAACCATCTCCGAATTTAGGACAGCTTCTTTGCCAGTGTGCTCTGGTACACATGGGCGATCAAAAGGGATTTCTTCTTTTTCATCAGGTTTGTTCTCCAATTGAGGCCCCGGCAAATTGTTGAAACTGGATGCCTTTTCGGATGGACAACCAAGAGGATTATCGACAGAAGCAATGTTATCTTTGGAGTTATTACCTCCCACAGTGTCTTCTTTTTCCCTTGTACTCTTAAGCTTTTTTTTCTTTGCCTTTGGTGTGAGTTCAGAAGTTCCTTCCTCGCATACAATATGGCCATCCTTGATGCCTTTGTTGGATCCATCTACATCACATTCAATGTATGAATTTTGAACCATCTCCAATTTTTTTACAGCTTTTTCAGTGTGCTCTGAAATACATGGGCAATCAATAGGGATTTCTTCTTTTTCATCGTTTTTGTTCTCAGGCTCTTGAAAATTGTTGAAGCTGGATGCCCTTTCGGATGGACAACCGACAGGATTATTAACATAAGCAATGTTATCTTTTGAGTTATCACCTCCCATAATGTCGTCTTTTTCTCTTTTACTCTTATGCTTTTTCCTTGCACTAGGTAAACTTGGAACCATCTCCAAATTTTTCACTGCATTTTTTTCAGTGAGCTCCGAAACACATGGCTGAACAAAAGGGATTTCATCTTTTGAAATATCATCTCCCACAGTGTCATATTCCCTTTTCCTTTTACTCTTCCGTTTTTTCTTCTTCCCGCTCTGCACAGATACTGAAAGTTCTTCCTCACACACATTAAGATAATCCTTATTTTCTTTTACTGAAAGTTCTTCCTCGCATTCCATATGTAAACTTGGAACTTCATGATTTAAATGGCTCCGGTTACCAGATGATTTGACACCAGCCTCCAAATTTGTAACCGCATCTTTAACAGTACGTTCAGCCCTAACAACAGGAATCTCTTCCCTCTCGTCTTGTTTATTCTCCAATAATTGCAACTGATGATTGGATGGTAAAACGATAGCGTTATCACGAGAACCAAGTAAATCATTATTTGCAATGTCAATTGATGCATGGGAAAACAAACGATCATTCTGTTTACATTCTCCCAATGCAGAAACATCAACACTAAGAAACCAGTTCTTGTTGAAACCAATAAAGGCAGTTCTTACAACCATTGAATCCGATAAGTGATAAAAGTAACCCCTGCGCTTAACCTACCCAATAAAAAAGAGCAAAGGGATAGTCAGTAAGAGGTTGCAACAATCATTGTTTGACAATTAATTATGACAGTAATGTATGTACCTTAATCCCATGAATTTGTATCTGACCAACTTTGGGAAAGCATGAAGTGTGCTCCGATACGATTCTCTCTGCATATGAAAGGCATGAATGTCAATTGAAGTTCTATAAACTAATAGAAGGATATATATATATATATAGAGAGAGAGAGAGAGAGAGATTACTTTTGAGGTCGGAGACGGTGTCGTGATCGGAGACGGTGAGGACCAAGTGAGTGTCGAGGTTAGTGTCGATGAAGACGACGTTGCCGACGGGAGAATTGGGCGTAGCCATTTAGAATAAGTGGATACGCTAAACCCTAATTTACGATCGGATTGGAAAACAGTGCATAGCCATATTCATTCATAAACCCTTAACCTCAACCTCAAGGGTTTATATGGTATAGCGGCAGAACCCTTCAGCTTATATAGCCTTATTTACTTTTATTTTTTATACCAGCAGAACTCTTTCGCTCTCGCGCCCCATTAGTTTATTAAATTAAATATCTCAAATGTAAGATTCATATTTTAAAAAATTGTAAATATTTGATAATTTTTATTCAAAACTTTTTTTTAACAAGTACTCTTAATTCAATTAGTATGACCTAAAATTAAATATTAAAAATATATTACCGTGGTTATAAAGATCAACTTTTGTGGTGTTTACCTCACATCACTTCCATATGTAATCAATTTTTACAATTATAATAGCGAATTTATATGTGATTTTTATTATAAAATAATGTCTCTTTATTTTTTGTGAACTTTTTGCATGGGTGTTTTATTAACTGATGTTGGTATTGAAATTTAGTGCATGGTTCTTATCTCTATAATTAAAAAAATTATATTTAATTTATTTATTTATTTTAAAGATATTATCTCTGTATTACACCAAACAAATATAACATACTTCTTTAGTTATTATCTAAAAGAAACAACTAGATATGTTTATTTCTTAGTTCGATTCAGTTACAATGCTTGTTGTTTTTTTTTCAAACAATGTACTCAGTTTTTTTTATTTGTTAAATTCATTTTTTAAATATGATATTTAAAACTTAAATTCTCAACTGTTGTTTAAATTAGTATAATTATTTTTTAATAAAAAAATATATTAATATGTTACAAGTATATGTTTTAACAAACAAGTCTATAACTTTTATACGTAATTCAACATCTCATTTTACTTTTATTTCTCTTAATATCACATTACCAACCTATTATATTCCTCTGTTTTATCTTTATATCTAAGAAGCATGTGTTTTAGTTAGTCATAGATAAAAGGAATGTAATGCTTATGTAGATAAATTGTCTAAAGTTGCTTTCTCTCTTGATGGTCACTTTTGGTGGGACTCTAATCCAATTATATTAAGGAGGACTTTCCATAATAGGATTTGACTTTTTACTTCATGCTTTCATTAATCAACGCACTCTATTAATGAGACATTAATTGATGGTCTTTTATATTGTTTGTTTTATTGAGTTTTGATCCGGTTCTCTCAAGTTATTAGTCACTTTTATTTTTTATTATTATTGAATTTATCGTTGATGTACATATGTTTGTTATGGAATGAAGTATCAGCGTAGTTGGTATCTTTTTTTCTGTTGTGATTCTATATCTCATCAAACTTTTATTAGAAAAATGTGATTTAAAAGAAGGGGAAAAAAAAGTTAGACAAAAGTTGGTTGTTAGATAATACAACAATCAAAAGAGTTTATACTCATGCGCATATTTTATAAATTGATATATACATCACTAAAATTATAGCACAATAATTAAAATAGTTCATTTATTTACTTTTGTCATTAGAAATTGACATATCACATTAAACAAACATGTGATTTTTAACGTCAATAATACTCAATGAAAAATTTATAAAACATTAAATACGTTAAAATAATTTTAAGGTGGCAATAGAACATTGATACGAATGCGATATATGTAAAACAGAGATAGAGAGGACATTTGAATGTAAGAGAAATAATATGATTGTGATTTAAGTAACTCTTTAGTAAATCACACTTCTCTCTCTTTTGTTTTGGCAACGTGACCCTTCAATAAGATACTAAGTATCTTCTCTCTCTAATATAATTCCATAAGATACTAAGTATTATGAAATATCTTAAAAGAAAATTTTATTCTAATTCAACTGTTAAAGTAAAATTTTATATAAAAAAAATTATTACATTTCAAATAAATTTTAAGATTTTTGTAATATGATTTCAAGTTTTCATAAAAAATTATCTAAATCTTTTAATATAAAAACAAAAATAAAAAATATTAAGTGAATCAATTATTTGTTTTATAAATAAAAAATAATGAATCTCTTTTTTTATTTTATAATACATGATAAATTTCTCTATAATTAATTCACATGTGAAGATATATTTTAAGATTCATTATTTTTTATATTTTATAAAAATAAAGAATCTTTAAAAAAATTAGTGCCTTAAAAATTCAAGGTCCTTTTCGGCAGCACCTTTGGAACACCCTCGGACTCCCTCTATTTTGATCAATGCTGACAATTTTGAATACCAGTGATCAATGAACAGAGAACAGAAACACAAACGGAATGTGAGAAGAAAAAAGAGTAGGGACACACAATTGATACTCATTAAGACCAGCAACATTAATTAAGAGTAAAACCAGAAACATAACAAACAACTTGGAATCTTAATCTACTTGCAGCAGCCTGCAGTTATCAGCAACATCTATGCCTACACATTACAAACAAACATCCTTTCAATCCTTCTTCCTTGAATCTTTCAGCTGTCCCCTCTTTCTAATACCAATACTAAACTGCAGACGCCAAGCATCAACGATGGACTCAGGCAACGAGTATGCCACGGCCCAAAGAAGGGTATGAGGCCAGTATGGCGTGCAACGAGGTTCATATCCTATCCATCTCACACCTGCTTTTGCATAGCCGTCCGTTGATGGGACAAAGAATGATGATTTCTTGATTGATGCCATTTTTGTTGCCACATATAATGGAACCTGAAACCAAAAAATCTCCATAAAAAACACGACAAGAATAATAGAAAACTTTGCATATTACAGCAAATCAATCCATTTCAACATAGTCAACTCTCTTCCATAAACAGATTAATTAGGTGAACAATTTTCCAACTGCCAGAAGGGAAAATTGGATGGTCTGTGGGAAGGGGAAATGGTATAAGCAACCAAGATTGTGAAAGTGCACAGTGCATTCACCTAAATTTATTAGTTGTTGATCAAACTTTCATGTTTCCATATCTAATCAAATATTGAAGCTACAATACCTTACAATGACAAAACAAAATAAAATAAACTAGTAACCTTTAGAAAAACAAAAATAGGATACAATACCACCAATAACTGAATGTGAAAGTAAAAGTTCAATTAGAGAAAATCAGGAAAAAAGTCCCAATAGTACTCAAATTGCTTTTAGAGTTGCTGCTACACATGGATATATATATATATAAATCAAACAGAATTAATACACATGAAGTCTTCAACTTCCAGCAAACTTCAAAGCCATATAGTTGCAACAACTTGAAGAAAAATAAAATTAAAAATAAAGGGGATTCTTTTCTGTTTAGTTTTTGTGCACGGTTTATATAGGTAAACAGTTGTAACCGTAAACATTTGTGCTTTACCAAATTAATCATAACTTGTGCATGATGTTTGCATTATGATAAATTGAAATAGTTCCGTCCTGCTAAAGACCATAATAATAATAATAATAAAAGTGATGCTACCAAAGCTTATGCCTATGCTTATTTTTTATATCATATCATGACCACAAAATTCAATTGACTTCATATGATGCTATAGCTATTCAACTGGATTTCCAATTCCAGTATCTTCTAATTGGTTATAATTATTTAGCTCAGGTATATTTGCTGAAACTTGAACCCAGAGGAATTTTTTAACTTTTAGGGTGTGTTTGATTATGTGGTGATAAAAATTAATTTTGAATGAATTGATTGGTAAAATTGATTTTGATTTTAACTAAAAGTGAGTTGAAGGTAAAGTAATTTATGTTTGAATTCATTCATGTAAAGTGAGTTGAGTGATAAATACAAAGCTAAAAATCAATTTTAGAGGCAAAACCTAAAAATTAGAGCTTCAAGTCATAATCAACTCTAGAGACAATTAATTCTGCTCTATAACAACCAAACATGTTCAAATCAATTCTAAACCTCTAGAATCAATATTGCACACTCCAAAAGAGGAATCAAACATAGGCTTAATTTCAAGAAAAAAGGTACTTTTTACCGGATTAGGATTCTCTTATTTTCTTCCTCATATTTGGAGAGAGATAGACCAACAACCAATTATTTACTCCGTTTAATTTTAGTGTAAAAGGTTCATCAAAATTGTTGTTGTGTCAATCTCTTCCAATACATGACAGAAGAAAAGCAGAGATTCAAATCCTTTTTACCCCAAAAAAATTGAAGCACGCTAGAAGTAGGTACTAAAAATGAAAGACTAAAAAAAAACAGCATAATACCTGACACTGTACATCAATCCCACTCTTCTTGTATTCAACATAGAGAGATCTTGAAAACTGATCAATATACCTGAATCAACAAACACACGTGCCCTCATTTCAAAAACACAAAAGAGAAACACATCAAAGAGCATGAAAGTAGAACAATGAACAAGACTCACGCTTTTGTGGCAGCGTAAACAGAATAAAGTGGATCAGAAGGAATAACAATAGCAGCACCAGAACCAATGTTAACAATTGCTCCTTTCTTCCTCTTCAACATTCCAGGCAAAACAGCTTGAGTAACCTTAGTAGTTCCAACAATATTAATCTTAATAAGATTCTTCAAAAGCTCTTCTTCCACTTCATGGAAGAATCTGGCATAAGGGTACGAAATTCCCACGTTGTTAATCAAAACCCCAATATCCAACCCTTCAATGGTTTCTCGAATTCTGTCAATACCTTCGTCAAGATCACCTGAGAAATCAACGACAATTGTTTTAACCTGGATTTTTCCGAACTTGGCTTGAATTGAATCCGAAACGTCTTTGAGCTTGTCGGGGTTTCGTCCAACGAGGATTAGGTTGAGGCCTTTGCTAGCGAGTTGAAAGGCGAAACTTTTTCCAATGCCGTCGGTGGGTCCAGTAACGAGTGCCCAAGATCCGTATTTTAGGAGATTTTTGGAGGGTCTGAGAAAATTGACATAGACCCAATTGAGAAATATTAGAGTGAATCTGAGAATGGTGATGAGACCTAGGGCGAAGAGGATAATGAACCAGAAAGGTTGAGTCTTGAGCTTACTGATTATACAGCAATCCATATTGGTATGGTTGAATGTAATGAAGGGAGAGAGAGAGAGAGAGGTTTATGAAGATGGGCAGAAGAGCATGGTTGAATTTATGGAGAGAGAGAGAGAGTAGTGTGGGTATGGTAGTAACAAGTAACAGGTAAGGTAGATGAGCAGGAAAATCGACATAATTAAGTAGGGAGGTTGGACCGTTGGGACATCGTGGCATTCAATTCATTACTTAATACTAATAAGTATGCAACCCATTGCAAATACCTTGTTTTTACGCCAATTTGAGTATTACAAACCAGCTACACGACTTTATTCAACTTATCAACTTGTTGAATCAATCAAAAAAACGAGCCTTCTTTGTAGATTTTCAATTGGCAAATATGATCTCAAGAATTTTTTTATTTTTTATTTTTTTAATCTATGCAAAATAGATGATTAAATTGTTTCTTATACTATTTTAGATGTTTTTTTACAAAAATTCTTTTGAAATATAAATTTTATTGATTTTTGTGGATGTTTATTGCACTATTTTTTTTCCCATAGTTTGGATCCCTTTAAATTGTTTTATTAAGTTTTCGAATTGTCCCCCAAATAACTTGTTTACTTAATTTTTATTTTTATTAATAATTTTAAAATGTTGTAAATGATAGTTAATTGATTTGAGATGTCTGACGAATCATATAATACTTTATTTTGCTCAAAAATGAAAAATATTTCATGCGTTAACAATTAATAAAGTAAGCTATTTTTAATATTATATTTTTTTTTACAATGTCCTCAATTATTTAGGTTAAATTGTACATTTAGTTCTTTTTTGTATTTTTTTCTTTGATCACTTAATTATTTTTTATTCTATTTTAATCTCTTAATTTTATTTTGGTTAATTTTTTCAGTCAAAATAGAATAAATTAAAGAATTTAAAGTGAAAAACAGTTTTCCTTTATTTTTTTTATGGTTCATCCTCATTTTCTTCTTAATCATTATTCATTTGCAATTTTTCAAAAATGAAAATGGTATCTTAATTATTATCTAATATCAAATTTTGCAACTATTTTTAATTTTAATTATTGATTTTCATGTTTGTTATCTCTTTTTTTCTATAATTATCATGATAATTTTTTGAAACAACCATATCTCTTGTAATTTTTAGATGAGTGTTATATCTAGTAAGTAGTATTTTTGAATTGAGATATATCTTCTTCTAAATAATCAAAATTCAACTCATTTAAATTTCTCATTATATAAGAAAAAAAATATTGAAAATGAATTCACAATGTGTTATTCATATTTTTTTGTTAATTAGGTATCATTTATTATTAATAATAAATTGTGAGTCGCTCGAGGGGGTGGTGAGGAAAAGCGCCGTTTGTGCTTGGTTGTTAACCCCTAAAGTTGTACACTATAAACTTCAACATTGAATCATATATCAAACATTGTCTGAATTTTTTTCTTTGTAGGATCTTTATTTTTTGAATCAAATTTATGGTTATTTAAAGTTTATTAGTGTCACTATTAACATCCTTTCAACTACCTATATTTATGGGATGAATAAATAAATAAATATTTTAGTAGAACGTTAGTTTTAAGGTTTAATTATACTTTTATTCCTTCAAATATCACAATTGTGTGATTTGAGAACCGGCTATTATTTTTAAGCAATCAGTCCAAATTTAACCTCTTCCTGATTATAAGGATTCCCTTCAATTTTACACCATGGACGTATACGTGCCCAAATTAAATTAAACGACGACAATCACATGATTGAATTACAAATAGTAGTAATAAAAACAAGAAATTAGAAATAGCAATAGTAATACTAAAGTATAAAAACGATGAACCCAAACCCAAAGGAAAATAATAATCTATAAATAACTAAATAAATAAGAAAGAGAAACCGGTTTATTCCATCAATTTTTGAATTATTTGGGAGGCGTGAGAAAATTGGTATAGATTATAGAAGCACCTGGCATAAATGAAAGTGAAGCTGAGAATGGTGAATATGCCAACAAGGAAGGTGAGGATAAACTAAAAAGTTGATTATACAATATTCCATGTTGGGAAGACGAGGTGAGGACAAACTAAAAAGTATATCTTTCAAATTTTGAATATTTTTCTTTATAATATTTAAATATGAATTTTTTTAATGTTAAAAACTACTTAAAAATTCATATTTAATATTAAAAAATTCTAAATTTTTATATATATTTTTAACAAAACAATAGATTTAAACTTAATTAAATCCTAACAAAGATATAAGAGTAACTAATTAGTTCATGACTTATGGCCGGTAGCATTAACTGTGCCTAGAAATGCTATTACTTGAACTTACTCCTTACACTTTGTGATCAACTTTGAGCTAAAGGATGAAGTTTATGTTAAAAGAAAGTACAACAAAAACAAAAGTTATACATATTCACTTGGACCTCTTATTTAGATTTAATTAGAAACATAAACTAAGTTTGTCATCATGATTGTTTATTGAATTGAGAAGTAGATGCTTGTAATCCTTTGGTTTGAGAGTCCTTGATGAGTCCTCTTTTACGCCAGTAAAGAAAATTATTGAGCATGTAGGAATCAAGGAAAACATCAGGAATTGCCATTACGAGATAAGCTTGCAGAGAATGTAAGAAGAAAGGTATAACCAGTTTTTCATAGCCAATCCATCTTGTGCATGCTTGGCTATATGTATATGGTGTTGGAACAAAAAGTGACTCCTTTGTCCTTGTCATTTTTGTTGACACAGATAATGGAACCTGTATATTCAGTTCAGAACTTTCAAACTTTTTCTCTCAAATTAAATCAGTTATCTTATGTTTAGTAATTATCAATGATCAAATTAAATCATTTTATTTCTTGAACATGTCACATGATAGTTTTTAAATGTATTAAAACTGCAAAAATATACTTAAATGTGTATTTGTTTGTCATTTTGATTTTTAAAAGTGTCATAGTCAATTAGTTTAATGTTTGAATTTAGGACTATAATTTTGTTACATTCAAATACTACAGGGACGATGAATTTAGGACTAAAATGTCAATTTACCTTCCATGAAACATGAGAGAGGCAAAAGAGAATTACCTGACACTGGATGTCAATTCCTTGCTTCTTGTATTCCAAATTGATGGATGCTGAGAACATTGTAAGATACCTGTAAAATTAGCATGAAGATCTGGATTCAAATTTGGCTTTAATTAAAAAATTAATTAGTAGTTACTTCAGAATAATTTTTATAAATAACAATGAAGGGGCAAAGTTATTATCTTTTTCTAAATGAGTTTTCTGAGAGTTGTTTTTCAATTCAAATGATGAAATATTTAATAAGAAAATAAGAAAGACTATGTAGACATGAAGAAAATCTCACCAACAAAGAAAAGGAAAATGCATAAAATAGAATACAAAATAGATCTTAGATCAATAAAAACACAAATTTATGTAGGTATGCTTACGCTTTTGAAGCTGAATAAAGTGTGACAAGAGGATATGAAGGAAGCACAGCATTAGAACCAGAACCAACGTTAATAATAGCACCCTTTTTCTTCTTAATCATACTAGGAATCACAGCTTTTGTAACCCAAGTTAATCCTTCCACATTCACTTTAATCATTGAATTCATCAAATCCAAATCAACCTCATGAAAATATCTTGCATAAGGGTAAGCCATTCCAGCACAATTAACCAAAATCCCCACATCTAAACCATATATTGCATCTTCTAACTTTTTCATTATTTCCTCTCCACTATTTTTTTGCAAGTCTATAACAACACATTTTACCTCAACATTTCCAAAATGTTTGTCTATTATCTCCTTTGATGTTGACTCTAGTTTAAGAGGGTTTCTACCAACCAAGAGAATGTTGAGTCCCTTAGATGCAAACTCAAAAGCCATGGCTTTTCCTATTCCATCGGTGGAGCCAGTGATTATAACCCATGAACCATATTGTTTGAGTTTTTTTGATGGTCTTAAGAACATGGCCCATATATAGTTTAGAAAATGGAAAAGAGATTTGCATGTAGAGATGAAGCCTAAGGTTGTTGTTGCTGCTAAGAAGAAATCTTGCCACTCCATGTCTCACTACTTGTGTAAAGATAAAGAAAGGTAATTTCTTGGTATATAGAACTCTTTGGAAATGAACAGGAGTGGTTGTTTGGCATTAAATTAAATAAATTAAATGTTCACCAACAACCTTGAATTCGTAAGATGTGAGTGTATATAAATGATCATGTTAGTAGTGTGGGGTTGGAATGTAGAATTATTCCACCATTATTATTATTATTATGGATCGCTATTTCTTCTTATTCTAAATATTTCAAAAATATCCAATTTTACATAATAGTAACTCAACCGTTGATTTTAGATCAGATTTTACTGCATGAAATGATCTCAGCTGTCTATCTAAACTGCAAAAAAAAATTACAAGTTCAATTTAGATAATTTTTTGAAGTAAAAAATTTCATTCAGTAAAATTATCTAAATTGGACTTGCAAAAAATTATCAGAATTTCATGCAGTAAAGATTACTTCCTCTCCACAAATTTTTTGCAAATCTATAAATTGATATTACAAGTCTATCTAAATTTTACTTCATGAAGGACGACGACCGAGAGTTGTGATGCAGTTACAATAGAGAATCTGATTTTTATTATTATATATTATTAGTAAAGATTTGAGTGGTCCATATTACTTACAATGCCAACTTGGTCACAAGTGTGAACAATGAAGACAGACCCGTGTGAGCAATATTTTAATAACTGAATCTTACATCGAATAGGTGATATTTTTGGCTCATTATTCAATTACTTTAAAGTGTTCAAACAGGACCAACCATATTAGGCAGTTCAGAGTTCAAATTTTTGGTCTTGAAAACATATCTTCAAGTCTTCCAATTTTTCATTAGCTTAGAACTGTTTATGTTTAAAGTGATTATCAGGAAGCTACACGCTTCATAGAACCCTATCTGCTTGACTTTAACTCCAGGTGAGTAATGAAATACTCTCTCGAATCTTAAATACAAACGAAAAATCTAATGAATTTAATCTATACCAAAATATATTTGATTTTCAGCTATTATTTAAGACCTAAGAAAGTAGTTATTACTCCTTCCAGGGTCATCCTCATTCATCCAACATCTATGTTTCTTCCATTTTGATCACATACGTAGAGAAGTAGTTATTTCATGCTTTAAACCCCAAGCTGTCATGAATTTTGGCTTCCTCCCTTTCTGCCTGTTATTCCTCTATAAATAATGGTAACAATCTATACAAGCAATTACCTCTAATAATTACAATATAAGAAAAACAAATCAATTCTTGATTTGTCTAATGTATTCTAGGAAAACAGATAAATACAATTAATGAGATATTATTTCCGGATTCACATAAACTACCTAACAACAAACACAAGCTAATCCTAACAAAATTAACAGAACATTAACACCGTATCATTGTAATAAACACTTTACGTTTATAATATACTGTCACAAAGATGTTGTTAGCTAGCTGCATTTGATGATAGAAGTACAACAGGATCTCTTGTGTATGCTTAAAATGCTAGACCTAAGACGTGGTTAGAGTAAGTTCAAATCAAATCAATATCAGACTATGTGTAAGAAAAAACGCCAAGATGTATACGATCCTAGCCTAACTATACAGTTGGTAACAAAAACACGATTGCTTTTTTACTACATACACCTCCTTACTCGTGGACAATAACTATATGAAGTAGGAAAAAAGTATATCAGAAATAAATCTGGTTTTGTAAGCCGGTAAGCGCTACCAAGCTACGGATAAGTATCATTGCCGCATTCTGAGTTCTTCAGAAGATGATCCTGGTGAAAAGGGTCGTCTGTACCGTGAACAGAACTCAACCTTGGAGAATAGTTCCACCCTGTTATTTGCTCAAGCTCATAGCCATTGCATCTCATATCGGATTCCTCTTGGAACTTTAGGAAGAACATTGATGACCAATAATCTTTTGCTAAGTTCTGCAGAAATGAATGTGATATATATAATTTAGATTAAAACTATACGGCCACAGCTAGAATAATTTTAAACCCATCAAATTGTTTTGATTGTAAGGAACTCACCATTTTCATCAGCTGCACGATCTCATTAAGTGCATTATGAAAGAGATCAGCGCATGCGAGGTCAGACGTTGACAAAATTTCTTGTTTGCTTCTGTAAGATATGTTTATCTCCATAGCTGCACCTGTAAAATAATATTATAGCAAATGTTTAAAACCAGCACCCTACATTTGGAAGGAAAACTTGCATGCATGCAATTTTTTTCCATATAAAGTTACAACCCTGGATAATTCAACTCATTCACTGAAAACCACATTGGTGAGACATGAAACTGTATATAAATCACATAGACGTGATCATAAAAAGATTGAGAAAATTTTTGGTTTTGCAATTCTAACAATGGGAAAAGCAGGATGAAAAAGGAAGCTATCTGTAACTAAAAAAGTAGATACCTGCAGCAATGTACTTCTCAATAATATGCCGTGCCATATAGATTCTTCTCACACAGTCAATTTCGGATATTTTACTTAGCTCGTGCACTTCATCAAAGAAGTGCACACTCTCCCCAGCCAAGCAACTGTAAATATATTAAAACAGTAATATAATATTATTTTGCATGAACAAAGACAAGATTTGTTATATTTTATTTTTATTTTCTTTGTTTTTTACTTCTATATTTTCATGTTTAGGTTCAAAACTTTCTCGACATTTATCTCAACCGGGATTCTTTGTCAAAATGTAACACCTATTCTATTCAATGTATTGAAAAGGTTACCCATTTCACTTGAATTTTAAATATGAGAAACCATAATTCCAACAAATGTTTGCTAGAGTCAACAGAAGAGCATTTTACCTATCAGCAAATGCCATAAAAGACTGCCTGAATTTCTTATTCAAGAGAAGCTTATCCAATGGTTCATTAGGATCTATCCTTGAATTTGGTTCACTTTGTACTAATACCCCACTATCAGGTATGCCTAAAGCCTGGCCCATTGTGCAAAATTCTCTGGATTCTCTTCTCCTCAAGCTGATTTGCGAGAGCAGTGGTTGTGAACTTGATATTGAAAAGAAAGCCAGCACAAGTATGCTAGCCTTTAAATAAAGACAAACATAAGATCATGTAAATAAAATATTCACAACATAATGACTTTGAAGTCATACTTCCGATCAACTAACAGTGTCCTTTATTTCATCGTTATGCAACAAGAAGCAGTAGGAAAGCATACCAAAACTAAAAGAAGAAATCTGGAGGAAACTTGAAGCCACGATATATTGTCGTGAATTTCATTCAGTATGTAAGCAGTAACCCATGCAACTGACAGAATAAATGAAAATTGTCAAAATTATTGAAGCCACCAAGCGGAGACATTTAGAAAATATATGCTAGAATATAGGCTAAAATGCACTTTTGGCCCCCCAACTTTATAAATATGGCGATCTTGGCCCCCATAGTTTCAAAATAGCACTTTTGGCCCTCTAACTTTAACCCCTTTTGCAAATTGGTGGATTTCTTGATTTGACCAAGTCAAAGCTTACGTGGACTAATATTTTTTTACTATTTAGTGTCATGTAGGTTATTACTTTAATATTAGATTATTATTTATTTATTACAATTATAATTTGAAAAAAAAATAGATATAAATTACAATAAGAGAGAGTAGTTTTTAGTTTGCGTATAACAGTGGAGGCAATAAATAGCATTTTCACCTCATAAATAAAGGTGTATTCTAAATAAGCATATTCAGTCAAATATTCTAAATAAGCATATTCAGTCAAATAAATTTCGTGAGTGCACGTAAATAAGTTTCGTGAGGAAAATATAGTTATAATTCCCTTGAAATCCATAAACATAACTGAATGCTCTGGACACAAATAGTTACCTTTATTTAGTCTTACTCAGTTATTTAGAATACACGTGCAACTCAATTTTTATTTTTTATTCCAAATTATGATTGCAATAAATAAATAATAATCTAATATTCAAGTAATATCCTACATTGCACTATATAGTAAAAAATATTGTTCCACGCCAGTTTTGACTTGGTCAAGACCAAGGGGTCTAATAATTTGCAAAAGGGGTAAAAGTTAGTGGCCAAAAGTGTTATTCTGAAATTATGGGGGCCAAAATTGCCATATTTAGACAATCGGGGGGCCAAAAGGCATTTTAGCTTAGAATATACGAAAAATATCCTATAATATCTTGATTGTGTCTTGAAGTAGTTTAGTGTATCTTAGATTATCTCTTGAGGCATTTTACCTCTTGTTTTATAATAATAGTTTGAAAATAATTTTAGTGGATATAGGTATTCGGTTAGCCTATGCAAAATGAATGGTTGTTATTTTGTGAACATGCATGATCAATCATGGGTGGTTACAATATCAACTATTGATCCACTAAGTTCACCAACTTCTCACTTTAGAGGAGTCAAATCCTTGTTAAATAAGATTAAAATTGTTGTTAGTCAAAGAGACTGCATAGCGTAGTCTCAGAATCTGTAAACATTTGAAAATATTGCATTGAAGAGCTAACATTGATTTCTGCTTCAGTTTCTTAACATTAATGTTACTCATTTTGACTTAATGGTGAATTCAAGAACACTGATACTTGCCTTATAGCAGTTGTTAATAGAAAGCCCGAGCTTCAAAATTAATAAAGATAAATGGAGTATCTTATAGAATCTAGGAAAAAGTGTACCAATGGATACGGATGATACAAGTATTCCCCGCCAGAGGTCTCTGAGTTCATCAAACCTGAACTCTATATGATGCACAGCTGCGGTTACCCCAACCAAAGTGGCAACATACAATGAATGAAGGCAAACGACTGGTACGGTCCACTGAACCGACATGTGGCAGCGATTGCTAAGAGGCTTTTTGATATGAATAACTAGAGCAAGAATTAATAGCTTTGTTAGAAATAAATATAAGAAGATAGCAACTTAGAAAGCAAAAGAGAAAGGCTAGGAAAAGAGGGGATTCTGACAATCATTTCTAAAAAAATTCCACAAGATTTTAAAATACCAAGGTCATACTGCAGAAATATTTTGAAATGAACAACTCATTCAACTGAAGTAGATAATGCCCAGCAAAATTTTGAAAAGAGTACAAGATATTACATAAAAATAGATTAAAAAAAATGCAGCTCTACAGGCAAAAAAACATTAAAGTACCCGGATAAATTTATAGCTACTACTACTATATCTACTCCAAGCAGAAAAGTCTATATAACACAAATAAGTAAGTAACTTAAAATTAAATCAGATTCTTACTAGCAGCACCAACAATCCAGGGAAATAGAATAAGCGGAATTAAAAAGAAAGATCTGATCAGTGGTAAACGCCTCCTGAAATAGCAATAAAGAAATAAAATTCAACACACCATTGACAAATGGATGGTAACTCATTTAGCACTTGTTAAGAAATGTGGTGAGTACAAATAAAAAGCTACAAAAAAAAAAAACATAAACGAGTGGTTATATTTTCACACCACAGAAAAGGGGTGGGGTAGAAATTTTAAGGGTGTGAAATGTTAATTCCCATCATAAAATTTGTAAGGACTTGGCAAAGTGCAACCTAAGGCAGAAACTGGAAGCTATAGAACCTAATAACTCAATATCAAGTTTTCACTTACTTGACAAAAATAAAATATAACTGAAACGCTTGTGTTATGCGACAACTCAACAGCAAACCAAAACCTAGTGGACCTTCACCCCAGACTGCAAATAAACATGCAAAGTATGGTTATGTTAACAAGTAACAAGTATTCATGTGTTCAAATATGAGTTATAAACAATTCAGAATAGATAGCATGGCAGAAGGTAACCTGCCCACAAGTAGCATGACTGCCACCAATACCTCTTTTCAAATTTCAAGAAATTGTTCGACATCTGTATGAAAACAAACACGGCAATACTTAGCATATACTGCTGTAACGACTGAACGGTTAATATGATTTTTTTTGTCAAAGAAAATCAACGACACAACATAAAGAACTTTTTTTCTACCATAATTGATAGAAGAATAATGAAACTGGCAACAACTTGAATTACAGGTATCCAGAAACCACTGCCTTTAGTACGAGGAACCTTGTGAACTATGAAGGGAAATATTGACCATACAAGAAGCCTGAAAGATGTAGAAGCCAACCATTAGCAATCGCATGTTCATAAAAATTATATATATTTTGAAACGAACGACGCTTCAACGATACTATTAAGGAGTGTTAGGAAGAGCTTGTTTAGACTTATCTTATAACATATGCTCTTATGTAATTGCTTTGAAGAGCTTATTAAAATAGCCTATAATATGTTCATAATCTGCTTTCAGCTTATTTCCGTAAATAGTAACCTATTTTCACCTTGTGCAGAGTTTAACTTGGTCCCATTTTCAATTACAGAAACAACCTATTCGTAAGCTGACAGACTATAAAGTCTCTATTGAATAAGCGCTTAATTCAGCTGTATATACAAAGGCCAAACTAAAGCACACTATAATGGAATCGCACAAATCATCAAAGAAAGAGGCAAAAAAAAAAAAAATAACTCTATTAAAATTAAAGAATAAGCAAATCAGAAAGGAAAAAAAGGGCACGCTAGCAAACTAATTTGCAAAGGAAAAAGGTGAAGAAAACATAAGAAAAATTAGAATTTGTTAACCAGATTAAGAACTAACTCAAAATTCATTGAGGCATAATATCAAACAGGAATTGGATTGGAAATTTGGCAGAGTAGCAGTGACCCATTACAAATTTGAAAATGAATTGAGCAGAAAAAGAAAGAAGCTTACAGAATGAAGGAGATGATGGATATGGAAACGGCTGCGTAGTCTGTGGGACAACCTCCTTGAACGGCACAGTTGGGCATTTCGTTATCATTTGAGGTACAGATTCAGTGTTCAGTGATTTTCAGTTCAGGTTGCATTCAATGTTGTTCTGTTCTTCCCAGTCAACAACACTTCCACGTGCTTTTTCGCACTTTTTTTTTTTTGCCTAATAATTTTCTTATAATATAGTAATAGTAATACTATAATAATTTTCTTATCTTTGTTGCTCTTTTCTAACACATCTCAACCAACGTGTGAAAGAGCACCTTAACGTGTACGGTTGTTATTATACCCAACCCCTTCTATGGCCCACTTTGATTTTTCTTTTATAAAACAAAGATCAACCTTAATTTGTAGGACACTCTTTATTTAGTTTTTGATAAGATTAAATATTTTTATTTTGTTTTTCGATTTGTAAAATGTTTTTCAAATTCGTCGAGTTAATGTAACTTAATATCGGTGAAGTTGGCGACGTGTTAGTTAAATTTAATGTTGGTAAATTTTGTAGGACGTTCTTGAATTAGTTTATATACATATATTTTAATTTAGTATTCGACTTTTTAAAATACTTTTCAAATTTATTTTTCTATGAATATCTAGGATTGAACGTTGTAATGTATTCGTTAAATATATTCTATTGACGTACCTTGACATAGAGATAAGGATACATAACATTTGAAACTATTAAGTAAAGAGGATAATTATGAACTTAATCAATGTGTCATTTTCTTATTCTTGTTGACACTTTATTTTTTCTCTCTGTGAGTTGTGTATTATGAAGAAAATAATTGTTCTTTGTCCCCAAACATCGGTGCATGGTTTTCAAAAGAATCGTAAGTTTGTTGGTAACGAGAGAACAAACTATATTAAGAAATTGAACAAACATAGGTTTTATAAACATTTTTTCTGGCAAAAATGATCAAATGAAAGAGCCACCATGATCATTTTAAATCAAAATCATTATCATTGCTAGTTTACAAATAATTTTACACAAAAATGAAATTTATGATGAAGAGGGAACAAGTACATTTAGTAAACGACGAGGATTTTCTTCTCAAATTCACAATGCACAATATTATAGAGAAGAAAAAAAAATACAAGAAAAAAAAAATACACATAATCATGGTTATGATACCGAATAGACCTCTTTATTTTACCACCTCAAGTGTTTTGTATTTTTTTCTATAGGATGATAATTTTCTACTATACATTTAAATGTAAATGAGTTGGTTTGGGCCAAGTTTGACAGTATTCAAACCGTAAAAGGGATATTGGTTTAGGTTTGAAAAATAAACCATCATTTACAATATTGGGTCGGTTTTGGTCAAACCACTTATTTTTTGCTTGGGTTGGGTCATGGTTTATCAAAATTCTTTTGGTTTAATTGCAATTTTAGCTTATTTATTTTTACCAATTCATGAAATTAGTCCCTTTATTTTAAAAGTCAACAATTTTAGTCTCTCTTTTTCTCCCTCTCTCTCACATATTTTTGAACTAAAAAAATAATAATCAGAATTTGACGTATTTTAAATAACATAAGATACAATTCTATTATATAGAACTATCTAGATACATTAATCATTCATGTATCATTGATTAAATTACAAATATGAAAAATTATGAAGTTGAAAGTTAATATTGATTTTATTAATGTTAATTAATTTTCATTATCAGATCATATGACACATTATTTAAAACATGTCAAATCACCATTTTTTAGTTAAAAAATGAGAAAGAAATACCAAAATAATCAAACTTGTAGAAGGCTAAAATAACTTAAAATATATGCAAGCATCAAAATAATCAAAGTGCAAGATCCTAAAATAAGCAAAATAAAATAGTCTATCCATCATGGGCCAAACCTTCTAAAATTCAAGATTTTAAAGAAAAAAAAAGTAAAAATTACAAAAAGAATTAAGAAAACTAGATCGACCGGTTTTACCAAGTACCCAAGTTAAATGTCAGTTTCTTATTTTGAATATCAAGTTCAACCAATCACTCAACACAAACCATCTTTCTAGGTCAATATGAGTTGGTTTTACTAGTTTGGTCGGTTTTACCCAACCCATGAACACCCCTGCACTTAACAAACACGTCATTACCATTCACAATATTTAGTAAAAATTATTCCCAAAATGATGAATTTGGAAAATATTTTACAGAGTTGGAGAACTAAATTAGAATAATCATATTTTCATGAACCAATCTAAGAGCATCCTACTAAAAAACTTCAATCTAAACTAAATCGTAAGTCTACGTCGATCGATCTGACATATTATTACCCCTAATTGCATATAAACTTATATTTAAGGATAC
Organism: Cicer judaicum; assembly: GCA_037974835.1. Classification (NCBI taxonomy): domain Eukaryota; kingdom Viridiplantae; phylum Streptophyta; class Magnoliopsida; order Fabales; family Fabaceae; genus Cicer; species Cicer judaicum. Next base: position 13,542,422 of record JBBPBS010000276.1, read on the forward strand.
ATAACTCTTTTAAAAGAAATTTATAATTAAAGACAAAGACGAAAGAAGAAATTATAACTAACTTTTATATTTAAGTTAAGTAAGTTTTACATCTTATAGTATATAACTAACTTTTATATTTAAGTTAAGTAAGTTTTACATCTTATAGTATATGGGAGGTCAACATAAGGATTGAAGTTATAAAAAAAATCATGAACTCAACTCTTCCATTAACAACTCACAATTGCCATCTAAAAAAAAGTACTACTAACATTATTTCTTATTATCTTCAATTAAAATTCAATTAAATAATTTATTTTAAAATATTATCTCAACTAACAAATATTTATATTATTAGATTAAACATCATATTTTAAATTAAAATTTGAATTTTATACTTGTATTCAAATTTTTTATAATAAGTATATCATTTAATATATATATATATATATATATATAATTAAAGAAAATCATATAGTTAAAATTTAACTTTTTCATCTTTCTATAATAAAACTCATCTTCTCTTATATGCTCCATTTATTTTTATATATATGTGTATATAGTGCGTGGTGGTAAACTATAAATTAAGCAAAAAATGATTAATGTGGACGAATGAGAAAATAAGTGCTTCATCTAGAAGCCCACGTGTTAGGAGTTTGATTAAGCATTGCAAAAGGTATAGATAGTAATAACGTCATAAGGTCATACACGGTGACAATATATACTTATGTAATTCAACCGAAATCAATTAATCAATTCATGTGAGTATACTTCAACTTTCAACGTACGTAACTTGATCAGCACTCCATGTTAATTAACATTTTATGCTTCTGGTGTAAATTTAGTTTGACTACTATTTTTATTTATATGAAATAAAATATATTAGTCGTGATAGTAACATTTACATATAAATTTTCATTATAAAGAAAAATGGATATATTGTACGTTGACAAAAGTGTCCTTGTAACCAGTAGTAATTGATTTCCTATATAGCTTGTTATAACAATACATACATATTACATCATATATATCATCAGCAAAATTATAAAGAAAACAGAAGAAGAAAAAAAGACACGCTTTCTCAAGCAACAGCAAAAATATTGACATTGATTAATCAGTGTATAATATTTACATTGAAATTTTGGATGTTGCAAATTAAAATTAAGTAGCTTGATGCAGGAAACACCAAGAAGCTACGTCGAAGATTTCAACAAGATGAGCTATTTTGCTACTCCAATCTGCACGTTGTTTCGTATCCCTCCGTTTAAAAATATAAATAAAAATTAATTAAAAAAATTAATGTATTTTGTTAAGTCATTTTCATTTATATTTTAAAACGGAGTATTATCGTTAGAATCAGTTATAAATCCTTGTATCCATGTTGTCTAGGCGCTAAAGCAAAACCACTTTTTCTGCAAAGAAAATGATATGTGAATAATTGAGCTTGCAACAAAGTAAGAATGTTAGTAGTGAATTTGTTATGAATGAATGAAATAGATAGATACCTTAGTAGAGGAGGAAGTAGTGTTAGATTTTTTATTATTATTATTATTATTATTATTATCCTTGCGTGCGCGAGAGTCATTTCTTCGTTGAGAAGGAAATCGACCAGAAGCAGAGGCAATTTTCTTATCATCTCTGGCTTTGTTGAATATAACAGTGAACCCTTCAGCTGATGAAGGATCATTTACATCCCATTCCCCAAACTTCGGTAGAGGCTTTCCATCTTGTTCAGAATACTGCCACATTTACATTATTATAAATATATATATTCTAATTTAATTGCTTAGGAAGAACAAAAACCGATTGTATTTTTTAAAGAATTTTAGATTTTTATTTTATTTGTTAAAAAAATCATTCAATAACATCCGACTAATTAATGTTAACGAAAAAAGATGATTGAAGAATTCCTTAAGATTGGAAGTTGTTGTTTATATCGATCCTTACATAAGATTTTATTTTGTTCTTAAAAAGAAAAAGAGAAATGACATATATAAACAAAAAGCAATTAATACATTTGCATGATAATTGAAAAGATAGGGATGGAGAAGATCATACCGAAGCCATGAAATTGAAGCTTTTGTGATGAAATTCAACAAGAGAATAAATTATTTGGAAGATTGATAGAAATTCTAAGGGAATGGAGATTAAATAAAAAGAAATTACAGGGGTGAGGTGGAATGGAACAAGAAATACAGCGTTATTTTATTTTACATAAACCCAACAGAAACAAACCACAACGGAAACTAGCTGTCGGATTTGCGTCCCCAACTCCTCCAAAACACGCCTCGTTTGATTTCAACTCAATGTTATAAAAATATAATTATTTTTACGGTTATTAAAAAAATTAATTAAAAATAATTCATATTTTATATTTCATCTAAAGCATAATTCAAATTTATTATATTTTTTATTTGAACGTCAAACACCTACTTACTATATTTTTTTTCATTAAAGTAGAGATACATTTGAAATACTAATATTCATGGAGTCAAAAATAATTAATTTTTTTTTTATAATAATAATCTAGATTAGATGTTACTTTTTTTTTTTAGACTTAATTGTAGTTTTGATCTCCTATTTTAGTTGAACTACGAAAGTAGTCCTTATTTTATTTATTCCCAGCTTTGATCCTCAAATAGAATTTTAGTCCAAAACTTCGTCAAGTTTTATTTTATATTTTATTTTTTATGTTTATTTAAATCACATTATACCTCAAGATCTCGTGGTGCAACAATTGTACCTAAAATAAAAATATGATATTTAGTCAAAATTTGAACTAAAATTTTGTTGGACCAAAATTGGCTATAATTAAATTGGGGAGACTATTTTTGACACGTATGTCCTTTTAAAAAAGAAAAATAATAATAATAATAATAATAATAATAAATAAATAAATAAATAAAATCCACCAACTACCCATTCTCACTCCCTTTCTATTCCACTCCCTTGTTTTCTTATGTTTCTTCTCTCCCTCTTTGCAACCCCATCTTTCCCCACTTTAATTTTTTTTTTTTATTTTCTTCTTCTTCTTCTTATAACTTAAACTTACAATAAACTCATGGAAATGGTATACTTTCCCTAAACAAACTTCCTCATATTTTCACAAGTTATTGAGTATAAATTTTTGGGTTAGGGTTTGTCCTCTAAAGAAGGAGAAGGGTGCTCATCTCTTGAGTTGTTTATTGAGACTCATTGAGGTAAACGCACAACTCTAATCCTAGTATAAATTCATAGAAAAATGTAGTTTTGTTTAAAAATCTTATTTTTGTGTTTAGAATAAATTTAAATTATTTTTATGGTTTCCTAGAGTTAGATAAACTTTAAAATATTTTTTCTAAAGTCTTGAAAATATTTTTGATATTCAGATTTGTCAGAGATCCTGCCTACTACTCTCAGAGTTGTTGGAGAGCAAATTTAGGTGATTATCCATAGTTGTGAGTTGACGACAATCATCGTCATATATATTTTATAATGTTATAATTATTATTTTACTTGTTTTCTATATTAAAGTATTTATTGAAAATTTTAGGAAACATAACCCTTGAAATTTATCTCGATTTCGTCAATTATATAATTTAATGGTCATTGTTATATAATATGTTATTTGTTTGATTTACGTATGAGTTAAAATATTTAAATATTGAATTGTTATGCGATTGAAACTATTTTTCATGAATTACGATGAAATGATTTTAAATACGTGTTTTGGGAAATCGTTGTTATAATTATTAAATCGTTAACTACTTTAGGTGCACATAGTTACCTCGTTTTGATTAGGGAGAGTTACCTGTTATATGAAGTCACCCTTATGAGAAATGTCATCCGTAGGAGGAGAGGGCAATCAACGAGATATAAACTCCATAATTGAATTTTTAATATTTCTATTTGAGCCACTAAATTATACGTTTAATGGTTTTATTATATGTATATCATAATCGCTACAAGATTGAAAAACAAATTATTCGGTCATCTTTGGGTTTCATTTCTAATTGATGGCGGTGGTTGTCTCCTCACTAACTCCTTGTGACTTACCCTTTTATGTTGTTTATTTTTTTTAGATTCGCAGACAACTGAATAGAAATCTGTTATTAGATTCAAGTCTCAACATATTTCTTTTTGGTAGGTCTCTTTGACCGAGGATCATTTTTGTAACGTATGTTGAGTCTGATGTAAATTGCAGCTATTTTAGAATCTAGAAAGTCTTTTTTTTTTTGGGAAGTGTATTAAGAAATTAGGTTATGTTATTTGAATTATGACTGAATTGAAAGTTAAATAGGGATTTTATAAATTTGAAAATGTTGAAGTTAAAGAGGATACTATGTCGAAATTTCAAGAAAAAAATATATATTTTTAAATGGTTAGAGAACAATTTAGTTGTTTAATTGTTAAGTTAGTTGATAGACTTGTCAGACTAGGAGTATAGCTTGTGCGTCGGTCACGGCATTTAGTTTTCGAAGTCGTGATAATTTTCGTAATTCAACTAAAATCAGGGACCAATACTGCAATTAAATTTTTTTTTTTTATAATAGTAAGTGGAGTGAGTACTTCCTTTAGTTTTATATAAAAGAAGATAAATTAATTTCATATTTTTAAGAAATTTAACTGTTTTTTTTTTAAAAAAAAGTTTTTCAAAATAGTAGTAAAAGTAATTGTATTTTTTAAATTGTCTCTCACTTGAACTTGATTTTATTGAAATAGAAAATCTGCATAATTTAAAGAGTATTTTAAGAATTATAACATTAAAATCTACATAAAACTTGTAAAATTGCTTAATAAAAATCACTCAAATATTAATATTATGTTTAATGTCTTAGAGTGTGTGGCATTCGTCAAAGTCAGTATTGTATAATATGGATCATACTAAAGTTGTGTATACTATTCGGTGAGCCGTAATAGAATAAGATATAACGACCAACCATTGAGTTTATCTTATCTAAGGTACATTCAATAAGATTGAAATGAACTATGATGCAAAGAGACTCAAATTTAATTCATAAGATGGATTGGAACTAAGCATGGCAATGGGACATAATTCATAAGATGGATTGGAACTAAGCATGGCAATGGGACAGGGCGGGGCGAGGGTGAGTTTTGCCTCTCCACCTTCCTAACCGACTAAAGTTATCTCAAAACAAAGTGAAATATAGATCTTGTTCTCACTAAAAAGCCTTCTAATGGTATTTTCTGAGTTAACAATGATGGTCATTGATTTGAATAAAATATTGTGAGCATATTTAATAAATGATAAATATGTTTATTACATGATAATTATATATTTGTTTTTCAGTTTTAGACTAACCATATTTGCAAACACAACCAACACAATTCTACTGTGAAATATCTTTTATAAAGAAAAGTTATCGGAAACTAACTTTTTTGATTTGCACTGAAACATTAAGATTGTCCTGAAACAAAAGAGAAAGTTGCATGTGCTCGAAGAGCCTATATCTAAGCAACTTCCTTCAAATGCTACTTGGACTTAATGAAATGCTTAATTATACGAAACATCAAGATGATACCTTAGATGTTTCATGTCTTATGCTTGCAACTATGAACTTAGACATACAAAAACATGAGAACATTGAGGCGATTGATATGATCAAACACCTTTTTTAACAACAAGCTGGCAAAAAGAAGTCCAATTAGGCCTCGTGTAAAACAATTTTGCTTTTATTATACATGAACTAAAATCAAATTTCGTGCATTTTACAAGAACTAAAATAATGGTGTTTATTGAGACTAAATTTAAATTTCCTACATTTTGTAGATATAAAATATATTATTTACTTTAAAGTCATTAATTACTCAATAGTTAAAAGATTAACACTGTTCAATATTATGAACGAAATCGAAAAGATTTGCATTTGCAAGGAGTTAAACACAATTTTTTATTTTGCAGGAATTAAAATTAAATTTATTATATTTTATAGAGACTAAACTGTAAACTTAACCATTTATTAAATATAGATAAATAGTTTTAGTTCATTATAGGTTTATTTTGTTGTTTAGTTTGTTTTTTCATTATGTTACTAATTTGTTTCTTTTTTAGTTTAGTGTTATTTTGGGGTTTATCGTTCAATAAACCCCTTGAGGTTATAGCTATGGCTGCATATATTAGATTGGATTCACGAATTGATTCATTTAACATGTGATTTACACAAATTAAGATCGATTTTTATGTTTATTTATTTATATTTTGATTTTAGAAGAACTGGATCTTTTGGACTATGTGTTATATGGTTTAAATCTACGGAGTCAGTGAGTTGGTATGTGATTCGTATAACTATAGTATTATTTATTTAATAAAATATTAATTATACTTTCATTCACTATATGATCCAACATTGAATTAAATTCATTCTAAAAGAAAAAGTTTAAAGCCCAAAATATATCCGTACCACCATTTGTTCAAAATCTCAAATTCAAAGTAATGTAATAATAATAATAATAATAATAATAATAATAATATTAATAATAATAATTATTATTATTATATTATAAAAGTGATCATAAATAACATAAAAAGATACTAAAGTTTGTTAAATGTTTATTCTTTAAATTTTTAATAAATTATGTTATTACTAAATTATCACTGCATACGATTTTAAAAGGATTTAGTACATTTATTTAATTTTAACAACAATAATAATAATAATAATAATATATTGATATAGTTTAGAAAAAAAAAATTAGGATACTACATTATATAAAATATTAATAAATTAATGACTTAACACAAAATATTTAATTTAATATAATAATACAAATAATAATTTATTTGTATGTACTTAAAGAAATTAGTCAAATAGACTTAAAAATATTTTTCAGTGATATGTAATTTGACAATTTTTAATTTAACATAGGTTCCATTTGTCCATATCAATCTATCTATAGTATATTTACCACTTAATTGTGAGTAAAGATTCAAATAAATTAGATCTACTTATTAAATTATCTTCAACGATAGTCAAATAAATTTACTACTTATTAAATCATCTTCAACGATAGTCAAATAAATTTACTGTTGGCACAATTCTCTAAAAAAATATACTTTCATACAGTTAACTTTTAAATATTTATTTATTAATTTACAAATAATAATAATAATAAATATATAATTTATTAATAATAAATTTTATTTAATAAATTTATATTAAATTCACTGTTAAAAATAATCTTACAACACAAATTTGCTATGGTTAGATACTACACAATATTTTTTAACAATCTTACGACACGAATTTGCTATTGTTAGATACTACACAATATTTTTTTGTCTGCTTGTATTAAGGATAGCAGTTAGTAAATATAATGTATCGGTTTTACACTCTGTTCGTTAATATCTTATTATATGCATGAAGATTCTATAAATAAATGAGGTGTCCGAACGCGGAAATCCAACCCCATCGTAGACAAGATGGGACTCAGAAAATCTTGGAGGATGAGAGGATCTCTCTCTTACCGGAAAAATCTAGTAACTTGTGAGGTTTTGAACCCCACCTTAAAGTACCCAACGACGCAGCCAAAATTAAATACCTATGCTTCAAAGGCATCAACGAAACAAGTATATTTTTATTCACTCTTAAAATCTTTCTACAATACATTTTTTTATTCTGACACAACTGAAAAAAATTCATCTACCTATTTCCTACCTACCACATTCGTCAATGTTGAAACAAACTTAGGCCAATACAATTGAGGGACTGCAATTAAAATAAAGATTTAAGGCTGTCAAAAACTGAGCCCAGCACATGAAAACTAGAATCTCTGAATCCTAAAATGTGATTGCAGAGAACTAATAGATGAGATTATAGAAAAACAGGGTAGGCTTCATTCAGAAGCAAAAATATATTGCTACTATATCTATCTACATTACAGTTTGCAGATGCAGGACATTGAGTGTTGAGCAGTTCAGATTGGTTAGATCACAGTTTTCTACAATATCGTCCCCAGTAACCATATATGCAAGATTAGCAAATAGCCAATGAGTCCTAATCTTGCTCTAGGACGACTCATGAGAACCCCACTACCAGATACCCTGCATAAAGAAATCAAACCCGACATAAGTGTGTCTGGTAACATTAGAAATTGTCATGATAAAAATTTAGTCTTTAATTTTTCATGATAAACAACTATAGAATTTTCAATGTATAAAAATATTTTCATTTGAAGTTTTGAATGAAATTAAGTTAATGGAACTATTAGCATTGATAAATAAAGATGGAATTACTAATCATCATCATTAAGTTATTTAAATAAAATGCTTTCACAATTTTACCGTGAAATATTTTGAACAAGCACGGATATCACAATTTCAATTATTTGTGTTGAATCATCTTCTAAACTAAGTTTTTAAACGAACCATCAATTTGTTTATCCCAAGGAAGATGACATACTCTGCATAATTTTAACACTCGAGTACAACTGCACATGTTCCATTTAAGGATCTTCCCAATGAGTGATAAGTATCTTCTAGTTCCTACCACTAAACATCAACTTAAGTCTAGAGTTAAGCTATTTGAGACTCTATGCAAAACATCATCTAAGGATTTTATATCTTCTGAGTTCAACATCACAACATATTTTTTGCCATGCAAATTTTATGGTTGCTCACAAAGTTATATGTTGAAATGCTGAAACACTCAATTTGAAATAGTCCTACTTTACCAAAGGTAAAAATGATATACGGAAAATAGCAAATTACCAGAATCCATCAATACGATCTGCAATGAGCTTTCCTTGTTTCGGTACGAATCCAGAAGTGTTCAGAGACTTGAACGCATGACCTGCAAAGTAATCTACTATAAGTCATCGAGTTTTAAAATCAAACAATTTACAGTGAAGAGAAACTAGTAAATTAGTAATTACCTTTATCATCATCGGTATCAGCCCTGTTGATTAAATGATCAGACTCCACACTAATATCAAGTGCAAGATGGTCATTAGACCCTTTTCGCATACTCCGCACATGAGCAGCCGATGAGACAGGAGATAATGTTTTCTTGCCAAGAGATCCCTGTGTTAATAAGCAAACTATTTATATATGCACTTCCCTTAATCACTTCAATATTTGCTTTTGGCAGCTAGAGGAAAAGTATTTCAACTTTGAGAATGCAGCACCATAACAAATTAGTGATATATAAAAGAAGAGATGATCAACCAGGAAACAAATGAAGTTCCAATATGCATAAAGGAAACCCTCAAAATAAATTCCTACTTCATCAGCTTGAATGCAAGAATAAAATAAAGCACTAGCAGACATATCTATATGCTGTATTTCTATCAACTGTCATCATTTGGACCCATCTATACTATGGCAAAAACAACGATATGAAATAAGTTATGTTTTTAATGAAACAATGATTAAACATATAAACTGATTTGGTCCTGGAGACCCTGATATTGCATCATTTAAGAAACTTAAGCTTAGAAAACTGTTAAAATATAACACCTCTTCAACTTCAGTTATCTCGGAGCCAGAAGGCAACGAGGGTGCTTCATATATGCTCCTTTCCTGGACAATATCTGGCTGAGAAATACTATCTTGAATTGAATCTTCAAGTAATTTAACCTTGTTCGTTAATTCATCAATAACCTTCTGACATCCAACTAATTGAATACCAAGTTCCTGGGCCTTGGATTTTGAATTTTCAGATTCTGAAAGAATGGCAATGATATGCTTTTCCAATGCTGGCAATAATTCTCTTACACCTTTAGATTTTCTATCTACAACCCAATCGTTGGCTCCCAAAATATCTATAATTTTTTCTAAGACAGAGGTCAGTTCAAACAGTTCATTCTTGACCATTTTTGAGTCTTCACAGTTTCTATTGAGTTGTTTGACTTCATCCTTTAGATCCTTAATTTCAAGAGTCTTAGTTTCAAGAATTGATTGCAACTCTTTTTTATCACGAGACCATGAATTTATTTGATGATGCAATCTAGCAAAACTATCAATAATGTAAAAGAGCTTCTTCACAGGGTCTGAAGTATGTGGCTCCATATCATCTTCTTCAGAATCTACAATAGGGAATTCGATCCTATCTATCTTGCCAAAGATATCTTTCAACTGAGATGCTGAAAGGATGGAGCTTTCTGCCAATGGAAAAAGGAAATCAAGTTAAAACAAAGTAAATCAACAAATGCATGCTTAAAATAAATTCAACATGGTTAGGTCAATACAGATTTCAACACTGTATACCTTCTTTTGCCAACAATCTACTGTGCATCGATGAAATCTCTGAGTCTTTTTCCTTTAACTTTTCTTCTAGGACATGATAACCCTCTACTGTATCCTTAAGCTCACTGCAAGCCCTTTGGAGCGATTGAATATCATACTCCAACCGCAAAGCTCTGTTTTTATTCAAGTCTCTCTCCTCTGTAACCAATTCAAAAGCAACTGTTGTTTCATTCAATTTGTTCTGCAAATCTCTAATTGTTGCATCTACTTGCTCAATTTTAAATTTGAACTGTCTAATCAAAGTTTGAACTTTTCCAGAAGCATTCATCAACTTTCTTGATGCATCTGCATATTTGTTGTTCTTATGATGCTCTACTTGTTCATCTGCTTCATGGTTTAACTTCTCAACCTCAAAAGTGGAGCCAAGCTGCTCAAAATTTTGGTGAACTTCATTTTGAAGTTCACTGGTAGACTCAGTGCATGCTGAAAGCAGTAAACTGATATCATCCTCTAAACTGGCAATAATATTATCCTTTTCTTCGTTCAACTTTCTTGCATTATTTTCCTTTTCTTTCATCTCCTCTGTAACCAATTCAAAAGCAACTGTTGTTTCGTTCAATTTGTTCTGCAAATCTCTAATTGTTGCATCTACTTGCTCAATTTTAAATTTGAACTGTCTAATCAAAGTTTGAACTTTTCCAGAAGCATTCATCAACTTTCTTGATGCATCTTCATATTTGTTGTTCTTATGATGCTCTACTTGTTCATCTGCTTCATGGTTTAACTTCTCAACCTCAAAAGTGGAGCCAAGCTGCTCAAGATTTTGGTGAACTTCATTTTGAAGTTCACTGGTAGAATCAGTGCATGCTGAAAGCAGTAAACTGACATCATCCTCTAAACTGGCAATAATATTATCCTTTTCTTCGTTCAACTTTCTTACGCTATTTTCCTTTTCTTTCATAATTTCCATGTGCTCAACAATAGCCATTATATTAGTCTCTGTTTCCAGTAGTTTTCCATGGAGAGGAGAAATAAAGTCATCAATAGCATCAGAAAATTCATCAAACATATCTGCAAAATGTTCATTTCTCAACTGAAATCCTTTCACAATCTTTCCAAATGATGAGATTATGGTGTCAATATCAATGCCATCAATATCTCTGTTGTCCAGTTCGACTTCAAATTTTTCAAGGCTGTTTGAAAACAATTTTCTCACAAGTGGATCTTCCTGGAACATACAACCACATATACAATCAAAATATTTAGAAGAGTGATACAGGATCATTAAACAGAGGCAAAAGAAAAGCATTGGAACAACACATATTTGACCCCGAAAGCACCATGCAATTTTTCATGATATTGAGAACACAATTCAAATCATTGTGTATTAATCACCAGAGTTTTCCAATTACATGTGGATACATATATCTTAGTGAACGAAAGACTTAGATGGCAAATATTTATGTATATTAAATCAAAACAGTATCAAATGCACAGAACCTGAGAAAATAACAGAAATACTAAAGAGGATAGTAAGAATATTACCTCCATCTTAAGGTGCTCTTCAGAATCCTTAGCAGCCAGGGCAACACGGTGTCTTACTTTGTTCACAATGAGATCCACATTCTTCAGGGTCTCACATTTCCTTTCAAAGCATTGTTTAATCCTGAGAAATAGAGTATCGTCTTTCATAAGCACCTGAAGATCATTAAGGAATCCAATGAGCTCTAGGGATTTGTTCTCTAAGCTGCCATTCTTTCCAGATAACTCATTTATGCATGAATTTAACTTTGAACTGAGCGAAGATATCTCCTGTTTGGCAATTTTATTTGCATCTTCTAGGGTAGAAATATCATCTTGCGCCTTCAACAATGCATCTTCCAGTGATTTTATAGTTGCAGAGGAACCTGAAAAATTGCTAGCATTATTTGCTGCTTCGTCTCGCAGCTTCTTCAATTCATTTTCCAAATCAGACCTGACAACTTGATCAGCATCATACTTTTCAGTCAATAAATCGACCTTGCTCTGAACCTGAGATAGTTCAACTTCTAGATCCTTTACGGTTTTGCTGGCCTCTGCTAGTTCTGTTGTCTGCCTGACGGCTTCATCTCTAACTCTCTCTAACTCTGTCTCTGCAGCAACTCTAGATATTTGAGCCTGCTCTTTCTCTTCAGAAAGAACAGAAATATCTTTTTCTGCCTGTGATAAGGCGTCTTCAAGTGACGTTCTAGTACTGCAAACTTCAGCAACTTCTTCTTTAACTTTCTGCAACTCTTCCACAACTTTTTCTTTCTCGTGTTCTAACTCTGCCTTTTCTTCTTTAACTTTCTGCAACTCTTCCACAACTTTTTCTTTCTCCTGTTCTAACTCTGCCTTTTCTTCAGCAAGTTGAGAAACAGTGTCCTCCGAAGAAGATAATCTTTGCCCAAGGGAGTTTACAGTTTCTTGGGCTTCTGCCAATTTAACTTCAAGCACACCGGCCTCCTCCTTTACTAACTGCAACTGTTGCTCTACATGTACCTTAGCGTCTTGACATTCACTAACATAACCAGCAAGCCACTTCACCTTTTCTATAGGTTCAGGAAAAACTGGATCAACTGGAAGAACAATACCATCAATGCATTCCATCACTCTCTGTATCACGTTATTGCTCTCCATCAAGAACTGTTCAAACTGATTCCTTTCACTTTTTATTTCCAGAAGATCAGCCTCTAGCTTGGGAATGCTTTCCAAATCACTGGACAATCTATTGATCTCATCCTTGTGTTCAGAAACTGTGGATTCTTGCTTCTTCAAATCAATCTTCAACTGCTCAATTTCTGAGTTCTTTTCATTTAGAAGACTTTTTAGATTGTCCCTATCTTGCACCAATCCCTTTCCTTTCTTAACTGCCATGGACAATTTGTCCCTAAGCATGCCCGTCTTCTCTTCTGATCGTTCAAGATCTTTCAGCAGAGAACTCCTTTCTTCTTTTAGTGCTATAATTTCCTTAGACACCACTTTTAATTCATTTGAAAGTTTATTCACTTCTGATCTAATTAGCATATCTTCTTCCAGTATATCCTCGTAGAGAATTAAGCTCTGATCCCTAACATACAGGAGACTTTGAATCCCTTCAAATAATGCAGCGTCAATATGAGATTCTCTGGAGAGGGGACCATTCTGTCCTTTCATTTTTTGGAAGCATAAGTCAACAATCATCGTGTCAGAATAAAATTGATCGATTCCTTCATCTTCCATGTTTAAACCAGAAAAATCAACTAACATTTTCATTATCTGATCCTTCTCCAAAGATATCTGATGGGTTTTGCCAACAAGCTCTCCATATTCAAACCTCAAATCTGTTAATTCAGACTGAAGGTAATCTTTTTCCAGTGACTCCATTAAAAGTGAAATACTCAAATGATCAATATAGTTATGGGATGCTTCCTTGATTGTAGAAATTTCTCCCTGTAGAACATAAATTTCATTTCGGGACTTATGAAAAGAATCTATAAGCCAGTTCATTTGTGGTTCCAGATCAGATGACGAAATGGATTCTGGCAGGTCCAACAGAGATAGAGCTTCCTTCAATTTGCATAGTTCCAGGAAGGCACTCTTAAGTTTATTTCTGTCATCCACAAGCCATCTTAGTCTCTCTGGAAAATCAAGCATTTCGGGCTGATTAGGTTCAGCATGAGTCAATATTTCTTCTACTTGCTCAAAAATTGTATTATTTTGTTGCAATGAATTATGCAGCGATGCAACCATATTTTCATTTCGGGCCAACTCGTCTTTCATAAGTTCAGCAGCTTCTAGTGCAGCTGACTTCTCCTGTAATTCACTTAAACATTTCTCAAGCTCACTGGATTTATCAGCCAGAGACATCTTTAGTGAATCTCTCTGCTGTACCAATGCCTTTCCTTTCGTCACAGCCATACTAAGCTTCTCTTTGGTATTAGCACATTTAGCCTTTTCCTGCTCAAGTTCTACTTTAATATTTCCAAGCTCAGTCTTCAATGTCCCAATCACCGCCCTTTCCTTGTCAACCTCTTCAACCAGTTTCCGATTTCCATCTTCTAAATGAGACAGTTTTTCAACCAGCTCTTCTTCCTTTCTCTTGAGCTCCAGAAACCCACCACGAGCATCAACAAGTATGTTCCCATAGTCCCGCTCTCTAGTATCCAAGCCAACCTCAGAGAATGACTGCCCAAGTTGATAAATTTCAGAAAGAATCTGATTATACTTTTCAATCAAAAGTGCAGTGCTTTCCTCGATATATACTATTTTCCCACTTCTAGAATTATCCGATACTTGCTCTTGATTAACAACTGTTGCAAGCGAAGATATCATCTTATCTATCACATTATCAATATCACCATCCTTTTCAAGCTGAGCTTCTGATGAAACTTGCAAGCGCTCATTGGATAGCATTAATTGTGCAACTTTTTCATTTAGATTCTCTATCTCATGGTTCCTCACAGATAGAAGTTCCTGAAGATTACTCATCGATTCTTCACTTTTCAGTCGCTCCTCTGAAGCAGTTCTCACAAACTCCAAACATTCGTTTATCATCTCCCTCATCGGAACATCAGTCACTTCCCTAACTTCAGCTTCATTAGCCGATGAATGTTGACTATTGAGAATCTTCAGCTGACAATGAAGATCAAACACTTCTTTGGCAACAATTTCTCTTTCTTCCTACTCCAACCAAAATAAATAAATAAACAATTTTTTCTTTCTCATCAACAAAATAAATAAATAAAATATAACGTGTTAACCAAAACTTGTCAATCATAAACCACACCTGATATTCCTTCACAACACTTTCTTTCTCAGCAACAGCCTTCTCCAACTTAAACCGCAACCGTTCCAGCTGCCCCACGGAGCCATTGTCCAATTCAACAAAATGAGCCTGCTGTTGATGCAGAACTCCACTTTCCTCCTCCTTTTCATAATCTTCACTTTCAGAAGCTACAGCTTCTTCTTCCTTTAGTTTACCATCAAATGTGATTAGCTCGTCGGGGCAATCGACAAACATGTCATCTCGTGCAGTATCATCTGTAGATTTTCCATCTTCAGGTTCTCCAAAAACTTCATCTTTGAGATCAACATGCGTTTCCTGCTTCACTCACTCTCATTAATTAATTAATTAATTAAAAATTAAACTTTGTATTATCACCATTTTCATTACAATAGATTATTAAGAATATGTACCTGATCTTGATAATTATCAGAGTTTGATTCGGTATCCCCATTTGATTGGGTTCCCACGTGATGATCCGAATCCGAAATCTGCTCTACTACGTGATTATTCTCAGACATTTGGAACCGTTAGCATTCAACCACTCCCTTCTAAACTAGATTCATTCGGATCTGCAATTTCGATTTTTTGTTTTTGAAATTTACATAACAAAAATAATAACGACGCATTAAATTGAATTGAATACAAAATCAAATGTCAACAAATCGAGTCAATCTGAAATGAAGCAAACGAGTCCGACAATAAGAATGAATTGGAAAAAAAATAAACGAAACCCTAAAATGTAATTTGACTGAAAATCTGAAATAGCTACAGAGAGAGTAAGTGCCAAGTAAAGTAGTTAATGCGCACCTGTCAAGACCACGGAACGAAATTCGGATTGTAAGAAATGTAATACACATAAAATAAAGTAAGGACAATTTGTATTTTTTTTATGCATGGATATTTTCTATTTTTATTTTTAATGGAAGAGTCATTAATTATTATTTGACTGAATTGTCTCATTTATTAGTACCCATCTTTGGTGAAAAATTATCGTACACCGACGAAAATAATAATTTGTCACACCAGCATTAGATAATTGTTTGACTCGATTGTTTAATATTTTTTTAAAAAACAAAATAAAATTTTAAATAAAAAATTGATTTAAATATAATTTATTTTAAAATATTATTTTAATTATTTCATCTATTTTTAATAATGAAATCTTAAAAAATGATTAAAATGAAAAACTATTTTGAGGAATATTTTCATAAAAATTATTTTTAAAATATACTTTTTTCAAATAATAAAAATGATTTTTATCATGTTAAAATATCTAATAACATATATTTAAGTTATTGAATGTTAAAATTATTTTTTTAATCAATAATAAATGAGTTTAAAACAATTTTTACTATGTTGTAGTAAGTTGTCATAAAAATCATTTTTAAAAATATATAATTAAAATTATTTTTTAAAAATCTTAAATAAATAAATTCAATATAATGTAACTGATAGAAATAACAGTATATTATTATTATTATTGTAATTATTATTATTAAGGTTTAGTTAGAACATTTATTGGTGTCACAAGTCACAACAGATTCTGAAACTGCAACTAGTCTATGGTAAACGGCAAATTTGTGAGAGTCGCTGTTGACCTTTCCACCGTTTATTTGACAGTAAAACGACATTATTTGGAAGAGGTACGACGTCACTGTCTTTTGAAATTTGAAGATTAGTTGGCCAAACCTAGCTGTATCTGCAATTCTGCATGCATCTATAATCTATTACTTGCCATCCATTTTTGCTAAACGGTATTGTCTTATCTTTAATGTGCTTCCATTGAATTGGAGTTACTGGTATGTCACACTTGTTGAATTTCAATTAATTAGCAATATTAGAATTATTCTTGTTAATGACACCGGATCGAATATTTGGGAGCTCATATGAAATATATATCACGCTTAGAATATGTAAAATCTATTATCATTAGTATTGCATCCTCACTATCTCTTCTCATTAATATACTGCACAGGATTCATATTTATCTATTTACTTGAAAAACATAGGATTTATTTCTCACTATTGAGTATTTAAGCCCTTTCCAACAACTATAGAGGACTTTTGTCAACAAAAAAAAAACAATTATATAGGTTTTTTCCTTACTTAAAATCTAATATGTAACAAACTCTAAGGTCCCAAACTCTGGACTTTTCACTGTAAGTAAGTTATGTTCATCATTTGAGTCTAATACAAAAGGCTAATGATGTAAACTCTAGAATATCGAATTTGATTCTTCCTCGTCAAAAACTAAGTACTCTGTGACCGTTATGATGTAAAATATGGCAAATTTATACTTAAATTAGGAAACAAAATCATATAGAAAGTCAACATCATTTCTTTTAAAACAAGTTGAACATTTTATCCTTCCACAAAGACAACAAATGTGTTGCAGTAAGGTTAGGGACGAAATTTGCTGTTGTGAAAAAAAAAAGTTAAAATTCTATTACAATACACATTTTGATTAAAAAAAAAATATAATTTTACAAGAGTGATTAAGCCAGTTCTTAGGCTTAAAGATCGCTATATATTGTCATTGAACATCTTAAAAATTAAGATAATCCATAACATTTATAACAACCATGTGAAGCTAACAACTTATACAAATAAATTTCAAAGTATTTAAAAATAATTTAGCTAGCCATTAAATAAAGCTATGTTTGACAAGTCTAGTCTGACAGCTTATAAAAGATTAGACAACTTTATAAACTTGTTTGACCAATAATCTAATCACATGAATTAATCTTCTCAACATTAACAATCTGTTTCAACTAGGAAAACTTTAGCTAGCCATTAGAACTCAAACAAGGAATAATTCCAAGTTAATTGTAATAGTAATAGTAATGTCTACAATAATGCATCAGCATCACAGGACTATCAAGAATGGTTTCCCAGGACTAAAATTCCTAGAAATTTCTCTTACAAGTGCTATGATGAAATCACCAGAGTAATTTTTTTACCAGACTCTATTCACATTTGTGGTCCGGATTTTCCTATATGTACATATTTTCTTCTTCTTATTTAGTGAAAAAAAAAATTAAAATTAAATCAGGTATTCATAATACATTAAGAAAAGTGCATCTGGATTATCTTTGGGAAGCTTGTTGATATAGAGGTAAAACCTTAACAAGTCCTCTTTAGAAACTGTTTCGGCATCAACAACATCTTCATCACAAGTTAATACCCATAGATCCTCCGAATTAACCCTCCTCAGGCTACCTCGGCAAAAGGGACACGACTCTGACTTTCTGTTCCTGCAATTTAAATAAGTCCAGCACAAGATTGTCAAAACAATAAACTGATAAACCATAGTGCATGTTTGTAATCATGACTGAGTTTGACGAAATCACAGTGCCATTATGGTTTTGAATTCTAAAGTGTAGCTTATGGTACACCGTGTTTCTGTCAAAATCACTATCAATTCAAACATGCAGTGATGCAAGTTGACAATATAGGATATAAACAAAATGTGATTAATTACCACTTGCGGTAGCATTTGATGCACATGGCATGACAACAATTAGGCAAAACCATTTTGGTGCAAGGCTCTAAGCAAATACCACATTCATCTTCTCTTTGCAAATCAACATTGGTTAATTTCACATCTCCTTCAATTACTAATTTCTTGCCACAACTTGAACCTTCTAAGCTTGAGTTCTTTTCTTCACAACTCTCCAACTTGTCAAAGCTACCGTGAAGCCGCTGAAGAGATGGTAATATAACAGCTGAAAGGTCAAATTTTTCGATAATAATCAGTCAATGCAGCCATAAAAAACAATACATTTTAGGATAAGGAAGAAAAAAAAGTGCTTTTTGCAAAGTCAAATTTATTCACACACCATAGAAGTCCTTAATGGTTGCTTTCCTTCCACGAGTAGAAATGTTTGATCTACTATCATTGGATTCCTATGTTAAAATAAGATAACATTAGCAGCAAGCCAGCAACAACAAAAGAAAGAAAGAACCAAGACAACACCAAATACCTAGAATTAAAAGCTAACAAAGAAATAAATGAAACCTTGTATATAAGTATGTGAAAGAGGTTGAGATAACTGTGCAAAAATCCTGCACAAGAACAATCCATCCATTGCATAAATAATAGAAAAAGAGGAGCCAATTGATTGCAAACCAATTTCATTTGAATTAGAGTCCCTCCTCTTGTTCTAGGAATTGCAGCAGCCCTAAAAGCCACAAACTCATAATTCAAATTCAGATGAAAAAAACATACATAAATAAATAGCACAGTCAAATTGATATAACCAAATTCCTATTAAGAGTAAAAAATTCAAGGAACATGAATAGAAGTTGTGATTATGTTTATGTTAAAAGAAAATTAATTGACTTGAAGACAATTAATCAATAATTATCTGAAGATACCCCTTTCTTTCATGTTCAACCCCCAAAAACAAGTACCAGAAAAGTAAAGTTAAAAAATTGATGATAGAAAAAAGGGGAAAATTGAAACTTACAAAGAATTAGCGTGGTGTATGTCAGCTTCGAGTATTTGGAGGGAATCCTGATAAGGTAATCGAGAAAGGTAGTAAGGCATCATTGCCATCTTTGTCTTTACTTTGTGAAAAGCTGAAGCAGAGAATCAACCGGTTCACAGAGAGAGAGAGAGAGAGAGAGCAGAAAAAACTATCTCTTCCTCCTATTTATAAGACAAAGTTGAAGACTTTTTATCAACTGGGTGAAGGTGATCAAATTTTTTTGACGACCCTTTATTCTAATCTCAAACGAAAAGGAAAACCAAGAAAGGGGTGAGCAATTTTTTGATGAAGGGAAGGAAAAGGAGTAAGCTTTTGATTGTTTGTGTCACAAAGTTTGAACCTTTGGAGGTGATTGATTATTAAAGGGGTATTATTATGATATGATAATATGATATCATATTATTATTATTATAATTATAGGATGAAATGAGTGTGGTTGGGTTTTGGTTATAGGGTGTTTAGGTGGGTGAGGTAAGGAATGCCGTAACAAAAAAGATGCGTTGATAATAGTCAAAAAGAGTATTTATTAGATAAAGATAATACCTGCCACATTAGGGAATCGTACTATATATAAATAAAAGACAAAAAATTGTGTTTGTAGGGATACTCTCCCCTCGTATGCTCTCTTTGGGAGTGTGGAAGGGAAGGGAGGGAGGAGAAGAAAAGATTAGGACTCTTGGAGATGTTCAAGAACTATTTTTGGAGAGGTGTATGGTTGTTGACCACACTTCTTAGAAGTTCGAGAAAGTGTAAGGTAAAGAAGGAAAATGTATCTTACATCCTTTAATTAACGTGAAAATATAATTTATTTTAATTATTTATAAAATTTTATGTTTTTTTGAACTTAACATTGTTTTATCATTTTGTTGAAATTTTAAAAAAATTATTTTTAACATTTGAAATTTTTAAAATCTTCGAAATCAAAAGTAACTAAATACTCAAAAATTTTAAAATTCTAAAACATAAAATTTCTAAAATATTCAAAAATTTTGAAAATGGTAATATCCAAATTTTTTTAAACTTTCTAAATTTTTAAAATATAATTTTTAATTTAAAAATTTAAAACTTTTTAAACTATCAATTTCAAAATTTATTATAAATAATTACAATAATAAAATTATATTTCATGTGTCTCAGAATGGTGATATGTTCAAGTATGGGAGTACAGGTTCGTGCAAGAGTAAATACATAGGATTCATGACCCATTAAAAGACACTTTGAGAGTTAGGATTTAGTTCGGTATAAAAACAAAATATGAAGAAATTTTTTTACCTTATATAAGAAATAGATTTTTTTAAAATAAAAAAATATTTATAATTAATATATATTAATGTTTAGAGTATTTTAAAAGTATTAAAATAATTTATCTAAAACCTCTAAAATCCTTCTCCAATATTTTTTTTAGTTTCACAAATTAAATGAATTTTGTAAAATGAAAAAAATAAATAAATAAATAAACTTTAAAACCATCCCCTCCCATTACCTTCTCTTTCTAAAATCTCTCTTACTTCCGCTTCTTTTAAATTTTATTATTTTAAAACGTATTTTAATGTTTTATAAGAGATTTTTAAAGTGAGTTATTGTTATAGAAATGATTAAATATCAATTAATAAAGATGTATTATAAAAATAATAATTTTATTATTATTAAAATTGTGGACAATTCTTCACTTAAAAGTTTTTAAAATATTTATATTTTTTAAAATTTAATGCAAATTTAAAAGAATATAAATATAAATATTTTAGACATAGTGTTAATTAATTACATTTTAATGTTTTTTTTTCTTTTTCCTTTCTTCATCCCATTATTGCCATTTTGTAATTGCATTTCCTATTCCCTATTTTATCCTATTTCAGTTTCACTTGTTTTTCAAATTTAAAATTTGTAACATTTAATGATAATTTATATACGATATAAATTGAGGCGTGCTACTGTTTTTTTCCAAAGAGAAGTATAGGAGATTCAAATACGCGCCCCCAACATTTATTTGAGCTCCAATTACGAGACAACTGTTTTCATTTTCTACTATAGTGCTTGTTTGCTTTTACCTATCTCTATAAATTTTGTATGTGAATAACTTCTAATATTAATAATATTCCTCTTTTGAATAGAAAATACATGAACTTATACTTTATTAAAAAAATTGTAAATTGTAATATTTAGAAGATAAAAATGCAGTTATTTTATTGGATAAAAATAACAAAGTTAAAAATTAAGAGGTTTGTTAGTTTACCTCATTCATTTGACGTAAATTAACAAAAAACATTATAATAAATTAACAAATTATAATTATAAATTTATTGTTCACAAAAAATTACAAATTTATTTTGTTTTTATTGAAAATAATTAAAAATTTGTTAAATAAATATTAAAGTGTAAATTATTAATTTGGATCAACTTAAAAATTAATGGAGAGAGATAAACTTCATTCATTTACCCTAAATTTTCTTACACAAAAATAAACTTGAAAACTAATTAGTGCAAATTAGTAATTTGTGTGTTTCGTACTATAAAAATAGTGACTAAAGAAGTTGAGAAGACAAAATTATAGGAGAAATATTCAATTTCTTTTTGTATAATGAATGTTATTTGGTACGAATGATTTGCATAAGAAAAAAAATACATAAATATAAGATTTTTTACTGCAATTGGATAATTATATATAAAATAGTAAGTAATTACAATTTATAAGTGTTAAATATTGTCACATGTTATTATTTTCTTTGATACCTATCATAATAATTAGCATTTCCTTTTCTTATTAGCATGAGATGAAGTTGCAAGAGAGAAACATCACAGACCCAATGTCTTTAAATGCATTTATAATTTATTTACTACGTAAAAAATGAAGTTTTAATCTCTCTAATTCTAAAATCAAATTTTTGGGTTCTCCTATATCAAATTTTTTAGTTTTTATGTCTTCACTATTTTTTATTATGTGACATCCTAACATGACAATTACGTGACATTTGTGACTTCCATAAAATAATTTTTATTTCATTATTGTTGTAATTAATTTTATTATTTATTTTATTTATATATTAGAATATTAACAATTAATTAATATAAAAATTTAAATATATTATATAAAATATTTTAAATTGTTATTGGATAAAATAAATAAATTTTAAATATTGTATTTAATTATTTTAAATTTTAATTTATAGATGAAATAAAATAAATTGATTTTTCATATTTTAATATATAGATAAAATATTATTTAATATTTAATAGATTTAATAATAAAAATAATATTAAATATTTAAAATTAAGTAAATAAATTTTAAATATGTTAAAAAATTAAATTAAAAGAAGTTAAATAAAATAAATAAATTTAAATATTTTTAAAAAATTATTTTAAATATTTTATCAAACTCACAAATATTATTACCATAATAAAAAGTAGTGAGACAAAAAAAAATTAAAAATTAATTAATAGAAAGATAAAAAAACTGATTTAAAAAAAAGAGACGTAAAATTTATTTTAAGTAAAATAGAACTATTAAAAATGCATTTAAATATTTTTTAATCTTAGCAACTCAGGATGAAATGGAGGAGAAAAGTGTTGCATTCCATCGGTAGCCCTATTGCATATGCATTCATGTCAATAATATTTGGGAGATTATTTTTTTGGAAATAAAGAATATGTACCGTTAGTAAAATTATTTTACACGAATATCCAATGAAAACTCGTTACTTTATCACTCGATGTTTTTATAGTTATTTTAAAAATAATCATGTGATATGAATATATATATATATATATATATATATATATATATATATATATATATATATATATATATATATATATATATAGCGGAAAGAGTTTAATCTACCCGCGGAAAGAAGTAACGACATTCTGTTTCTTGTTACATTGAATAACCATGCAAACGTTTGATAGAAAACAAATGAACATCCAAAACTATAAATATTCCATGGTCAAGGACAAGGAGGAGTTGCAGAGATCCAGTCAAGTTGAAGTTTTAAAACAAATCTTCAGATTAACATTTTTTGAAACATATATAAAAATATTTAATATGTATCTTATCTTCATTTCTTTTTGTAAAGCACGCACGGGTTGACTTAGTGAGGAAACTTTATTTTATATTCTACAAGATAAAGTGTGCATCAATTATTATTTCATTTTCAGATGCCGCCAGTTAGGTTTGTTGATAATTGATATACAATCCATCAAAATACGGAATCTAACGTTGAAATTTATGGATTAATGCATTGATGACTAGACGTTATACTAATATTCACGGATTTTCAAATCAACGATAATTCTGTTCTGGCTGCTGCTTCTTCTTCCTTGAGGAAAAAGTTACAGCTAACATATGCTCAGTTAAATTGACACCAATTCGGAGAATTAACTTTACTAGCACAATAAAACATAAGTCATTGGTTTAAATTGACCAATCTGGACACGTATTATACCAGATAACATCTTTATTGGAACAATTATTCGCTAGACTTTTCTTACCGGATTTTGATTGTAGTTTTTTTTTACTAAAAAAAGGTTTTAGTTGGACATTCGTTACTTTATAATCACTTATAAAATTAAACTATTATAAACGGTATACATTGTTACGATAGAAGAAAGAGGGTCAAGATTATAACATATATATTTCAAAATTAATTTTAGTTTTTCATTTCTCAATTATCTGTTGGGCTTACATGTTTCTCAGCACTCTTGCGACAAGAGAAGGTACTTTCCTTTTACAAATAACCAAAGCAAATTAAAGAACTCTTTAATCTTGTCACTAGTCAATGAGTGTCACTATGTTGTAAATATAAACATATTTAGTAGTATATGAGGATGGACAAAAATAGTGGTAAATAATGTACAAAACCCACCTAAATAAGGTCTTATTATGTAGGTAGGTGCCTTGATATTAATAAGAAGAAATTAAAAGAGAAAATTATCTTGCTGATGGAAGGCAACCATTTGACAAATCAGGGCTCTCAATTTCAAGAAAGCTTGTGAGCAAAGTTTTCCTTGAAGATTGTGGTTTGGAATCACCTGAGGATGATATTTTTAGCTGATTTTCTGTTCCTTTTTCTATCTTGGAAGCATCTTGTATAGCCAAAATCACTTCTTGCATCCTTGGCCTTGAAGCACCATGTGATTCTACACATTGCATGGCAATTTCAGCAACTCTCCAAATTGACTCAGTTTTGACATTTCCAATAAGCAAAGGATCCATAATGCTAATTATATCGCCTTTTCGAATTAAGGATCTTGCCTGCAAAAACACTTCCAACTTGTAACTGAAAGTATGATATTGTACGTGGTCAAGGTGTTCAACTTCTAGTTAGACAACATATACTGATGTCATGGTTGGATAAACAACTTAATTAAAGATTTATAGCATAAATGTTTATCATATAAATACTTATGTATAAGCCATTTCTATAAAAAAAGATAAAATAAAGTTAAACTGTTTTCATATAAGTTATAAACTGATTTTATAAGCTATTATGATATGTTATAAGTTGATTTCATAAGCTCTCCCAAATGTTCTCACGAGTGCCCAGTAGATAAGTTCAAATAAGTCAAAAAACCGTACCCTGATTATACTTTTTCAATTTTGGATAGTTTAAAGGCAAAAACATCTAACATACCCAATGAACTATATTCACTTCTGGACCATAATCTTCTGGTGATACCGGCTTCTTTCCAGATATCAGTTCCAACAGAACAACTCCAAAACTATATACATCACTCTTTTCAGTCAATTGCTGATTTGCATAGTACCTGTTAATGTGATAAAAAAGAATTTGAGCTCATGTTTAGGAAAAGTGTCGTTGTTGGTCATGGAAACATGAGGCTAATGTCTTACTCAGGATCCAAGTAGCCTACAGTTCCCCTTGCAACACTTGATATATGCGTTAAATCTTCTTCAGCTAGTCTCGAGAGTCCGAAGTCTGACACTTTTGCTCTCATATTGATGTCTAGGAGAATATTGCTTGTCTTTACGTCTCGGTGAATGATACTAGGATTGCATCCTGTATGTAAGTATTCAAGACCTACAGAAATAGAAATGTGTTCTATAACTGTTAACATGAAAAAATTGATATACTAAAGTTACTTATGGACCAAGAAATTAATCGATGTCGTTGACCAACCTTTGGCAGAGTCTTCTGCAATTCGAAGACGAGTTATCCAGTCTAATTGCTTCTGACTCGAACAATCTGTCAAGACATTGGAATTTAAATCATGGTATAATTTTTAATACTAAGTATATAGATGAATACAAGGGTGTGAAATTAAACCATGAATGTGATCCCTTAGAGTTCCGTTGTGCATATACTCATAAACCAGAATATGTTGATATTCTTCTTCACAATATCCAATGAGAGGAACCAAGTTTCTGTGATGAATTCTTGATAAGAGGGCTACCTGCATTCGCGAATCAACAGTGAATGTGGTGAAATTAAGATTAAGTCATACTCTTTTAGTTCCTATATATTAGCTGCATAAATTAATGCTAATTCTAATAATATCAAGGAACACAAGTCATTTGATCGAACCGCAGGTAAAACTATATATTAGGACACTGATAGACAGATTGTCAGCACCAATTCTCATTGAGGACTCAATTATGAAAGTTATACCTCAGTTACAAATTGGTGGTTCCCATGGCTGGATGGATCAGTCATAGTCTTAACTGCGATCTCTTTTCCGTCTTTCATTTTTCCATAATAGACAGATCCAAAGCTTCCTTTTCCAATTTTCTTTGAAAAACTATTTGTAGCTTCTTTCAATTCTGATAGAGCAATATAGTACGCAGTACCTTCATCCATTAAATTCCCACCCCGACCGAAAGAGTATCCGGTTGGTTTAGTACCACAACGTCCTGAAACACCTGCATGACACAATAACACTTTAATGATAGGACCTTAAATTTGTCAAGCTAAAAAATATTAGATTTGACTTGGTTCGCTAACCTTTTTCATCACTTTTCTTTTGAGAAGCCTTTTTTCTCAGGTTATGCAATAGCATCAAACTTGCTAAGAACAAGACTAATAGAATCAATAGTACTCCAATAGAAGTTCCTATGATCAACTTAAAATGCTTTCTGTTCTTTCTATGCAGTCCAGGGTTATCATCATAGCTGGAAGAGAAAATAAATGTCTGTCACTTAATCGAGATACTAAACTAGTTCGAAAAACAAAATCATTTTCCTATTATTTTCAAATACCTAAGTTATTCTAAATTCATGTTCAATGAGTCTTTAAATTGATCTGATATATGAAAGATTATGCTTTGCTGAGCTTACTTACATGAATGTGATTTTTCTAGATAATAATCCTGCTGGTATTTCCCCTGTAAATGAGTTATTCTGTATGAACCTGTCATAGATGCATTCATAAATATCAGAGGGGAAACATTTATTTTCTGTTGGAGAAATATGGCGATGACAACGAAAAAAAGCTACAAGTTGTTCAGAAAGTAGAGATGAAAAACATTGATGAGTAAATGATACATACAATGCTTGTAAACTTGGCAAACTACCAAGGTAAGATGGTAGCGGACCAGTCAATTTGTTGTTCTCCAGATGCCTGCATAACATTATAAAAGAAAACAATGAAAAATATAGAAAAAATAAGAAGAGTGTTTTCCAAGATATTGATTCCACCATGAAACCTTCACTTGTGAAACTAAAGAACTTACACAATTTTTAGATTGATAAGATTGCTCATGTCTGGTAGTTGTCCTGTAAGCAAGTTTCCATCTAACCACCTAAGAAAACAATAATATTTTACAAAAGAAACAAAAATTAAAAAATATAAATGGAAGTATTTTGTTTTTGAAGCATGTTTTACTTACAATTCTGTCAAGGCTTCCATGTTGTTGAGCTCTGGTGGAATTTCACCGGTCATGTTCCTTCTTGACAAGTTTCTAGTAAAAGTTATTGCAATCAGTAAAAACATGTAGTACTTTAACTTCAAGAAAACTATTTACCATGGCAAAATGTTATGTTGTTATGTGAACAATAGAAGTGTCAACAAAAAGGTAGAGACTTTACATTGTTGTAATTCTTGGAGGTGTAGTGGTACTACAATTCACCCACTCCCAAGGAGTTGGAACGCAAGGATCGCCTTCATTCTTTGGGACAATTTCGTCAGACAAGGAAGCAAATGCATTTACAATGTTTGCTGTAAAAGAAAAGTATATGGTTAGTAATATGTTCATTTGATACAATGTTCCCGACCCGAAGGTGTAACTAGTTGTATGGATTGGGACGCTAAAGGAGTATTAAGAAAGAGGTTCAAGGTTCAACCTTTGCTGCTAACAAATTTTCCATCGCTAACAAACTAACCACTAACATTTGTATTAATTGATCTTTGATGTAATTACTCATCCAAATAAGCTATGTTATATACATGCACTAAAACATCTATTTTACATATTGATATTTAAGAACTTACAATCTTTCTTGAAGGTCTTTGAAGCAATTTCTTGGTATTTGCTTATTTCCATTGCATTTAGAAGAGGTCCTCTATTCGAATCGCGGGTCTTGACGAAGGAGAAGGAAAGAACAAATTCAAGACTCACATTCATGTAACTTGGTTCATAAAGAGTGTAGCTACCATTAGCATTCTCAGCTATGTTCACCACTGCATTGCTATAGTCAGCTATATAAGGTTGTTCCAATTTGAATTTCCTAGTCTCATTCTGACTCAGATCTTCAATCTCTGCTAAATATGCATAAGCTCTAGCATTCCCAGGAAAGTCTTCTAGGTTCAGTCTGTAGCTAAGTACTCCTTTTGTGCCAACAACTGCTGTTTGCATCACCTTAACTGGTGGATATTCTCTTGTCTCTATTTCTATGTTACTTGTAGTGTTAATTCTTTCTGTGCCTGGGGCCACCCCAACAAGAAAATTTTGTCTTTTCACAAGATCAGACTCCCATATTCTATCATATGGGTCCTCTGGATACCTGATAAACATTAGATACATAAATCAAGCTCAAAGCACCAAATATATTTTGAAATTTCCATTTATGAGCCAAAAACTATGGCAGATGTTAAAAAAAAAAAAAAAGAGTAAATCACCAATTTAGTCTATGAAATTCTAGGGCAATATCAACCCGGTCTCTAAAATAACAAAATTTCAAAATGATCTCTGAATTTGACAATCACATTAGTCTCTGCTTGACAATTTTTGTGACTAAATTGATTGATCCATAATGACAAATATACCACAACAATCAAGCTTAATCTGACTAAGTCGAGCCGGCTACATAGATTAAACCGTCATAATGTTCTATCATATATCAATATCTCTATCAAACTTATTAATCCCTAGGATCTTTCTTAATAGATTCTTATAGATTTTGTAGGTCCTCCGCTCCCTCTAGTGATTTGACTACCTTCTATTTGATCTATCTCCTTTACTACAGAATCTACAGGTTTGCTCTCCACTTGCTCAAACCACCTAAGCCAAGTTTCCACCATCATATCGAAGATTTTCAATTGTAGTGACTATTTGAAAATACTAAGAATTTCTATGACAAAATTAACAATGTCCTACAAATTCATAGACTAAATTGATGATTCATCAAAGAAAAATAGTATAAGGGCAAACTACCAGACCTGACAGCATCCTCAGTTGGAGCACCAAAGTTAATTCTTGCAGCAACTTTCAAGAAGAAATCATCCTCAAAATCAGTGGCATACATAGAAAGATTCAAAGGCCTAAGCTCAAGGGTAGATATGAAAGGAGAGCCAGTAGTAGCACAGCACATGCAAACATCAACAGAATTTGAAGGTGCCCTAAAAATAATTTCTTTAACATATATTCTTGAGTCCTCATTAATTGAAACAGTAGCCCATTTAGTTGCATCCAAGTAAAGTTGAAACTGAGGGTATGTATCTCCATTTTCCAAGCTTCCATACTGAAAAGTTGCTCTAACCAAATACCTTCTTCTCTCCTCAGTCTCAAGTGTGTAACAATATTTTCTGCTATCTGTTGGAAAATCTCTCCTTTTCTGATACTGAACCTTGTTTTCATTAGTGTTTTGCACTTCCACTATCTCTCCATGTTGCATAATCTCAGAATCTGAAATCCATTTAAGCCCTGTGCTTGTGTCAGTGAAGTTACTTCTTGTTCCTCCACAATCAATGCTGATAAATTCTGCATCTCAAAAAAACAATAAATAATCTCACAGATTTAATCAAACCCTATTATCATGGTTCTGTTTTTTTGTTGACATGATTTTCACAGAATAAAAATATTCTACTTAGGACTTAGGTGTCGACAAAAATTAGTCTAGGTTGGCATGCATGGTTTTTTTGAAATGAAATTGAATTCAAAAACCAAACCAACTTTATGAGTTGTTGAATACTAAATTAAAGATACAATACATTATACATACCTTGAAGTTGGCAAGCAGCACATGATATTAACAGAAGAAGTGTGAGCAGAAAGAGAGAAAAAGCCATTGAAGTTATTAGGAAGATAACAAACTAATAATTTTGCATCAAATAATTATGGTTGATTGAAAAAAATATTTGCTTGTTTGAGATCAGCAGCATCTCAAAACCAGCTTTCTCCCACTTGTTACTATTATTATTAACTTTTGCTTTCCCTATTGATAGCTCTTTTTGATGGTTCATTCATGTTACTACTAACTTTCTTTATCTTGATTATTGGAATCTTCTTTTACTTTAAGAAAAATAAGACTTCATGTTCTCCTTTTCCTTTTCTCTTTACTATTTTAAAAAAGAGCCACACACAAGGCACAAGTTTAATAGTGAAATAAATTAGTGGTAACATTTTAGCACAATTATCTGTTTTGACTGTAATAAATCCCCAACAAATTTTGTACCAAAAACAAAAATGATATCTCCAACATATTAAAGACAAGTAAAATTGGGGATATCAACCTGTCTTGCAGCTATACGACAACATATGGTCTGAACCAATGATTTGGTCTCTTTTCTTTGTTGTTAAGCATTGATAATTACTAGAACTAATTTTTATGAGTTAAAATGCAAGTGAGTTGAGTTTTAGAGCAGCTAGATTTCAACTTGTCATTGTAGATGATACATACTCTTTTTGTCTTTTATAAATAAGTTTTCATTGAATTTTTCATGTATATTAAAAAAGTGAATAATATCATGTTAATGTGTATATTTTGTGTGTTACTTTTATTAAATTGTCCATTGTGAATAAATGTATTTAATATTAATTTTTTTACATAGATTTGAAGAAAAATAAATACATCTAATAGTTCGCATAAAAACTTTTATTTAAATAAGAAAAAAAATATTAACATGTGCTTAAGAGTAGAGTCAAACATAAGTATAAAGTGTTTATCTAACACATAAATTACATATGGGACATAGGCATAGCTTCAACTATATTTGTAAAATGTGGAAGAGGTGTTTTCATTTTATGTTTAACAGTGTCTCATTTAGGATTATCTATGTTGAAGAAAGAAGAAAAAACAAACCTAAGATGAGAAGAGAGATAAACAAATTATGTAGTGGTACTTTAATAATAATGTAATTAAAGGTGTAACTTTATACTTTTATGTTTGTTATCTCTGCTTTATGAAGTTTGAAAAAGTACGCAGATATTGTGCGGTCCCCTCTCAAATCTCCATGCAGTTAATTCGGTGGTCCAATGCGCACAGATTCACTTTCTCTTCTATATTTGCAATTTGCACGTTCATATCTTTGCTATTTTGGTGGATTTGTAAAAAACAGAGAATTGTTGTAATTTTCAAAAGTCGTAAGTTGTATCTTTTATTAATTATGTTTTTATATTTTTCTTCTCTTAATTTTATTAATTTATGAAATTAATTTTTTATTTTGGAATCAAATTATTTTAATCACTTTTTCAATTTTTAATTAAATAAAAATGATACAATATATTTTAAATGATATGACATATGTTAAATAATTAATATTCATAAAATTATAATAAAAAAATTTAAATTTTTTGTTTGAACTTCTGAAATTATTCATTTTTATAATTTAATTAATAACATATAAATAATTAATGTATATAAATGATTGTTACATTATGAAATTATATATTATATTATTTAAGATATATCAAATCACTAATTTTTTTTTAATTAAAAAGTATAAGAAATAATCAAGATTAACATATTTTTAAAATAAAGAACTCAATAACATAAATTATTGAAAATATGATAATTAAAACTATAATTAAATAAAATTATAATGTCTCATCGTAATTTGTCAAATCTATGATGGTATTAAACATACATTTAGACATTAAGAGAAGTTTTTTT
>JBBPBS010000276.1:13574147-13599301 GCA_037974835.1 Cicer judaicum
TTTATCAGAAAAATTTATTGAAAATATCATCTATTTATTTAGATTTATTTACTTTGAGATATGTTTATTTTCTCGATATTTTTCCCTGACAACTTCAGTTTCTTTACATATTTTTCTTCATCCATCTTTTATTTTTTTTTTATATAATTTCAGATATATATTTTATTCCTAGATATAAAATATGGATAAAAAAAATATTTACTTTAGTTTTATGTGTATTTTATTTTTTCATGTAATTTTGAATTTTTTGTTAATAAAATGAAATTGAATTTGAAAAGTAGAGAAAATGAAGAATAGAAAAATAGAAGTTTGTTAAAGATTAAATGAAGGAAATAAAAAAAGTAATGCAAAAAGATGAATGTTTGTTATTTCCAAAACTGAAGAAATAATTTAGACTATGTTGCAATTGATGAAACCGAAATAAAACTTCAAAACACCTGAGGTTTGATTAAAAACAAATATTTGTATAAGAAAACATTAAAAGGAAATTGTTTCATCGAGTTACTTGGGTTCTTCTTCTTGTTTGATATGCAATGAATAACATTTGTTAGCTTTTCTTAAAGAAAAAAAAAAGTCATAATTAGTTGGAGAAAATGAAGTTTAGGGTGAGAATAAGAGAGAAGATAAAGAAAGAATGAGAGAAAGAAGAAAACTTGATATGAGTGTATAGTGTGAAAATAAAGTAGGAAGTTGATATGTGGTAATTAGACATTAATTGAATTTGTGGGAATATAATGCGATGGCTCCTAAAGTGGTGGGAATTTACACAAATTTCCTGAAGCATTTATTTTATGTTCCCACATGTCCCATTGTGTTAGATTAGCTTTGTCAATTCATATATTATCAATCCTTCTTGGTGGATATAGTTGATAATGAATATGATGAGGTGTTAAAAAAAAAGTAGAATAGGACAAAATGATAATATTAGATGTCTCAAGTGTAAAGTGTGTATTAAATATAAAGTTTTACTCAATAATTAAATGAGTGGCGTCATAAGAAAATTGTAGATATAAATTATATCTTCGACAAAATATTAACAATTGTTAATTTAAATGTTTATAAATTATAAATATTTGTATCTACAGATGAAAATTAGAATGAAATTCGTGAATATTCAGAAAAAAAGAAAAAAAAAATATAATAGATAAGATAATTTTAAAAATATGTTACACTAATTATAAATATATTATTAATTGACAATATTAATTATTAATTCAAATATTTATAAATTATAAATATTTATATTTAAAAATAATAGTTAAATCTAGATTAAGAGATACGCGAAAAAGAAAAAGAAAGTATACAATAGATAGAATAATCCTAAAAATATGTTAGACTAATCCTATATATAATATTTTGGATCTCACATCTTTAAACTTCTATGTCGCACTAAATCTAAATAACTCTAAAAATATATTTATGTTATAATGATAACATGACTCAACTCTTTCTAACCTAAATTATGCAATTCAAAAAGAAAAATCTCAATAGATCAATGTAATGATTTTTTTTACTATAAATAAACATAATGATTGATTAACGAGTAGTGTGTTATTATTTATACGATACTTCATTTTTTATTTTCTTTTTCAACGTAGCCTATTTTTTTATATAAGAAAGAAAAAAAAAACAGCATCAGTTGACCAACAGAAACAGAGAAATTTAAGAGTTAAGGTTTTTTATTTTATTTCTTGAAGCCTTATCGGAAGGATTTCAATTAATCGGCCCAAATGTGAAAGCCCAAAACAGTATTGGGTTAGTATTTTGCAATTGGGCCACTCCAACATATTTTGTTTGAAGAGTTTTTTACTTGTCACCCTTATTCTCAATATACTTAACGAGATCATTTTATCCATTTTATCGTATATAGAAAGTTATTTTTTAAATTTAAAATTTTAAAACATGGATTTTGTTTTAAAAATTTCGAAAACCAAATTTTTGAAACATAATAGTACACTTAGAAACTTTCTAAAAAGATGAAAAGTTCTGAAAATTTGGAATTTTATTGAAATATAAATTTTGTTTCAAAATAGTTATATATTTTATTTTGGAATTTCCTATATCAAAAATTTCTCATTTTAAAATTTCCTAATTCTATTTTGGAATGTTTGAAATTTCTTATTTCAAAAATATTGATTAATTATCCTATTCTTAAAATTTCTTATTTTTGAAATTTCGTATTGTTTGAAACTATCGATTAATATTTCAAATTAATTTGAAAATTATGTTTTTAATGTTTTAAATTAATCAGAAAATTTCAAAAGTTTGAATTAATTTAAAATTTTTAAAGCTACTTTTAACAAAAGTTTTATTACTTTCAAAAGTTCGAAACATAATATTTTTGAAATGTAATTTTACTTCGAAAAATATGAAAGTTTCAAAAGTTTAGAATGTTACTTAAATTTTTTAAAAGTAAATTTTATTTCAAAATAATGACATTATCTTTTTATAAATTTTTTATTTCAAAAATTTCTTATTCAATTTCTAAAAATCTAAATTTCTGAAATTTTATTTTTCAAAAATTTCCTGTTCTGGAATTTTCTATCTTTATATATAATAAAAAGAATTAAAATAATCTTTTTAAGTATATTGAGAGGGTGACAAGTAAAAAACTCTTGTTTGAATACCAAAATCATAATTTCAATCGGCCAAAATATATCGAGCAAATGCTCACACTCTATATTATTTTTACCTTTTACTATAAGTTAGCGTTTAATAATGTCATTTTATCATAAATCAATTTTTGGTAGTGTAAAATTGATTGAAATATCCTATACTAAATAAATTTTAGTAGTATATTTTACATTCTATGAGTAGAAATAGAAAGGCGGATGAACAATTTTCACATATCTCATGAAAGAGTAAAAATTATTCTAATAAAAGAAAAAGTGATGTGAATTGTGAAACGATTATGGATCGTGTACTTTTAGAAATTAAATTTAAGTATAAATGATATTAATATCATCTATGCCTTAATTATAAGTGTTTCTCATTTTTTTCCTCAAATATAAGTATCATTTCAATTTATTATTATTTTATTAAATATATCTCTTATAATTATTACTAATTTATTTTGGAATGTAACAAGTCACATTTGACACGTTTAAATACAAAAATTATTTTAAAAATATATATCCGTAAAATAAACACATTCAATCTACTACTAATGTCTCTTAATATATGTAAGATAAATAATTAGTGCTTATAAGAAAATATAGAGGTAGTTAGTTGATAAATATACCAATCTTATTTTTTTCTTATATTTCAAGTAGGGAGTATATTGTAATGTTTTATTTTATTTTATGGCATAACAACACAACAGAGTCTGGCAAGTGGCTCAAATGATTAGGCGAGGCATATTCTCCCTAAGCAACTCGCTTATTGCATTACTTAGCATCTATCTCAATTACTAACAAAATATGAAAATTCTAACTATGAAAGTTAAAAAGAAAAAGAAAGAAAAAAGAATAAACAGGTAAAGAGCAACTGAAGAAGCATCATAAGTGAGAATAAGGAAGACCCATTTTCTAAAGTTTTAATTAAACTACTGAAAAGCTATGCTCCACTTAGCTTAAGTTGCATGGAGTTGATCCTTTTTTTTTTTTTTTTTTTCTTCTTCTTTTTGTGAGGCTCCAATCATGCATACCATACTCTCACTAACCCCTTCTTTTAACTAAATAATAATTCCCCTTATCATAAAGAATTTCTTAGTGGGAATTTCCTTTTAAGGATCATTTAATTTTTGCTTACTATACTTCTTTTCTATATATCCCTAAAACTGCGCTATTACCCCACTCAACAAAGCCTCCCACTAGCTCCATCCTCAAAGTGGAGATTCAGTGTTTAATGTCCGTACATATATATCTTTACAACATTCATGTCCATTCGATCAAGATTAAATATACTTCAAAAAATATACATTTTTTTTTAATTTTAAGAATTTAATTTTTATATATTTGTCAATATAAAAAAAATGAATAATATAATAATTATAATTAATTGACAATACAAGATATTTTTACATTACTAATACATATAAATTAAATCCAAATTTCAAAACATAAAACTTTAATCAAATCAGTGATGGATATTTCAACCATGTGAATGAGGATAATCGAAATATGAAAGTGGGAAACCTGGTATTGTAGTTAAGTATTGTGTAGAGAATAAGAGATGGAAAAGTTAATTAAGGTGGATTATTAATTGGTAACATCGCAATCCCTGTTTTAATTGAACCTGAACCACCAAGTGCGCTGCTAAAAGTGAGATTAAAAGAAAAGAAGCATTAATATATACTCCTAGACTGTGGATCGTGGAAGTTAATTAAGTGATAATTGGATTAATAGTTAAATCATTGTTTAAAAGAGTTTTTAAAGCAGATGCAATAACCTTATCCTTTCATATGCGCAGCAAATGGAGCTATCGTGCCCTTCAAACGTTAATATTGCTACCAGTATCGTATCGTGGCCTCTATTAGTGCCCACACTCTCTTTGCTTCCTCATATATACTACTTTTTTTTTAAAAAAATACAAACAAATATTATTTAATTGATGTATTTAATATAAAAAATTAATTAAATATATTAGTTTTATTTGACTAATCTTTATTTATATGGTTCGGTATATATGACATGACAATGTGGATCATGTGATGGCATAACTCAATATATAACTTTTAATTTTTTTTATATGTTCACATCATTGTTTGTTTAGTGTAATCTATGTTGACAAAAATATAGTGCAACCTCCATTACTAACAGTGAGTATAAAGTATTTACGGCGAGTTCCAAATCTCATTTTTATCATTTAAAACAGAAATAAAACCCTAATTCTATTTAAAGAACAGTACTAATTTTGAGCTTGACCACCAACCATTTTTAATTTGTGTTTTTTCTTGGTCACTAATCCATATTTATTCTCAATGAGACTGAATTGTCTCCGATAAAATTTTCATTTGAATTCTTTCAGTTTATTCTCAACTCTCGTATCTCTATATTTATAAATTTTAAATCTTTATTTTCTATAATTGAGATTTCACTGAACAATAGTGTAACCGTATCTCGATGTACACTTGAAATATTTGAACTCGAACATAATTTTAAACTTAATATTTGATTTTTATTACGTAATTGGAAAATATTCATTCAATACTTTATATTTTTAAATTAATAATATAAGTTAGAGAGCTGTTATTTTAAGCCACAAAAATCCGACATCGTGTTCATTATCGTGTAAAATACAGATGAGTGTCGACGTTGGATCCAGAAAAAAATTATAAAAAAAGCAGAAATCATGTGAATATATGGTGTCTGTTAGTGTCAAAAAATTGTGTTAGTGTTAATTTAGAATTTCCACTAATCCCACAATACTTTTTTGAAAGAGTTATGTTATGTATAACAAAAGTGTACGCACCAATAGTACGGAGACAGAACCATCACGGAGTATTTCTTGGTATTTTCTAGCTGACACGATGTTTTTTGTCCCTCCACTTTTGAATGCGTTTTTTTATAAATTCTATGATACATTTGATTTTTGTTGGGTATTGGTATTTAAAGATAAAATTACTTTAAAATTCAAAACTTAAATATAAAAAATATATACTTGATTGGATAGTGGTAGGCAATGGCATAGATCACTAAAAGGTTAGAGAGAGAAATAATTTTGGGTAGGTTTAACGTGTGTTTATCAATTACTACCTCTTTTATTAATAATAAGAGATTTTTAGAAGAAAAATAACGTGTCTTTAATTATAATTTTTGTTTTTAATGTATTATTATTAATAATAATAATTAATTTATCTTAACAGATGAACAATCAAAATTAACTTATATATTTTGTATATATATAAATATTATTTTAAGAATCCCTAGACATAAAATGTTATTTTAATAATTTATATACAAAGTACTCATTCAATACAATGGGATGATTTTCTCATAATCCAATAGAATATGAAAATAATTTAAAAATTATTTTAAATAAGAGTGTTTTAAGTAGTTTCTATAAAAATTATTTTTTTTAAATTATTTTTCTTAAATTATTCTTATTACAATAGAATACAAAATAATTTATGTTTTTTTTTTAAAAAACAAATCTCCTATAAATAGTCTTTAAATTATTAATTTTTTTATTATAATATGTAAGAAATATATACCCTTAATTTGGTTTGGAAATCCATATTCAAATGATGTTGGGCATGTCTAACTAGTAATTACAATTACTCATTCTTCCATCCAACAACTTTCCCATCATGTATGTGAAATGCATTCCACGTGCCTTTCCACCATTAAAAACTTTCCCAACTAATGGAATTTCAAGGTTCTATATCTAACTTCCTTCTTCTTCTTTTTTTTTTTTTTTACAACAAAAAATCAAATTATTAAAAATATTTTAATTTAAATAACTTATCTTAAACATAATATATGAAAAAAAGCCCTTGTCGTTAATATTGCTATAAATCAATTAATTAATATAACAACTAAATTCTTAATTAGCAGACAAAATAGATGTGATGTGTCCTCTTTATATATATTTCTTGTCTTCCTACTTTACTTTTTCTTTATAAATTCCTGTCTTGTGCATTTTTCTAAAACAGAAGCTTGTTTTGATTCTTTGTCCTTGCTCATGCTTTGTAAACCGTAGATTTCCCACTCTAAGCTGATTAATTAATTAACCTAATAATAAAATAAACTGCAACGTGCCAGATGCTATACATATAAACTACCACTTGCATCATCTAATGGTTATTATTTTACAAATTCACCACCACCACCACAAAGATTGCAAAACTATATATTAAGGTAGCTTTATTAAAAATAGTTAGAAACTAAAAATTACTGTATATTTTCCCTTGGTAGATATACAAAGTAGTTTTTGTGGTCTTTGAAATGTCTTTACCGTCTAAATAATCTTTTGTCAAAATGTCTTCTTATTAATACGTGTGCTCTTAAACTTTTAAACAATTGAAAACATAAATTTTAATACATATTAAATTAATTTTTACTTATTGATATGTATCTTTTTCAATTTAAACATGCATAAGTTCTTTTTTACTCAATTAAACATGTATGTTAAGATATTAATACATTTGATATTTATATGATTATTGGATTGGGGTACTTGAGTGTTGAAGAATAATTTTCCTATGTTTAAGACACCAAATGTCTCCATCTAATTCCCATCATCTTTCGGCTGTAAAGTTGCCATGTCAAACTCTCCAATCTCATGTCACGTACACATATTTGTCTTTCCATTCGTTTAACTAATTGAGGTGTATCATTCAATTGAGATTTTTTTAAAAAAATATATACAAAATTTGGTGAAATTTAATCAAATTTTGTAAAGAATATAAATAATTCTTGTAGTATATTCAATTATAATTATTAAAATAATTTTAACATTACAGCAATAAATTGATTTAGTTAACTGATAATTGTTGGTTTAGAAGTGGATTGAAGAATAAATGTAAAGTAATATAAAATTTGAAGACAAAAACTTTAATTAAAATCAATTTGAAAAGAATTTTTTTTTACATCTTTGAACCATTAACAACAATAAATAACCTTTTTTTTAGAAGTATATTTTAGCAATTTTTATGGTTTTTAAGATTGAGATAAGAATTAATTTCTATTAAGAAAAAAAATGAATGTTATTTTTGAAAACTCATCGTAATATCACAATATAGTTATAAAAATTATAGATTATGACACCAATAAAATCACCACTAATCAACCATTAGAGTTTTAAAATTATAGATTATGGCACCAATAAAATCACCATTAATGTAGAGTTTTGGACAACTTTTAAGCGACGGAGATATTGCCATCAAAATTAATTATAGTGCAGTTAATAAATTCTGATTAATCCAAAAATAGAAGCAATGATACACCAAATCTGGTTGACTGTTCCTAGTTGGCAAAAATACTAGTAATTAGCACAGAAGTTATAATGTAGGTAAAGAGTAGAGGAAAGCAAAAGGGATATATACTAACATACGCCAGAGGAACAGTTAGTTATCCAGCACCAATATTCGTTGGTGCACTCTCTCTCACTCACTTTTTCATTCTCTGTTGTTGTGTGCGTTTTTATGTCTTAACTTATCACCACCTTATTATAAGCCAACAAAGAAAGCAAATCCATTTTTTGAACTCAAACAGAAGCAGAAACAGAAACACAAACACAAACAGAAGCAACTTTGTCTCTCAAACATATGGATAATGGTTGCTTCACTTCCCCTAGACGTGATTTTCCTAATGGTCTACGAGTTCTTGTTGTTGATGATGATCCAACATGGCTCAAGATCCTTGAAAAGATGCTCAAAAAGTGCAATTATGAAGGTTTGTTTATTTGTTTCCACACACTCTTTTTTTTATCTGCTAATTTACATGCAGTTTTAAATTCATGTACTACTACTAGTACTACTAAGGATCTTCGAGATTGACATAGATTTTTCTTTTACTCTTTCTTAGTTTGTTTGCTATGCTATATATCATTATGTGTTTCCAAATTTTGGTTTGAATTTTTAAATTTTATCAATGGCTTATGAATTAAATATAAGAAAAAATTTAAATATGATACATCAATTTTTTAAATACCAATTTTGTTTCAGATGGAGTATAACATAGTACTCTTATGGTAAAAAAGAATTAAAAAAAGAGAAACAAAATTTCTCTAACTTACAAGCTACTAATTTGGATGGGTTTTATAGTATCTTTTATTTTTTTTAAATTTGTTGAGTGAAGTGATAAATTAATATTGAAACTATTCAAAGTAGGATCCTTTCCAATTTTCAAGAAGAAAAACTTGAATTTGCCAAAAAGTACAGATAGCAGAAGCTATTATATGGTGCAGGGTTATGAGCTTTGGGTTCTGTGTTGACATGTCTTGTTTCTTTTGAAAGACAGAAAGGGAAATAAAATAGTTCCCTAGCCGAATTTGATTCTAACTAATCTAAATTTACTGTTTTTTGGCATTTTTTATGGTACCTTTGGATCTAACATGCTAATGTTGGCAATCCATTGGTAACATGTAGTAGCATCAATGTGAGAGTATAGTTGGGGGAATAGCAATGACATCAGACATAATTTCTTACAAATTCATAATAAGTAACTGAATTCATTAATTTGAAGAAATGTAAGTGTACATTTTTTGTAGGTATTTCAAATTATGACTACAATGAGAATAGACAATTTAAGAAGACATCTGAGTGTTAATCTGAATTGCACTGGTAGCACTGAAGCTTATGTCACATTCTGACTCTATTCTGTTATTTGCTTCAGTGACTACATGTTGCTTAGCGAGACAAGCTCTAACCTTGCTTCGCGAAAGGAAAGACGGATACGATATAGTGATCAGCGACGTAAACATGCCTGACATGGATGGTTTCAAACTTCTTGAGCATGTTGGACTTGAGATGGATCTTCCTGTCATTAGTCAGTTCTCTATCAATAATATATTCAAGTTTTTTGTTCACTGATATCATTTGTAATCCTTTGATCAAATTGATTGAAAGTTCACACTCTGACAAAGTTGCACTTTGCAATGATGTTTAGTGATGTCTGTGGATGGAGAAACAAGCAGAGTGATGAAAGGTGTTCAGCACGGAGCATGTGATTATCTCCTTAAGCCTATAAGGATGAAAGAGCTGCGAAATATATGGCAACATGTCTTACGAAAGAGGATACACGAGGTTAGAGAATTTGAAAATTTTGAGAGTTTTGAGAGCATTCACTTGATGAGAAATGGATCAGAGATGTCCGAGGAAGCTAACATGTTTGCTTTAGAAGATATGACCTCAACAAAGAAAAGAAAAGATGTAGACAACAAACACGACGACAAAGAATTTTCGGATCCGTCTTCCTCAAAAAAAGCTAGAGTAGTTTGGTCTGTAGATCTTCATCAGAAGTTTGTTAAAGCAGTAAATCTGATTGGATTTGATAGTAAGTTTCTTGTCAAGGTTCTCTAAATTGTTATCTGGAATCATCACTGTAATTTCTATAAATCTAATTATTATGCTTAACCTAACACATTCCGTAATGAGTGTGTTAATCAGAGATGTCTTCTAAATGCCGACACCATTCCTTATGTCATATGAAAAGCCTAAATAAGCTGTAAATAAGATCTTCCAAGTGTGATTGTCTAGCATAATCTATTTGTGATCATATCTTTCATGCATAAAAGTATTTGTAACAAGTGAATTCTGTTTGGCAGAGGTTGGTCCCAAGAAAATACTAGATTTGATGAATGTTCCATGGCTGACTAGAGAGAATGTTGCCAGCCACTTGCAGGTGATGCTGTAATTTGAATTCTTCAATATTGTCCTTGGGCAACTTTAGAAAGAAACATGTATAATAAGTATCTTTCATTCAGATAAGCATCTGGATTTTTTAAATATTTCTTATTGAATATTTGATAAAGCCTTATGTATATGTCGTTTCTAGTACACTTAAAATCACAGTAAAGCTTCACATTAATAGAATGGAGCATAAATGCAAAAACAACAAGAGTTAAAAGAAAAATACATATGTTTCTGCAATTTTGAAGTTTGAAACTCATGTTCCTAATGAGTAAATTTTTGTTATTCAGAAATACCGGCTTTACTTGAGTAGGCTTCAGAAAGATAACGAACAAAAATCTTCCTCAAGTGGAATGAAGCATTCTGATTTACCTTCAAAAGATGTAGGAAGTTTTGGTTTTCCGAACTCAGCAAACATGAAGCATTCTGATTTACCTTTAAAAGATGTAGGAAGTTTTGGTTTTCCGAACTCAGCAAACATGAAGCATTCTGATTTACCTTCAAAAGATGTAGGAAGTTTTGGTTTTCCGAACTCAGCAAACAAACAACAAAATGACGTGCCAATTGACAGATACAACTATTTAGAAGGAACCATACAACATAAGAACATGGAAACTAAAAGCCATGAAGGTATTACCAAAGTAACAGTTCCACATTCCACCACCACAGAAAAAGTAAGAGTTATCACTGGTAACATCACTGATGCAAGGATTACACTTAATCGACCTTTTGCCCCTCTCGACTCAGAAGGAAAATGTGCCGTAATTGATTGCACGATGTCAACACAGTATTCTTGGACTGAAATTCCAAAAAGACAGCTCAAAGAAGAACAAGAGCCACTTGTTCATCTTGAGGATAACTTCAACATGTTGCCCTTACAAGGTAAGAACCATCACATTCAAGTTGATCAATCACAGTCAATTACTTCAATTAGTTCCACTCCCTCTACAAAGGAGCAAGAGGTTGATGCAAGTATCAAAACAAAACATTTGTTTGCTGATTACAAGAAAGATTTTACTAGTTCAGTGAGTTCAAAAAGAAGTGTAGTGGACACTTTTCCTTTCCAGCCTGGAAGCCTTATGATGAATGATCAACCTTCACAACCCATTTCCACTTCTCATTTCGGCTTAAAAACACAGTCATCTAATCTTGGTTGCATTTCTGATCTAGAGTCTTACCAAAGAAACCTACTTTTGGTAGGTGAGGCTGCTTCGGCATCTTTGGATGAGGACTTATATTTCTATTGGCATAATATGAACTTTGGTCAGTCGAATATAGGGATGTCTGAGTATTATGATCCTGGGCTTCTCACAGAAGTTCCAACTCACTTATATGATTCAACAGATTATTCAGTAATTGATCAAGGTCTATTCATAGCATGATCAGCCCTGATAATTCCTGCTTATTCAACAAAGATCAGAAATTTCATACATGAAATTACAGATTTAGTGTTTGTAGTAGCCAACAACATAACAACTATTACAAGGATTGGGGGATTC
Source organism: Cicer judaicum (assembly GCA_037974835.1). NCBI lineage: Eukaryota > Viridiplantae > Streptophyta > Magnoliopsida > Fabales > Fabaceae > Cicer > Cicer judaicum. The sequence continues at coordinate 13,585,941 of JBBPBS010000276.1, forward strand.
TTTGTCCTATCATTATGGATTTGGATATTGCAGCATGTATAAAAGTTGGGTGATAACAAATATTAAGCTTAAGTTATAAGCTTGCTTCCTTCTTATTTATTTTGTTCCAGTACTTGCTTACAAAAATATGCATTGTAACTTCGGGTTAACCAAGGTATAAAGGACCAAATATTTTTCGAATGGCAATTGTTATTTTCTTTGGTTATCAGTTTTACACCACAACAACAAATCTTTAAGCCGCACTCTAATATTTTAAGGGTAAGATGTTTCAAACACATTCTATGAAAAATATCCATGTTCTCGGTGCTAATGATGTGAATGGTTCATAACAAAGCCGTGAATCACTAAGACACTAACAAATGTAATTTTTTGTCAAACACTAAAAACAATGGTAATTTAATCCATGACAACTATAGACTATACACATCCCCTATCTACCTTTAGGTATATAGTTATAGCCTAAACCTACTTACAGAGTTAATTTTTCTAACACTGATATGCTCCTAGGTCAAAACTTATTGAAGCCTAGATATAATTGGAAAAATGAAAAGAAAAAAAAAGGTCTACAAAAATTTCGTTCAAAATGTGAAAACATGTCACGACATGAACCTCCATATGATCCTCTTAGAGTCAAATCCGCCGTATTATATTGCGGAATACTATCTTTGACGGCAAGTTCTTCAAAAGAAGACTGTCTCAGGTAACCAATTTCATGCTCTCAATGCTGAATATTTGGGGAAGCATTTTCCCATCTGGTTTTTGATAATGAAGTTCCTGATTGCCTTGTTATTTGGTTGTTTTGTTCTAAAATACGTTTGGAATTATTAGCGCTGATTGGAGGCTTCCATGAACTTCCCAAGTTTTTTGTTGTACTAGAACTTGCTTTCCTCACTAGCCTTGGTGACAGGGTCGATGTAAGTGAGATCTAGACAACAAAAAATGAATGAAATTGAAGGTAAGAACTAAGAACCAACCAGAAATTATTACAAATCACAAAAAAAAAAAAGTCCCGGAAATGGTTGAAATATTATGTGGGATTGAGAGGTAGACGGTAAAGAGACGGACAGTTGGACAGACGATCATAAAGCATGTCTTCAAATGAATTGAATGTTTAAAATAAACATCCTTCAGAATATAAATAAAAAAGCCACAAGAACTTGTGGCTAAACCAGCAGAGTAGCATTCTAGATGAATCAACACAAGGGCATTTGTGGATGCTACATAGAATGTAGCCAATGATGTAATTTTCAAAATCATAAGCAACAAGTAAACGAACCTTTCTAGTCTGATTGCTTGATGATTGTGATCCACTTGGGCCATCATCATTTTGTTTTGATTTAGTGCCACTGCTCAGCTTCTGGTGATCATGCTCTGTTTTATCCTGTATGAAGATCGACATTGAATCACATTATTAAGAAATAAAGAGGAATTGAAAATGAATTGTGAAACTATCTTGACTGGCTCCTTCATTCTTAAATTATAGTGCAACACAACCCAGGACATAAAATATTCACCTTTGATATCCTTTGCAGTTGAACTTTCTCTTCTTCCTTGGATTTAGTTTTATCCATCCTCTGCAAGAACTGAAATAGAAAAATGGAAAAGCAATTATGTTATGATGACCTTTAGTACTACAATAATGTGCACAGCTAGTGTATCATCAGACAAAGATAAGAACTTGCCTCTTTGCGTTTTATTGCTCTTTCGTCACTTCTAAATATAAAAGGTGATGATATGGTAGCTGACCGGGGATTGCTTTTAATGGTGCTTGAAGATTTCAGGCAGCTGTTCACAAATTTAGGGGGGAAAAAAGATAAATAAGACCTCAAATTTTTTAAGTATGCTCTAACTTTCTATTTCATAATTGTAATGCATGCGTGAAATAAGGCTGGAAACGTCTGCTTATTAGATATCAGGAAAATTTTAACAATCCACAAAGTGATCTTTAAAAAACACTAGCAATTTGTAAAATGCACATAGCAGAAGCTCTAGCACTTTTGGAAAATATTCTAATACATTAACAACAAATAAAGATTCCGAAGACAAAATACCTTCTGCCCTGAGAAGGAAGATTTGCTGGAGCTTGATTTGACAAACCACGAGATGCCTCAGTTGATGTCTGTGATGCCACTGGATGAACTTTGGGCAAACCACCATGAATTTTTTTACTTCTGTTAAGTTCAGTCATTGAAGTTGTTTTACTTGTTATACCAGCACCAGAAGAGAGATTGATTGACATGTGGAGTAACCTTGTAGTTGGTCTCTTCTCCAATGAGGCTCCAATACTTTTTGGAACAATGTTCATTCTGTTTCTGGGTTTAAGCGTTGCAGTAGTTGTTTTACTTGCTACCCCAGTGTCAGATGGAACATTGATTGACATGTAATGTGATGATGTAGTCAATCTCTTCTTCTCAACTAAGCTTCCAACAGAGCTCTTACTTGTTGAAAATCTGTGAATTCCATATCTGGATCCTAAAGCTGCTTCACCTGTTTTGCTTGTTTCAACCGTGCTAGAAGGAAGATTGATTGACGTGTGGAGTGACCGTGCAGTTAGTATCTTCCTCTCAACTGCATCTCCAATAGAGTTCTCACGTTTCAAACCACTGTTTATTCCAATTCTCGGTGGTACAGCGATAGAAGCCTTCCTTTCATCACGGGAACGAGGCAGTTTGTCAGCCCTAATTTTGGCTGATGATTTTGGAGAAGAATGTACTTCTCTTTCCTTGACAGATAAAGCTAAAACTTCTTGATCGGTGATGCCCTGCAGCACAAGAACGATAGAGTGGCCACAGACACAAAATTACTCATGAGAATTAAAAAAAAAAAAAAAAGAAGATATACACAAAGAATAAAGAGCAAAAAATTACAGGATCAGGCGCCGTCTCTTCAACAGGAACATCAATATTCTTATGGACTTCAACATGATCAAGCTGATTAGAATTATCAACAAGCACACAACATTCCACATCAAGATTCATATCATTGCAAGGATGTAGGGCTTCCTCTGTTCCTTCTACATCAGAAACGTCTAAATCATTTTGTCCAACATCAAATTTATGTTGGTTTGTATCATAACAGTCAACCACTAGGTAATTGACAGTATCTTCGTTAATCTCTTCATTGGCTGCCTCAATGTTGCCATCGTCTGACTTTATATGTTCGGGTGAGTCGGTACAGTTTTGCTCCATATCAAGATTCATATCATTGTAGGGACGTAGGACTTCCTCTATTCCTTCCACCTCAGAAATGTCTAAATCATTTTCTCCAACGTCACATTTACATTGGTTTGCATCATAATCACAATCAACACCTTGGTAATGGACAGTATCATTATTTATCTCTTCATTGGCTGTCTCAATATTGTCAGCTTCCAACAATATATGTTTGGTTGAGTCTGCGCAGTTTCCTTCCCTAGTTTCCGATTCAAAAGTTTCATTAGCTTGAGCATTTGCTTCTTGGACCAACACAGCTTCTTTCTCCGCAGCCTTTCTCTTATAATGAGCCTCAAAGTAGGCTTTTTTGGCAGCAACAGAACCCGGTTTCGAATATTTTTCAGCTTCCTCCACGTAGCGATTCTGCGTAAATGTTGACCATTTCTCCCAATTCAAGCTTTCTGTCATAAACCTTCCAAAAGAGATAGATTCTCCAAGAGCACGAATAGGGTTATTCTGAAATAAAATAAAATAAAACAAATAAACCAATAAATATATAAATGTAATCAAAACATATCACAGACTGAAAACTGGGAAATGATAAACGAAATTCAAGGAATCAATCAATATTGATAAAAACAAAGCATCATCCTTAACATAACAACATAAACTTAAACGTTAATGGATTTACCAGTGACATAGAAACCCATGAGTAGTTCCGATCCTCAATAAGAACATGAGGTGGAACTACAGAAAAATTGGCAATGGAAAACATGAAGTGATATTAGGGTGAAAATGGAAAACAATAAACTTCACTAAAAAAAAAAAGCACGCACATATAAATAATATAATAATCATAATATTAATTAACGCCTAAACAAAAAAATTAAGTTACAGAAGAAACTTAAAATAACAAAATCTAAAAATCTAAAATCCAAACAAAACAAAGCAGTTACAGACACTAAAACCGATACAAAAAATAGAACATCACCATTTATCAGTAACTAACGAATCAAAACCGAACCATAAAAATTGAAAGAGAAGGGGTTGAGAAAAATAAAAACAGAATTGGGTGAAAATTGAGATTTTGAAACGAAAACTAACCTCGTGGAGTGCGCAACTAGTGTCGACGGGAGTGGAGAAAGATCGAACGAGACGAGTCGAAGTTTCAGCCATAATAACGGAAAGCAGTTATAAATGAAACAAACAATGCGTTTTGCTTCTTCTTCTATCTATAAGCGCGTTTAGGGGAAGTGAACACAAAATTATTTATTATTGTTTTAGAAATGAATGTGAAAGAAGAAATTGAAATTTGTGATTCGTTGTGTTTATGTTCACTACGCTCCTTTGTTCAGAATTGAACCCGATTTTCATTAATAACACAAACTTTAAATAAAACGACCCACTAAATTCTTTAAAATATTTAGGGTGGATCCCCCACTCTGAGTTTGGAATATTAAATATTTGTGGTAAACTTTTGTTTCCTATTATAACGTCTAGTTTCCATATTTTTCTTTCTGTTTACATTTTTTTGCCCGTTGGATTTTTATTTACTATTTTGTATTACTATCTTTTATTAAAATTAATTGTGGTTGTATCCAAAACAAAAAAAATTAAATGTGGTCAACTTGGTAGTTGCTGCTTGACTTTTATTATATTATATACATATACACATATATAATGCTTTTGGACTTCCTTTCTAGTTCTGGATAAAATAAAAAGTGAAATGCATGCACCAAAATACAGTGAAAATGCATAAAAAAATTAAATGTTTGTAAAATAAAATATTTAGTATATTTAAAAAAGTTGTGATTTTGTATTTTTTACTTATAGAAAAAACAATGTTGTGATGTTAAATTTAGTGAAACTTTGTTACTTTTTTTTATTTTTTAGTTGCCATTATGTTTGAGTCTGGATCAATGAAATATAAGGGGAAACAACACTCAATTATAGATAAATAATAATGTCCAACGGCTATGGCCGCAATCATTGTTTTGTTCCATCAGGCATCAAGGACATGCTAACCAAATGCCGGTTGGATTTGGATCCATGATTGGTAACTTTCTAATACATTTTGTTAAAATAGTTAGTAGTAGTCATAATAATAATAATAATACTTAATTTGTAATCATAATTTTAGTCTTTTTATTTTTATTTTTGTTACTGTTCACAAGTTTAATATTATTTTAAAAATTTTATAACTGTGATCTTTCTTATAATTTTTTAACTAAATATATTATATAATATGATGATTTATAATAATTAATACTTAAAAAATTAAGAACAAAACACTGTAAAATTAAATTTTTAATTTCATAAATTTTTATATTTATATTTTAATAATATATAAATAATTAATGCATTTAAATAGATCTATATCATATAATTTTATTTTATGTTATTTAAAATATGTTAAATTAATATTGTTTAGTTAAAAAATATTAAAAAAAAACAAAATTATCATCTTTAATAAAAAAGTTACCAATTTTATAAATTAATAAAAATAAAATAATTATAATTATAATTAAGTCTAATAATAATAATAATATTTTTACTATTATTATTAGTACTATTATTAAATTTAAATGTGAGACATTTGAGACATAATTCGACATCTCTATCACATCTACTCAAATTTCGGTTCAAGTTTGTAATTCTGTAAACAATAAATTATACATAAATAACATATAAAAAAATTACATGGTAATTTTTAAATGAGTTTTGTGATTTTCTCTAACTTTATATGAGCTGCACTTCTCATAATTGCAATTTTAGTCTCTCTATTTATATTGATTCATAAAATTAGTCTCTCTATTTTAAAAATCGACAATTTTGGTTCATCCGTGTGATTTTTTATCTAAAAATGATAATGTGATATATTTTAAATAACGTGACATATCATACGATAATGTAAAGTGATTAATATCCGTAAAATTGAAGTAAAATATCGTAAAAAATAAAATTTTAACTTTATAATTTTTTATATTTTTAATTTAATTAATGATATATGACTAATCAATACATTTAAATTATTATATATCATAGAATTGTTTGTCATATCATTTAAAATATATTAAATTGTTATTTTTTTAATTCAAAAATATAAAAGACATATTAAAATTATTAACTTCTAAAATAAATAAATTAATTTCATAAATTAATATAAATATATAGTTAAAATTACAATTAAATATTATTTTATTTTTATTTTTTAATGAAATTTCCAACCAAAAGAGATGGGGTGGTTAGTTTATCGAGGTACAAAGATTTATTAAAAAAGTTAACATCATCTCACAGTGATAAGTATTTTTCATATACACCAATCAATAATTAAAACCCATGCCATGTCTGTTTAAGAGGCTAAGTAATATCTTATGATGTTATGGTGGATCATCCATAGTATTCAGATGGCGAAGGAAATACAATTAATCCATGTCATTCTAGAAATCAATATATATATATATATATATATATATATATATATATATTATGTTTTCAACCTCTTCCCATTTACTATGATTGACTATAACGCTATCAACTAGGCATGATAATAAGATAAAAAATCGAAACTCTTTTTTTAGAGATTAAAAATATTTTTAAATTCTATATAGATTAAATTTTATTTTTACTTTTTTTTAAGTTAAATTGAAGTTTTATTCCTTCTCTTACAACTGAAAAATAATAATTTGATATAATTTTTAATAAAGTGATATATAATTGTATGATATAGAATTATCTATATACATTAATTAAATTAAAAATATAAAAAAAATTCGAAGTTGAAATTTAAATTTTACGACATTTTAGTTTAATTTCAAACATATTAATTATTTTATATTATCATATATTATTTAAATCACATCATATTTTTTTAGTTAAAAAATCAAAGAGATATCAAATTCGTCACTTTTAAAATAGGAAATTAATTTCGTGAATCAATAAAAAAAAATCTAAAATTACATAAACTACTTTTTTATTATTAAAATTATATTTTTTTATTAAGAATCTATTTTTAAGATTAAAATATAACTTCCAAAAATTTAAGATCTGATATATTATTACATATATTATTACAGTTAAATATTATTATTAGTTAAGTCCTTAACAAAGAGTTAAGGGAGTATGTTCCTCTCTTATGTTTTATTTGTTTTTTCTCCATTAAAATATGGCTAAAAGAAAATTGCAAAAGGATAATGAATTTTGCTAACAAATTTTCAACTAGGCAAATCCAATAACTAAATTCCTCACTAGAAAATGAGATTCAAAGCGTAAGCTTCACGATACAAGTCTTTATCTTGTATACGGACTAAGGTATTTTAATCATTGAAGTTATATGTATAATTTAATCTCTTAAATTTACTTAATAATAAATTAATCTCTTAAATTAAATAACAATAAATTTAACCTTTCCTCTAAAATATTTTAATAGAAAATATTTATCAAAATCAATAAAAAATATACATCGTAATTATATTTTTCAATATCTACATATTGACTTACATAATTTTTTGCTACATTGGAATATTCATAAACCTTTAATATTATAGTGCAAAATTGGAAGACAAAAAAAAAACTAAACTGATGAATATTTTTTAATTTGAGACACTGTTATTGTAAGAATTAAATCGATGAATATTTACAAATTTGGTGTGGAAATAAAAGAGACAACTAATTCAAAGAGCATCTTCTTACAAAATGGTGAAACTCTATCTATATCTATATCTAAATCAAAATCTATAACCTTATTAACATGACAACTTAAAAAAAAAATAAAAAAAAATAAAAAGAATCATTGAACACTAGAATTCATGACTTTGGAGGAGCTAGAAGCCTTAGGAATTATAATGTAAAGAACACCATCCTGAACCTCTGCCTTAATATTCTCAAACTCCACATTCTGAGGCAAAACAATTCTGCCACTATATCTACCATAGCTCTTAGAACACCATTCATCAACATCTCCTTCTTCTCCAATCTTCTTCTTCTTGGATCCCTTCTCAGCTTTAACCACGAGCATCTTATTCTCTTCCACCCACACTTTCACATCTTCTTTTTTCATACCAGGCATGTCAAACCTCATCTTGTATTCAACTTCTCCTTCTTTAATCTCCCATGGTGTTCTTCCCCTCCTTCGATATCCACCTGCTCCTTCACTTGGAAGAGGTGATGATGGCCACTCAAGTGTGCTCATTGCAAATGGGTCTTCCATCATTCTTTCCATTGTCTCCATCATCTCTTGTACTGTCCTTGCTGTAGGAAATCGATCCCATGACCCTGCTTTTTAATGTCTCCGATTAATTATGTTTTTTAATTGATTTATTTAAACTTAACTTGAACTTAAGCACTTATGAGACACTTAGAAAGAGTTTATACAAATAATTAATAGAAACGTAGAAATTATTTTGGGTTTATCTTTTTGTAATAAAAATCACTTTTTTTTTTTATAGAAAAGTCAGTTATCAAAAATGATTTTTTTGAGAAACTATTAAAAATAAATTATCATTTAAGCAGTTCTAGAAAGCTGTTTTTTGAAAAATGATTCTTTTAGCAAAAAAACGTAACAAACTGATTCTAATAAAGCCATTTATCCAAACTTATCATGAAGAGCAAAAATTAACAATAATTACCTATGGGTGCGGAAGGAACAGTTCTTCTTTTGGGCTGGGATTGGTGGTTGTTGTTGTTGTGTCTTGAGAAATGGTTGAGTTCTTCTCTTGCGTTCCCTGTCATGGCTCTGAGGGGATTTAACTTTCGCAATAGAAGGAAATGGGTTGATCTTGAGGTGCTTGATGAACTCTTGGAAACCATGGCAAGGTTAAGACCTAGATTCGAGGATAAAGATTGTGCCATTTTTGTTGAGTGGTGAAGTGTTGTTGTTGATACAAATAGTCACAAGTATAAATTGTTGCTTGTTTTTTTATGAAGTAAATATGTGTTTGTGGTAGTGAGTTTAGTTCTGAAATATATACAAGTTTGGAAATGAGTGATGGAGGATTCTGGAAAGCACGACATGGACTGCTCTGTTGTAAGCACCAGTTGGTGGGGACCTGAGGTCTTACCATATACGTACCATTCTACTTTCTAGATTTTTCCACAGCCAGACATTTCATAGAGGATCACTTCAAGTCTAGGAGATTAATACTATATATGATGAATGTAAGATAAATCTTAAACTGCTAAATGTGAGGTTGCACTTGCATATACCACAACTTTCTTGTGGTTACATACATTTCCTACATCTGACATATCATAGGTGAAAACTATCTTCGTATATTTTGTTCTAGGTTATATCTTCCTAATCTTTAAGGGTACTTTTTTCTTGTTTTGTTACCTCGATTCTATAGCAAACAACCTGTGGTCTTGTTGGACCTGAAATTACAACAATCACATGCATATCCGTTTAGGATGCTTTAGACAAGGAATTGAACACAGATAATAACCTTGTTTTATGTTGTTTCTTTTGTTATATGTGTGTAAGCATAAGTACCGACGAACACACGTAACTAAATCTAAAGGTATGTTTGGATTATAGGATGGAATAAAGAGGATTGAAATGAAACATGCTAGTTATAATTTTAAAAATATTGATGTTATAGTATTCCATTTCATTTCATTATTTTCCATCATATACTACCAATCCAAACATATCCTAAATCAACATATTCAAAGCATGTCTAGTTATTTTAGAAAGATAGTCTGATGTTGTTATCCAACTCAATCTACTAAGTCCGACAATGACAAACCACTTAAACAGTTTTGTAATTCAATTAACATTGAGTTGTCTGAATACACAACTTTTATTCTCCTTCAAACGTAGGTGGTGACAGAGAGCTGTATTGGTAGGATCCAATTCTTTTACAAAATATTCTTGTCATATATTAGTTTCTTCTACATCTGATTTATTTTCCACTACTTTAGTTGATTAGATTGTTAAGTGTCATTATGTTGCTAGTATTTTTTTTTAAAAAAAAGCAACTCGATTCTCTTGACAACAAATATATAAATCATATCAGAGGAAATGAACATAATTAACATTCCTGATCAACAAAATGAATACCTGTGGAAAAAAATCCATGAATATTACAAGTAATTTGTACAACAGATCCAGGAATGACTTGAGCTGATAATTATGCCATTATATGGTCATGTCCTACAATCTATATGTCCAAATGCATTACGGATCAAAACATAAATGAGTGATCACTACTCATCAGAACATATAAAATTGTGAAGTTGGGTGAGGTATAAGAACAAAACAGAAGTAACATTAACCAATCTACAAACAGCATGAAGCTCTCTGAGGGTCATTGTTTAGACCAACTAGAGGTAAAACTCACTTAGATTTTTCTTTTGAATCTTCCTCTTCCTCCTCAGTAGTGGTAGTGCCTAATGCTGTTATCTTCCCAAAAGACTCCTTTGCATCTCCAAAAAAGTCTTTCACTTTATCAAGTACAGTTTTTAGTTTATCTGGCGTAGGAAGCTGCAAATTGTATACGCGTAACACAATATATCAGTGGGAATACATCCAAAAATCTTCTTCCTCAATATTTCAAAAAAAAAAACAAAGTAGTTGCATGAACAGCCAGGGTTCTTTCTTTGTTGTATTTGAACAACATATAAGTCTCTAATGCAGTATAAGGTTTGAAATTCTGTTAAAACTTCAACAAACTATCTCCTAGCAATACAATAGTTATGATGGTGAATTGGTGATAAAGAACAAATAAAGAATATCACCTCAATAACATCAGTGGTTGAAAGTGCAGCTCTTACATTGTTATAATTCTCCTGCAATTCATCATCTGCAAAAGTTAATAAACAAAAGAAAAGTCCCGCAGAATTCATCTACTAACGTTTCTAAATAATATATTTCCTATACTGAAAAACTGAAAAAAATTGATTTTATAAAATATATGTACAGCAGTATGGCAGCATTACTCACAACAAGTTTGTAGCCATATCTGAATTCAGTAGCTGACCGCAGCGTACGATGTTGTTTGAATGCAGATTTCTGTATCTCTTTCTCATCCTATTTGAATTGAAGCAAGCAGTGAGTGACAAACACAGGACAATGCATGACCAAGAAAACACAACCCCAAAATAATTAATAATATATAGGATATCCATAAAGGTTAATAAGAGCTCCACACTCATAAGCATCTCATTTTTAAAGAACAAACCAATGTTATTTATGTAGCACCAAATTTTAAAATTGAGAAGGCCAGTTTGGTAACCGACACAACACCAACACATTTGGTGTAGTTACATTCAATCACTTCCATTTTCTCAAATTACTACCAGTACGTGTCCGGTCTCAGTGTCAGTGATTAATAAAATGTTATCAAGTATTCATTCAGACGCAGATCTTACCATCAAAATAAAGCATTATTGATTTACAAACAACTCAGGAATCCTAACATCAATGGGCATTTGGTCTAGTGGTATGATTCTCGCTTAGGGTGCGAGAGGTCCCGTGTTCAATTCTCGGAATGCCCCAGTTTATGATTTTAATTATCAGTAATTAAGTTTTGTAAACAGAAATAACATAATTAATTAAGCAAGGAAAAACATACTTTGTAGATAACAGCAGCAAGATTTCTATCAAGTGTATCTTTATAGATAAATTTGCCGAGGAAATTATCTTTTGCAGCAACCATAATTTTGGCAGTGGTGCCACCCGATACAATACTAAGAGGATACCAAAGATATACCTGATGATGAAATTGGAAAAATTGGAAAATGATGATAGAATAGTAATATTTAATAAATTGAACGGTTTAAGATGATTGATTGGTGATTACATTAGCCATGCGAATGAAGATGACGAATTTGGGGTTACCATCGTCTTCGATTTTGGGTAAAGGAGGAGGGGGAGGGCGCTGAAATTGACGAGACATCATTCCTTTTTTACCCTTTGCTTCAACGACTAATACATGTTGTCGTTGATGTGTTATTCGGGAACTCTGTCTCGGAATGGAAAATAGAAAATGGCTGAACGACGAGTCGTCATGGAACCTTGAACTAGAACTTGAGAGAGGAGGGCGAACGAGTGCGTTTAACGACATTCCCACTTCCATGACTTTTGATGGTCTCTCTCTCTTTCTCACAAAATTTAGATTTTAGATTTTGTGATGATAACTGACTTAGTAACTGGATAGGGTAGAGAGAGAAGCCTTCAATACAAACATTCAAATCCACTACTTCACCTTTTTCATCCTCATCATCCTTATCAATTTTTTATTTTTTGTTTTTAATAGTAGAAATAATAATTTCATTTCATTCACATATATCACAATGCAAGGATATTCTACACTGTTAAAAATAAATATTTAACACATATTTTCTTTTTTTACAAAAGTACCCGCATGCAAATATGTTCATTTAAGGTTTTAATTTCTCTTGGAGATATGTTTCTTTATATACTATATCAAAAATCTAATTAAGTTGAAAGACTCAAGCATTTATTATAATTAATTAACATAAATTTAAAATTTTATGTTGGAATTCAAAATATATAATGATTTTTATTCAATTAGATAATTGAGTATTTTTAAAATACTTATACAAAATTTTTAATTTCCACTATTTTATAAAAAAAACAGATAAATACCAACATGCCCGTTAATAATAATAATTTTAGATAAAAATAGAATAATAGAATAGTGTTCCAATCTAAGATATATAAAATACCTCAATAATAATTAATATTCCAACACGTACAATCTAATGTATGCTATTCATATTGTATATAAAATATATATTAATTACTAACTTTAACTTTAATTTTTATTTTAAATATTTAATATAAAAGATTATGTATGTAATGACAGTATAAAGTAATTTTGCATCACGTCGTTCAACAATAATCAATTATCTTGTTATGTATTCATGTATCATGACAAATTTTTTAAAATGACCATTACTTAATTTTAATTGTACAGTACATTAACATAAAACTAATGTAAGCAATTGCTCCTATGTTCCTTTTTACTTATATTTGTAGAAAATTTGTATATCTATTTTACTTATCGTTTATTAATTATTTTTTTATTGTTTTCAAAGTTCAATAATATTAATGATCGATTTATTAATAATAACATTAGTTATTAGGGAGAAAAAATACGTGGAATCAAAATATAAATAGCTAAAAGTTTTAATCAAAAGATTTATCAAAAGTATGACAAATGTATTAATTTTTATTTTATATACTTA
>JBBPBS010000276.1:13599311-13620947 GCA_037974835.1 Cicer judaicum
TATTTTATTAATAATAAATATTTCTTTCACATTTTTTAAGTATCCATAGTAAATATTTATCTTATAATTTGTTTAATATTTATTAATAACAAAAATTTGTCTTTATTTTTCAAATATTATCAATGAAATTTTTCATGTGCTTTTTTATGTATCATGGATAGTTTTTCATTTATTTATTTATTTTAATGTCAGTTGTAATTTAAAATTTGCAATGACCCATAAAAAGCATAGAAAAATATGAAAATAATGTTTTTTCTAAAATCTAAAATTCTGAGGCCGTTGATTTAATACATTATTAAATTGAGAGAGAAGAATAACATAAGTTTCTGTTTTAAGATAAAATTACAGTTACGATCCCAATATTTGAGGGAGATAAAAAAATAAGGACAAATATGAAATTTTGGTGCAGTTTACTATTCTAATATATCAAATGAAAATAAAATTACAATTATGACCCACAACATTTGACATAGATAAAAGAAATTAACGACAAATATGAGATGTTGGTGCAGTTTACTATTATAATGTATACGGTAGATATTGAAAAATGAGTGAGACTGAGTTGGAAAAAAAGAGTGAGGCAGAAGCCATACACGTGGAAGATGGAAAGACACAGGCGGCACCATATTGAAGAGGCCTAAAGCAAGAGGTGGAAAATGCATCCAAAATGGATTGGTATATTACTCGAGCAAACTATTCAAATTTGGTACTAAAATAACCCCATATAATTTCTGGTCTCTTTTTTATCTCACTAATCAAAACACAACACTTCATCAAATTCTGAACTCTAATTTAATTTTCGCCATACTGTTCAGTTCTCAAATTTGAGTCCATATAAGATGATCAAATATAAATTCAAAATACAACATAAACATTAGTCACAACACTAAATTTCTAATTTGAATCAATGGATACATGTTACAAGAGACTATAGACTATGTGTGTTTCTATTCCCATTTTTAATATTCTCAAATTCATCAATTCAAACTGTATAAAAATATACTTTTGAATTAGTCAATTTAAGCAATATTTAAAAAAATTGAGAAAATTTAGGTGTAAAAAAAAGAAGTTTTCATAGAATATAGAGTTGTTGGATCTGAATAATTCAAATCCAATAAATAGTCTTGATGAGAAAGATAGGCACCAATTGCAATACCATCACAATTAAAAAAAAAAAAAATAGTTGAAAATTGAATGTAATATACCAGTGATATCATCTAGTTGAAATGGAATCAAACAGTTGAATTCTTTTGGGATTATTGGATTTTGAATAGTGTCTTTGAGGGTGTAATTTGTTACTTTTGCTTCTACATAACAGATGCCTCCATCGTTGCAGTTTATGAAGCTCTTGTTGCTGTTTATTGTCCAACAAGAGGGTAGAATGGATTAAGAAGTTTGATAGTTATTTTTTTAGAGCATTGGATATGGTAGTGTCTTCAATTGATCGTTGCAAGAGTAAAAGAGAATGAGAGGGTTGTAGACCATAGGAGTGATTTGGTTGAGAAAGGAGAGTTGGTAACGGCGAAGATGGTTAGCAGTTAGAGAAGGAGGTTGGATGGTTTATTTGGAGATTATTTCACTTTATTACTAGAAATGTAGGCACAATTGAATAAATCCTATGATATACTATTTGTGTTATTTTGAAAGTTTTATTATGTTTTTTTTTAGAAACGCAGACATTTTATTAGTGATGTGACAAATAAATGTTTGTCTAAACCCACAAAAAATATTTTTTGGTTGTTTCTTTTTCTGCCTCATATCTTCTCAAAAACCTTCAATTATGTCCAGATCGACCAAATCTGAATGTATATTTTGACAAAAAAAAAAAAATAACAGTTCTGAATTTGCCAATAACTAGAAGAGAGCATTAGAGGTAAGAGAAGAAGCCACCACTTTCTACCTAGTCTTCCGTGGTAACGCCAAGAGCCTTTGCAGTCCACAGTTTTGTTGCTAGGCTGCTTCTTTTTTCCATTGGGCCTATGTTTTCAGATTTTTTTAACGAAAATAATGCTAGCAACACACTTTTATACACATTTACTTTGATTGGTTAAAATTCACGTAGATCCCACTAAATTTATATAAGATCCACAAACCCAATGGTATGTTTAATGACTTTTAGCCTACAAAGAAATGTTCATTGGAAATGTGCATTAAAAAGAAAAGTTCTCAAATGTGCTGAGTGTCAACTCAGGCTACAAAAGTATAAGCTATATCGTAGTTAAGCTTTGGACATTGTGGTGAATATAAGATTATCCACTACTAATAATAAATACCCTTCAATTCCTATAGGAAGTGAATATGAAAGTATTCAAGAAATTGCCATTCTTGGCCAACCCATCACATGCCAAAAAATACCGTAAAATTCTTCCTTAAAAAATGAAGCTATATAGAATACATGTTCCATTTCTATCTAACCTGCCGATTTGCGAGTGAGTGCTTTTCCAACAAGCACGGCTTCGCTACTCGTAGCTTTCTTTGCGGCAAGCTCCTCCAAACGTCTCCACGTGGCTTCGCGTCCTGCTGTCACTTCACCTTCCTTTGATTCGTCTTGCTCAAACTTTTGTAAGCATTCTTTATACAGATCGGGATCGAAATCGTGAAAAATCTTCTGAACATTTAAAGTCAGACTGTGGACAGCTTGATTCCAATGAGTTTTAATATTTCTCTCCAGTGCAGGGAACATGATTGGCAGTATCACTTTGCAGTTTTGTTTTATTAAGTTCACAACGTGATCATTATTCCACAAGAACAAAGCTCTTTCCGCAACCTGAAACAAAGACAATATTCATGAAACAATAAACAATATATTGCAACTGCAGCTGGTCACGACAGAACTGACAAATTGAGTTAGATAAATTATAGAACTTTGTAAAAACACAATACCGTTCAATTGATGCATATAATCATTTGGAAACATTACATGAGCAATTGAGACATCGTGCAGCACGTTTGCACCAACTCTTGCAAATTGCAGTAGACATTCTACTGCAATTCAAGATTTAGGCGCATACATATACCAGTTGATGAAGAAAGCAACAGAAAATTCACTCGAAAGATTGAAGAAAAATATTATGATCAGTTTAAAGCCATGAAGAAATTCCCAATCATGCAGACACTTCCAAAATGAAATTAGCACAATTTAATATTTATTTGTTCCTTACATTTAGTATATGTTTGGATATGCAGTAAGTTTGATGAAATCGCAGTAACATTGTGATTTTCCTGAAACTCTATATTGTACCTTTTGCCAAAATCACAGTGGCACATTGTGATTCTATCAAATTCACCGCCAATCAAAACATACACTTAGAAGGTTTAGGGGATGCTACCAACTGAGCGCGGGTTACATAAAAGGCTGATACTATCTTATTTTTGAGACGGAGAGACATGTTATGAAAGAAAAATGGCATAGGACTGGAAGCTCTAAAAATTTGACAAGTTGGATTATAGTTGTCATTGTCAAAGTTTAAAGCAAAATGATATCTTCTATGACAATGTTAATCTAATCAGAATAGTTTCATCAAGTTGGCAGCCCACTATCCACGTATTTAGCACAATATAATGATGAGCGCCATTCTAAATGTGATACACGAACGCTAACAAAGATACACTATTCACAAGTGGATCATAACTTAATTTTGTGAGTAGATTAGTTAACTACAAGTGCCAACTTATAAATATAACATATAATCATTGACATCCATCGTTTCTTATAGCATCTATTAGGTCTTTTAAATTATAGGTAGAGCCATATTGCAATTACTAGACAAAAGCATCAACATTCAAAATTCAGCCATAAAGTAATAGATTATTTGCTAGTAAAATGTAGTTCACCTAATTATTTATAGTCACAAATAGATTTTCTAGTAAGCACAGTCATAATGAACAGAAAGTCGGCAATTTATTTTGATAAAAAGTAAGAGGTGTTACCTCACATGAACATTTAATCCATTTCCTCTACCAAAAAGAAAGTCATGTATTTTCACTTATTTCTACTGAATCTAGAACCGACACAAGAATTATCTTCAAGACACGAGTTTACACTTTAAGACACCAGAATAAACCTTCCTAAATTATGAAGGGCCATACTACATAACCGTGGGTAACTTCGTAGAGGTGATTTTAGACCAGTTGGACATATCGATATATTAATTATTTTTAGGTCCTCTGCCCAACAGCACAAGTTTTTGATATACTTGACTGCTCAACATTGTATCAGAATCTCTTCAAGTTTCAATAGAGTGTCCGAGTTCCAAGAACTGAACACTCACTACCCCTATTCTATGAATTAAACTAATTTCAGCATAGGTCTATAACTCTTCCATGCTTAACTTTTGGGGTGAGAGGATACATTAGATAAATTGAACAAGCTACTCTTGGGCCATCTCCTGTTGACAAGTCTTAGTTGGAGAATTAAGAGAAGAGAGGAGAAGAGATTAATAAGAAGTTAGAGATACAACGCCAAGGCTTCGAAACACTTGGCTTCTGTGAAAATAGAATAAAACATAGTATATGCAACGCAAGATTAGCAAAGGACAAACATATTCTAATGTAGAGTTAAAATTAGAGAACAGAGTCATACCACACCACAAGTCTCACGTTTCAAGTACCTTGGTTACATCATACAAAGTGAGGTAGAAAAAGGGAGATGTTTGTTAGTGTCCCTTTAGAAATCAATGTGTTTTCATCTAGACTTGCATTAGTATCTTGCTTTCGTTAACAATATGAGGCATTTAATATATTATGCTGCTTTACTTGAACATGGTAAAATCTGTAGAATACTAAACTCAATATCATAGGGCATCAAATACATGTATTGATGGTGAGATCCTAATGAATGATGGAACACTATTCTTAAACATCCTTAGTCAAGTACTATTATTGTTAACGAGGACGATACAACGCATTGAGATTAATATGCGAGTAGACTAATGAGCACATTTCAGCTGTCGTTGATATGAGATATCAAATCTTCACATAAGTACGTGTATATAAGATAATAATGTAGTAGATTGACTCGCCGTAAGAACACTACATAGAAAGATATGAGTGTCGTAAGCACTTCTCAAGGAGACTATAGCATATATAGTCCTTCAATTTGAAGTTACTAAGATTCCTACAATGGGAGTTGTATGATTTAATACTATCAAACATCATCGGTAACCGGGTTTCATAAATGTAGTAATTGAATGCAATAAGTCATGTAGAGGAATTTGATTGTTTGAGAGATATAATGAGATCCATCCCTCATAGGCTCATACATAACAATAGTGATATCTTTAGCCCTCTCAATAGAGTAAGATGTTAAATGCACAGCCATGCTAAAATGAGTCAATATGAGTTATTGAACTCATCTACGATTGTGTCTGCTCGGTCTTCAAGAAACAGATTGTTTTTTCTCTTAACGGTGGAAACCAGGGAATCCAAGTAGAATAGATGAAATGGAGGAATGTTTCAAATATGATATGCAATAGAAAAGCACCTCTCCATGTGCAATGTTGTACATAAGTGAATGTTGGGCAGTAAAAAGCCAAGAAGAAAGTAAATTTAGTGTCACAGAGATAAGAATGTTATTTTGGATGAGTGGTTACAGGGGAAAAATAGTATCAGAAATACAATTATTAGAAAGAAAAATGGGATAACATCCATAATAGAGAAGATATTAGAATCTCGTCTTATGAAGTTTGGGCATGGATAGAGAAGACCTATAGACTGATAGGAAGAGTAGATTAGATGGAGAATAGGCCAACAGTTAAAGGTAAAAGGAGACCAAGAAAACCTATATGCCAATCATTAGGAGTGATTTAAAGCGTTTGGTTGGTGTTGACAAAACTGAAATTAATAACACGAGATGGGAGATAACCCCCCTATAGACTTGCATCAAGATTTTTTTTTAAAAAAAACACCTTTCGCAGGCATGGTTTGGAGTAAAAGGTGAGACTACAATGAGCAAACTTAAGCGACAATTTGATATAAAACATTGGTTTACGAATCTGGCTATGCATATATGATAAGTCTTCATATGACATCTTATGGATTACAACAAATAAACAGGAGATGTGTTGCTGCATATAATATTCGAGTAAGTCTCTTCATAAATCAGGATTCGGGAAGATTTTGTCTGATGTCTTAAACTATAAGTATGTGTCTGAAGGAAATTCTCTTCTCATGCACAGATGATGCATGTTTCTCCTTTTATTGGCAGTTAATATTGCTTCTCAACTAAGAGGAAACGAATCATATGAAATAGTATTCAGTTGTTTCTGAAAATTAATTAATTTTTAAAAAAAATAAGCTGTTTTTCATGAAATATGAGTAGTAAAAGAAAACGAGCTTGAGGAAAGCATTGAAAATTTAATACCTGAAAATGAGGGCTAGTCAAACAATGAGCAACACGATGAAACAATAGCACCATACATCGCTGGAACTCCGGAGGTTGAGTTGCTTCTAAAACTTCTTCCAACTCACTAAGGAACATAACTTCCTTTGAACTATTTGTTATTGGCCAGTACTTCAATAACCCCCTAATGATTGTATCAGCAAGCTTGCAATCTTTCTCCACAAATTGAGTAATGCAGTAAGATAACTGCTGATGATACATTGCTAAGCACTTCGGCTTGTGCAATGGAATCAATATACGAACCAGAAACAATTTATGCTCTTCTTTCAATGGCAATGCAAAACCATTAATGATACTCCCCAAAATTTCCAATAACTCAGCAATCCCATTATGCTTCTCAGTCTCAAAAATAAAATTCAAAAAGGTGTTATTGATTGATTTCCTGATGAAAGGGCGATGTGCCATTAACTTACCGTAGATGCGATGCAGCGTCATTTTCAAGTACTCCCTTTCTCTAGAATCTTCAGAATCAAACAAATCCAGAAGCCTCAAAATGAAGGACTGATCAATGAATCTCTTAGCCAACTTTGCATCCAGCTCAGGTGATGCCACAAATCTAAGGAAAAGCTCATAAACAACTTGCAAATGAGGCCAAGAAGGATCCATTGAAGGCTCCTCTTCCTCAACCTCGAGACCATCAACAAGTTTGTTTTCACGGGGTTGAGGACTAAGTGTTCTGAATATATTTGCAGACACAGTTTTCACAACCTCTAGCATTACATTCTCAGTGAATTTAGCATTAACAGAAGACACATAATCAACAAGTTCCACCAAAGTTTGTCTCTTAATCTCTTTTTCTTTGAGGTGTTTAGTAGGGTCAGTGAAGTCAAACACAACACTACACATCTTAAGCTTTTTAATAAACAAACTTGGTTTCTCAGAATTGGGAACATCCCTAAATGCTGGTAATGCTTCATAAGAATTGAAATTACCATTGGAATTTTCATTCACAAACAAAGGTAATGGTGAACCTTTGTTACCATGATTATTATTATACTGTCCTTGTCCTACATTCAAAGAAGAAGAAGTAGAAGAATTACCGGTTTTGTTGCTACCTTGTTGTGTAACATTTTCACTGTTTTTTGAGGTTGAAACACCATGGCTTCTTGGAGTTCCACCTTGTTCACGATTCTCAGAACTTTTTTGTGACTTTTTAGGAAGTTTACTGAATACCTTTTTGAACATAATTCATCAAACAGAAACGAACACGGAACACCCTTTTCTTTGAATCTGGAAAAACAACGATCTCTGATATGAAGATGATGGTGAAGAAAAAAAAAAGGAACGCTTTTTCTTATCTGGGTAAGAGAATAAAACCCAGTTCTGTAATTTTACCCATAGTGATGTTGGATTGGAGCATAACCCAATTCGATGATTCAGACTTTGTTTGTGAAAATGGAAACTTTTGAGATCAGAAATAGTGTTGCTGGAATTGAGATCAACGTTGATAATCACAAACACAGTGATTTCGGAATTCCGAATTCAAATATCATAAAGCTAATCTTCTTCGTCGTTTGGGTTGGAGAGAGAGAGAGAGAGAGAAAGAGAGAGAGAGGGAAAGAGAGAGGATGAAGAATGTTCTGCAGATTACCCTTTTCCTTTTTATTTTTTAATAATTGCTCTTTTCTTTTTTCTTTTTATATCAAAAAAATTTATTATTTTAAACAAGAGGATAAAATAAAACGGGGATTATACTCAACATGATAATTAAGTGTCTCATAAATTTAGATATTATTAGATTATAGCTTACCATGATATCATAATCTCGCAATTCCGTTGTTAGTTTATTTGATAGAGAAATTTTAAATAGTATTCTAATTATAGTGAATCTCTCTTCTTTTCTCATTTAATAAATTTAACACATGTTTAATTTAATTTGTAATTAATATTTTTGATTTAATGTTAATATTGTAGAAATAGATCAAAATTTTATTAAAAAAAATTATGCATCAAACTTAAAAAATAATTAGACGAGTGTTATCGTTTAAATGTCAAATTTAACTCAAAATGATCAATTTATTATTTATTCAAACGGAAATATAGATTTTCCATTTAAAAATATCATAATATAATTTGAACATCAATTTAGTATAACAAAATTTTTATACAATTAATGCACATAATTGATAAATAAATATATTAAGATTAGATAATTCATAATTATTAACTTAATTTATTTAAGCCTGATTTCAAATATTATTAGATTCTTCAAACACATCACACATGTAGATTTGTAAATATAAAAATCAAAACTAATTATATTTAAATTTATGGTTAATAATATTCTAATATATGATCTCTAAAATAAAATATAAATAAATCAATTTTTCAAAACATAATTTTTTCTCATGTTTCATTCGATGAAGTTTTTATTACTCAAATCAAATACTATTTAACTATTTAAAAGGTCTTTAAATTTTAGGGTCCAAGTTGAAATGTTTCGAACTATCCGTAGAGAATACAAAAATAAAATATTGGAAAGAGGCACATGCAATGCAGACATAATATACTGACTGAGATTTGATTAAGAAAAAGGATTGAGAATAGTATATTAATATTTACATTTACATCACAGTTAAAAGAAAAGACATTGGATGTTTACTGCAGCAATACGAAGCAAACACGGTTTTGTTATCTTCGGGGTTGGTGTTTGTTGACCTGGGAATTTTGTATTTTTAATTCTTAGATTCAATCATTCTTCTAATTCTTCTTCGAGAAGAAGCCAAGTCAGTGCAATGTGTGATTTACGACCAATTTTAAATCAGCGGGAAAATGCTAGTTGGAATGAATGGGCATCCAAA
The DNA here is from genome assembly GCA_037974835.1 of Cicer judaicum. Taxonomy (NCBI): domain Eukaryota; kingdom Viridiplantae; phylum Streptophyta; class Magnoliopsida; order Fabales; family Fabaceae; genus Cicer; species Cicer judaicum. Next base: position 13,608,513 of record JBBPBS010000276.1, read on the forward strand.
ATTTTAATACGATAATAAATTTCAGCACACAATAAGTATTTGACCACCAAAAATGTCCAAAGTTTTTTTTACTAACTTTTCAGTTAAAAATTTGGAATTGAGTGGATATATAAAGCAAGCGGGCATCTTTTGTATGAATACTTTTTTAATGATTACTCCATTTATCTCTAAATACAAACATATTTTGTATACTCAATATTGAATTTTCATATTAAAAGCAATGAGCAGTATTTCACCAAAAATGAAAAAATTAAATTAGCAGTATTAATTAATTAAGGTTATGCTTGAAAAAAAAATGTACATATTTAATAATTTTTTTAATGTTTATAGTTAGAGACAAAAAGAGTGATACAAATTAAAAATAAGTCTATTTTTTTTTTTTCAAAGGCTTAAATGTCTGTTAATGTTTTAGAACTTAGAAATTAACTTTATTAATGACAAGTCAACAAAGTCCCTTATTTTTTATAAAGGATGTTAGTTTGCTATAACGTTTTCTAAGGATGGTTTTGTTAGTATTATGTTTTTTTGTTATAATATTTAAAAAAATAATTTTAAAATAAAACTTTAAATAATAAATTAGTATAAATAATTTATCTTAAAATATCATCTTAAAAATTTCATCTATTTATTACAATTTCTTGTAATAATAAAATTTTATTAAATGATTAAAACTCTTTTAAAAAACTTTTCATAAAAATCATTGTTTTATAAAAATTATAAAAATATAAATTTGTATTGTAAGAATATTTAACAATTAATCTCTAAGATATTGAATAACAAATAGATCTATATAGCTTCTGTTATTTTTAAATAAATTCTCATAAAAATTAATTTTAAAAATATAGCATCAAAATCACTTTTTTTTTAAATGTAAAATAAACAGGCCCAATATCTTTTTAGATAAACTTGTTGGATTGGTTTGAATTTAAACACCACTACTATAGTAAAATATAATTGAATAACTACATTTAGGCCCACTTAATGATTTATTCAAAGCATTAACCAACAAGCTTAAGTAATTTTCTTTATTGTTAAATACTTATTTACGCTGGTTGTTTCAAATAATGCCTTGAGAATCTTCCTCCTTAAAACTCCTTCCCACTCTAACTCAACCGGAGGAATCTTCCAAAATTCGGAGTTCATTTCTGGGCAATCCATCAACTACTTGTAATGAAATTCTTACCAACCAAATACGCGTTCTAAGTTCAAACCCGTTCAATGGTTTGTACAAATTAATGTAAAAAAGAATAAAAATAACTTTATTAAATTTGATTTATTAGTACTAGTTATTAATTTGCACGTGTTCTCGATTTAAAGAATTCTTTAAAAAATCCAGTGACGAGTGATTTTACTTTTAATAGTTTTATGAATAAAAAGGGACGAGTCCCAAAAGAAACGGTTAGAAGTCCTGAAGAAAGATAGCAAAGCTCCTATGAGCTAAGCCAAGAAGTTTATTATACTCCATTAATTCAAAATATTGTACTTACAAAATAATTTATCCTTCTCTTCCTTTTGATTATTAGGTGAAAAATAAAAAAATAAAGATATTAATTAGATAAACTATTTTATAATTTATTAATACATATACTATTTTTTGTTGATAAAATGTACTCATTTTTACACTGAGCTATTATTTTTGGATAAGAACTGATGCTCCAAAAATATTGTTGTCGGAAAAACCTTACAAAGCATACTTGGCTTTGTTCTCAACGTAAGCTCGAATCGATGGTTCTCTTCCTAGAAAGTCCGATATCACTTCAACAGAATTCTTTGCTCCGCCGGGGGCCAATACCTGCAAAAGTTTTAACTCAGCACACAAATAAGTACAACATTTCTCACAACAAACTCTCATCTGATTTAGGAAACAAATACATTGTAGCATGTGATCTCTAGGATTTGCATCCTCTTAACTTGGAATTCAATCAGAGAGAATTATGTTGACGATCTTGCTATTAAAATTTACTTGTATACAACTTAAGATGCGTGACCAGGACATTTTAATAGTGAGATCACCAATATAACCATAACCAACTCATTAAATATTTCATCATGAGATTATCCAAATTCAATCTTTAGTCTTAAGTACATAACAGTTAGATCACCTCAATTCCTCAAAAAAATTCATATGAAATTCATTGCTGAATATTTCCTCAACTTCAAAGCAATACGTACTAATGGCTAATATATTTCTAGAGAAAAATGGGAACTTTGGAATGTCTTTATCATTAGTTACCTTATTCCTAAACTGCATGCCGGGAAGCTGATTTGAAACATCGTTGCAAAATGTTGAGGCAAAAATATCAGCCGCAAACACCTGAAACATTTTATGATTCCTTTTTATTCAACTCATTGATCGTGGAAGACTCTGACGAACAATAATCTTTAGAGAAACTACATACGGATTATTGAAAATTAAATTATGCTTGCAATGAAAATTGATCATCATGAAATAAGATTATGATATCATATATAGCAATTTAATACCTCACTCCATATGCGACTGTAGCAAGCTGCCTCATATCCAACGACACTAAAAGGAAAACATGAAGCCGGATTGGTTCCTTCTAACACCGGCAAACCTAACATTACCTGGGACAAAAATTACATAGAACTTATTTTCACTCCCTACATTAAAGCACTGAACTTCAAATTATAACTAATTTTAAATTCATTTACCTTGGAATGAAGATGCTTGAATAACTCTTGAATATCTATATTTTCCGTAGAATGTATGATTTGGTCAAAAAGACCTGACATCAAGCAGATCTCAAGTTAAATGAAAGTGAAAAGTTACTATTCACAATGTATAAACTTCTCTGTCAACACCATGAACCATTTTCTACCCAAAAGCAATTTTATTGCCAGCTGACTCTTGGAATCAATTGAAAAGATCATAAGGAATTAAAGAGTCCATGATATTCAAAATAATGTTGATAACAAACATTTTGCATTTTTCAACCAAAAATTACCATATCAATTATTCCTCTAACCTACAGCCTGAAACTATACTCAGACACAAGCACATTGTGTATACATTCATGGATACCTACACAGCATACAGCAACTGATTGAGGATCTGTTTGGTTTATATTTTGATCAAATTGACTTAGAAGAATTAATATTGAAAAGATCGATTTACTTTGGAATAACATTTTAAGAGTTAGTCTAGAAGAATTTACTTTTTTTAAATGATAAATCAGTTATAAGGTATAAATATATGTTTCATATAAATTTTATGAGCTCTATACCTAGAAATTCTATCAATTGAAAAAGGCTAAAAAATTTCATTTCTCATGAACTCAATTCTACTCATTACACAATTAATTGAGAATTCAAAACAATTAAAAGAGCTCACAGCACAAGAATTTTCTCCCTGCAAATTTGAGTTTGGTTCAAAACAGTCTCTAAATCAAATACCAGATGAAAACTATTCTTTACTGTGCTGGACCATACCATTGTACAAGACAATAAAACTACCACTAAAACAGAAAATACAAATTTTAGTGTACTTAACTACCCACAGCAGAAAAAATGTATTCTATGTAAGTATTAGCATAAGAAAAAACTAGTAATTAAGAAGTTCAGTTGTTAAAATGAAAAACAAAAATAGCATACAGTATAAAATCTCTTGCTTCAATTTAAGTGCAGAAGAAGAATTTCTCCATCTTTTAATTGATTTGCATAAGTCATCCTTTAAGGGCTTTGTGATATCCTGCAAGCCACAAACTTAACAAATTAGAGCCTCAAAGAAACAATTAGTAGCTGCTTTCAGAGTGAGGTATATTCAAAAAGCAATGACCGGTTATATATAAAAGAAAAAAAGAAAGTTAAACATATAACATTCAGAAAATTATGGAGGAAAAAAGTTAGAAAAATCACCTGGTGAAATCCAGATATCAACTTTAGAGAAAAGCTTTCATAACACCTACATTTCTCACAAGTACGAAGAAAAAATGAATTTGTGATTAGTAAAAAAGTGTAAATGTTTACTCTAAATCAGAAAATCAAAGAATGTGGCTCAAATTTTTCACCAGTTTTGTAGCAGTTGAGCAGGTATTTCCACAAAGTCAGGATCAACACGTAATCCAGAAATTCTAGCAAATGAAGCACGGTTGCAAATGTGTTGAACCTAACAGTTCACATTTTTTAAAAAGGCTTCAGAATATAATAAACCATGTAACAATGTGCAAACAAAACTAAATGAAGTCGGCATTACAATATCTCACATCTTCTGCAGAAAGGTACAGCTCAATTTTATTCAAATTCAAGCTATTGACAGAATGAATCTTATTAACTTAGGTGGAGCAGTAGCTAATCATAAAAATCTAGAAAAAAGCAAAACAAATGTCCCTAATCAAGGGCCGAGAGCACAGCAAACCTAAATATACAACTCTACATTGGCTGTTCAATTGAGAAAACAACTTTCTGATTAACTTGGCTGACAGGAACATTAGCAGAACATGTTTACTTAAGGACACAAATCGGTCAATACAAGCAAAGAATTAAACTCAATCCATTTCTACGGTGTGTCTTTTTTTAAAGTATGTGTATAAGTCAAGAGAGAGAATCCAATTGTCACAATTTTATGGCTGGATACTTGATAATCCAGCCAGCTTGAATTGGCCTTAACGAAATTTTGTCATTCAAGGTGATGGAAGGGGGAGACATCAGAGTCTGGAAATAGAAGCAAACACATCTACCAACTTTTTTTTTACAACCTTGCATTTCAAAACGCTTCTTATTCTTATGCACTCATATGTATTCATTACAGATGTAGACCATTTACTTGAAGCACCTTTTACCAGCTAGATCCACATATGGATACCATTGCCAAGGGAAATGCATATGAAGTAGTGCTTGATACCATTGCACCCTAAGTTATGTCTTAAAAATTTGAACTCTTCCCACATTAATTTGCGGCACCCTCATGCGACCAATTTAAACAAGCCGTTTCGTATTTCCTGCACAATGCACATTATCCTTTTCCTAAAAAATCCAATGAATTTTCAATCAACTAATTTATATTCTGCCCTAATTCTCGAGTAAACCTAATTTCATCTTTTCAATATTACACCTTCCAACATCCTGTACCAGTTTTGACAACTACAAAGAATAGGAAAAAGAAAAGTACATGTAAATTTTCAGAAAAGGATCTCAATTGTACAAATCATACATTTTATTCCGCTTTATACCAAACTCAAACAAGGAAACGATAAAAATTACAAGGCCAATCATGAGAAGGAAAATATAATGTTGATCAGTAAAGCATGTTTCATGGATGCAAACATACCACATGGCCAAACTCGTGGAAAAGACTGACCACTTCAGAAAACCGCAATAATCCAGGACTACAGTCAGAATCCTTTTGACACTGAGATATTAGTAATGCAACTGGTATCTGTGTAAACATTGAAAAGGGACAACAATAAAGAAATAGAAAGAGAGCCAAATTTTTATTCATACAATTCTCAAGATCCTTCTCCGTTGGAATTTGGAACAGTATGTCAAGATTTAAGAAGGTAATATTTTTTTGTGGTGTGATTTATTGCTCTCCGTGTTAAGTGTGTTGCTGGACAAAATGCATGAATTTTCAATGATCTTTGGTGTTCATTGCACAGTCTTTTTAAGTAAGTGTCTCTATATAATATGTAATAAGATTAGATAGCTTTAAGTGCTCAATTTAACCGGACAATAACCATCATAGTAAAAAGCTACTTGTCTATTTATCTATCTACTATATGCAAAATGAAATTTTATTTTATTTTATTCACTTAAAGAACCTGCCGTGCTCCACTGATTGTTAATGCACCGTTCTGGAGAGGCACCACACAAGTGTGTCCATATTTTCCTTCCCTGTAATAATAAACAATATGAACCTAATTTCAACTTTCACTAGCAAACAAAAATAAATCAAGAAATTTAAAATAATTAAAAAGCTCAACCTTGAAAACAAATCAAGGTAGCAATAACCCAAGAGTTCGCTTGAACCCAAGTCAAACACTGAAAAAACACGAACATCGCAATGCCAAACTTCAGCTCCTGCAATTTCCTCAAACCTTAAACCTGCCCAAAGAGTAACAAGAATGACAATCACTGTGTATTCTCTCGCATAAAATTAAAATATACTGCAAAATTTCAAAAGGAATTCTTGATAAAATATATTGGTTCAGGAATAATTAAATGCTCAAGTAGTTAATCTTGTCAATAAATGCTTACTTGTGAACTGCCTTATGAACACAGAAATGGTTAATTATTCCTAAACTGGAAATATTTTACCAACAATCTCATTCCAGTTACTTTCCAATATTATCAGTATCTGATTGTAAATGCAATAAAACATAACTTCAAAAAAGTTCTCAGATATAAAGTTACCAAAAACATCTTGGACAATTTTGAAGATTCCAGATAGAACTAAATTAATTGGTAAGTATTGCTTGATCTCGCCAAAGTCCAAATTGTAACTCTGCTCTTCAACCCGTTTAATATAATAAGGTAGGTCTTCAATTCCAAATGGAAACTCCCCTTCCTCTTTTTTCTGATATCGCATGAATTTGTATTAAGAGATATATTTATAAATTAAAGCAAACAGCATACACCAAAAATGTACAAACCTTCAAATCTTTCAAGATGTCAAGTTCTTTTATAGCCAAGTCAGTTACACGTATGGATATGTCATTCAGAAACTCAAACACCTGGATAAAATTTGGAAAAACAATACGTAGAATACCAGAATTAGATATGACATTTTGGGGGGCAAAGGAAAAAAACATTGAGTGATCAACTAATCAGTTAACAACACTTACTTCATGGCAAAGCAACAAGACAGCTTACCCACTTCTCATTCCAATTTATATCATCAAATAAAAAAACTCATAATTGTATTTGGTTTTATAATTACTGACTATCAATGACGTTTCCTAACATCAACTTAATCTGTTGCCAAAAAGCATGGGCTAAACTTGTCGAAACAACATAAGTGGCTTATAATGCTTTAAACATTAATAGAATGTATATGAAGAGAAAAGATGAGTGAAGAGAGGAAGTAAAAACAAGTGTGTGCTTAGATAGGCTTGATAGCATGATACATTGTTGAGTTTACTTCCTCCTTTTCGCAGACAAATTTATAAAAACAACTTAAAAATTAGAAGTTCAGATGGAATCCTCTTCTATTGACTAGGAAAACCCTAAAGAGATGCAAATGATGGAAAAATTATAATTGCATTTCTGCAAAAAAAAGTTTACAAACCTTGGTTGGTGTTTTTGCCATTCTAACATCAACAGCATACTCGGCATAGCACGAATAGCCAAGTAAACGAGCATATTTATGACGCTGTTGCACCTGAATCAAGCCAATGGAATATCAACATTAACAAACTTATGAGATCACTATGGCAATCAAGTGTGAACACATCCAGAACCAACTCAAAATCAAGAACTATATAAAAATATATCAAAGATGCTCAAATAGGTCCCCCTATAAGTGATCCAAATTGTATGCTGCATACTAACCTAGAAATACCATTTGTAATAATGATATACAAATTGGAAACTGAAATTAATCCCTTCAAAACTAATGAGTTCAACTGTCTTATCAGTGGTAAGTTTTATGAATTAATGAAAACATAGAACCCCAAAGTAAAATTGGAACCATTCTCTTTTTCACAAACTCTAAATAGTAATTTAAATTAAGACTTTAGTACAATAACAATAGATTGTTAGCATGTCAATGGCCTATTACAAGGTCCAATTACAAGATAACTTGTAGATTTATACCTCAAAAGTACATTAGAAACATTTGATAGTAAATAACTGAAATTCTCAAAGGATAATGCCATAGTGAAAATTACCAGACTTTCTAAAATAGAAAGATTAGCTTCTCCACATCGATTTCCATACGCCCGTGATACCATCCTTCTTGTAGTTCCTACCTTCATGTGATCAATATAGAATTATAGACTTTGTCAGTACGGTTTCCTTAGATAACACACTCGCACAAAGATATACCAAGAAAAGGAGAAAAGAAGGATGCTTTTGTAAAAAGAATAACACTTGTGTGTGTTCCTGGAACAAGTGGTATATGGTATCGTATGTTATATGTCAATAAATCTCTTACTTATTGCATGTGCCAAAGTAAGAACCACAATTAGTTTTAAAATTTAGCAACCTCCACAAGGATTAAATAATAATAGTTCATTGTGAACTATTTATAAAATCTAAAACAACTGATTCTGAAAAAAAAAAAACGAGGCAGGTTTTCTTAAAGATTATTTTTTTAACAAAAATAGTCACATAGTCAAGGAAGTCATCCCAGCTTCCTGTTCTATGTCTTCCAAGTCAAATTCCCTTGGAAAGTATTACTCACACAGTCATTTCAAAATTTTCAAATGCAAACCCTTCTAGACAAAATCTTCAATAGCATTTTATTGAAGAGAATACAATTATACAACTGGACTTTGGTGCAAAAACCACCTTAATTTCATTCACAGTATGGTACTTATATTAATAAATATGAAACATTAGTTAATACTTTATTCGACATACCTTGCAAAATTCAAGTACAGCTGTGACGTGATGACTTCTTAAGGAGATCTTCAATTGTCCATTTTCAGATTTATCTAAACCCTGTGAATAAGATATTTTTTCAACAATATAAGTAAATAACAACCATAAAACAAAAACAAAAATGGTTAACAGTTGGAGGAAATGCAAAAGATTAGTCTCCATAAAAAGCCATGAATAAAGGCTTGAGAGTCAAATCAGATATAAATATTACATGTAACCGGAGTGATAACCTAATCAATATGTTAAGACATGGAGAGAAAATCAGTATATTGTGCATTAATTATGTCCTTAAATAATCCAATCGGCCAAATATTTTCTTCATCTTAAAATCTACATTGCCTTTGAACTCAAAATCACATTCCTTTGAAATCTTCTTACCTTAGTCGCATAAGTTCATACTTGAGGGCTATATTTGGGATTTTATTGGAATGGGAGGGGACGGTTTTCAATTGAAAGGAGAGGAAAGGTAGTCATCCTCTTGTCTGAATTTAATTTAAAGAAATAAGTTGAATATACATCATCCAGTTTGTTTAAGACGCGGAATAAGTAGAAGTGAATGGAGATCAATTTATTGGTTTAACGTTTTCGTGTGAAAGGGTAATTTGGAGGAAACATTCAACTCTTGAGGAGGAAAATTGAGGGTAGCAGGTTATTCAACGTCACATCCACTTCTTAAATAGGACTCCTAAACACATGAGCAATATGGCTGTCCATTCCCTTCCCATTACTTCCATTATTTTGTCCCAATCACAAACACGTCAAATGATTCTTGAAAAGTTCCGCATACTACTTAGGAATGCAAAGTTCAAGGAGGAAGCAATCATTCCCAGCCAAACCACAAAAGAGTTTTGGGACTCGATTATGCAATTTATGTCTGGGCAAATAATAGACTACAAGGGATTTAGAATTGGGCAGCTAAAGTGATTTGAGCTAAGGGTTAAAAGAATTTGAGGAGTTAAATGACTGGAATCCAAACCCTGGTAAAGGAGAAAATACTAACATAACAACTAATATACTAGCATTTGCATATAAAAAAACAAAAACAAAAATTAAGCCATACATTTGAAATTAATACTGTACAAGCAAGCATTTAATAGTTGACTTGGGTCACAATGCAAAAGGGGAAAGCCCAATTTTTCAGAAACATGACTACACTTGTCAAGTGGACTGATGGATGAAGGATATATCAAACCTTGAGAAACTCTTGAGGTAATCCAGCTAACTCTGCCTCATTGAAGAGAAGAAATGCGCTAGCATCATTGAGATTTTGGATATACTTAATGCTTAACTCATCAATCTGAGCTCTTAGACGCATCAACTCTTCTCTTTTGCTTGCAGAGAGGTTCAGTCCATTTCGCTCAAAGTCTCTCACCTGTCACTGATTAGGAAAGAATCAATATCTGGATTTCATAGTTCGCGTACAGTCGTGCAAAAGTGAAGTAGCATATAATGCAACTCTGCAATCGTTTTAGCAATATATATACAATTTACGTATACGCAATATATTACAAGCAATAATAAATCGATCCATTCATTTTCCAGAAGAAAAAAAAATCCAAAAAAAGAAAGAAAGAAAAAAAAGGACAGTGATGGAGACAACTTACCAGAACTTGAACAAAGCTCTTGGTTTCGTCATTTATCCAGTCCCCCCTCACTGCAAATGCTTTCACGACAATATATATGTCTTCACGTTTGCTGATCCACTTGCACAGAATAACACATATTTAGTTTTTTAATCCATCAAATCAACAGAAAAATAAAGTAATAACTAATAAACACCACACAATTGTACAGCTTAACAGCATGGGGAGCTAATCCTCATTATCCTCGTTTTGTTAATCTAGCAAACTTACCAACCAGTGAAAGTAAGCAAGACAAAATCATTGTCGAAACCGTCCTATACTAATCCCTCAGTTTTTAAGACATTTCTTCTCCGCCATAAGTGGATAGGAACAGAAATAATGTATTGTAAGAAACTAAAAATCAATGGCAGCGAACCTGCAAATGTTGAGATGAGCATCTATTCTTCGCTCTGCTTCTGCACTTGCTTTGCGCACATCATCCCTGGTAGATACCAACTTTGGTAACAAACAAGATTGAATCAATGGAAATTGCTGCGCTTGGAGTTCGGCCAGAGGTGATATAACATTTGTGTATGTCACCTGCAGTTTTTATCCACACAAATAAGAAAATCCACTTAAGGGCACGGTACACGGAAAAAGAAGAAGAAGAAAAAAAAAAGATAGCGGAAGATTTAAAACAACTAAATAATCAGAAGTGGCTATTAGAGATATTTACACTAGTTAGAAGTTAGTTGTTCTTATAACGAGCAACAGGTTAATCTCAAACTGAATTACTTACTTTCATTGATTATAAAAACTGTATTTATATACAATACCAAAGAGGAAACTGGTCAACTTAATAAAGTCAACTAAGTGAAATAACAAACTAAACTAACTGACTTATGAATATAAGTTTAACACACTAAACAGAAAACTAATTAGGTATTTACATTAGTATTTAATATTTCTCATTGGCTATATATGTTTCATTATTGTACCTCTTGATGTAGTTAAAGTTCTCATTATCAATACAATTTCTATTTTATTTTTCAACAGTTTTCTATCATCAATACAACTTCTATTTTACTTTTCTCATCTCTAACAGTGACCGTAAATACAAACAGCAATAACATGTTTTTCAAAATATGATTAAAAATTATGACGAGGCTTCTTCTTGCTTTCCAATTGAAAAGTTTGACCATGAATTAAAGGTATCAGCATTTCAAAAATCATTTCGCGGACATGCAACCAATAAATTTCGAGGCATAAGCAAGTTAAGCTGTAATTGAGAAAATAAATTATACGAATAAAGAAATCAGTGTAGCATAAAGATGAAAACTGATGATACCTTGTCAAGAGGCACGGATGCAACGGAATTATGGACCTCGTTTGACTTTGCAATGATTTGGTTTGTCAATTTAACAATCTCAGATACAGATAGGTTAACACGCACCTTAGAACCTGCAAGATCTACAAGATTTCCCGAAGTTGTTTCAGTAAACGAACTTATTTCTTAACAGTTTGTACACCAGACACGCGAATGCTTAAGAGGTGAGAAGAGGGAATACCTTTCTTTTTTGCATTTTTTGCGTTCTGGTGTTTGATGGCGGTGATAACGAGGTTAACGGCGATAGCGAGCACCGCAGCAGTTCCGGTGAAGGCGATGAGGCCTCCTCTACCGCCACCTTTCTTGAGTTTTTCCATTTTCTCACGCTTTCCCTCACTTTCCGTCATTTTCTCTCTGTAATCTGTTTTTTGTCTTTTCTTTCTCTCCCTTTGGCGAGCGCGAAGGGCGATTTTGTTTTGGGCGGAAAATGAAATGAGGCGATTGTGACGTAAATTTTGAAATTACAAAAATAAAGCAGCGAGACACACGTTATGGCAATAATTATATATTCATTCATTTTAATAAAATAAGTTTCATTTTTTATAAGATTTTGAAATTTTGTAAAAAGAATCATATATTTTATTCTTGTAAGTTATTATGTAAACATTTTAGACTCTGTTAGAACATCATCGTATATTTCTTTAAAATCATTTTATATACATCTTTATATTATTGTATATTTATAAATTATTATTTTAGATACATATTTTATGATATTATAAAAAATTATTTTACAAAAAATAAATTCAAAAATAAATTTTTAGATTCATATATTTAAAGACATGTATTTTCAACATATGACTTAAAAATTCATATTTAATTAATCTTAAATTAAAAAAAAAAATTATATTTGTATGGATTAATTTTTAATGATGTTATAAGATACTTTCAAAATTTTAAAATTTGAAATATGTTTTGTTTCAC
>JBBPBS010000276.1:13632827-13647532 GCA_037974835.1 Cicer judaicum
GACAAGATCACTGCTGCTCTATATTGTCATTAGATACCATCTATTGTTGGTGAATAAATTAGACGCCGCTGTGTATTTTAGATTCTTGCGTATATTTTTTTAGTCTCTTGGTTTTTTTTTTTTTTTTGTATGTTCATTCATCTTTTTTGGTCCCGAAAAAACACTACCATTTTTGTTAAAAGGAAAATCTAGGTCCAACAAGAAAGAAATTACCAAGTCATTACAATTGGAGAAGACCAAGAAACAACCGGGAATATAGGTTTTGCCAATGAAAGGTAATATTTAGATGGGTAAGATCATGAAACAACCGGGGATATTTGTTAAAATTAAATTAAATTATGTTAACGAGTCTTGGGTTGGTTAAAGGAAGATGGTCCAAGTGACTTACAAAAACGGAGAGGTTTTCTAAAGTAGCATATGGACGTCGACAGCTAGGGATGGGAATAGGATAGCTCGTCCGTAGGAGCCTATGGTCTAGCCTACTTATGGCCTGATCTGACCTATTTAATAAAAAGGCTATGCTCAGGCTGTTTTTAAAGCCTATTTATTTAAATAGGTCAGACTCAGACTTATAAAAAAATCTATTAAGCCTGACAGATCGGTCTATATATATTTATTATTTATTAATATTATATTAATAATATTATTTTCTATTTTAAATTCTATCAATTAGGTAATCACTTAGTAATCATTCCATATTCAGTAGTCGTTCCATATTCGGTAGCGGTTCTATATTTAGTAGTCGTTTCATATTCGGTAATCGTTCAATTAGTCAATCACTCAATAGTTGTTCCTTATTTGTTTAAGAGGTAATAATGAATGCTTTTAAAAAGGCTTTCAGCTCAGGTTAGACTATTAAAAAGGCCAGACCATGTCGAAAAAAAAGTCTATGATAGGCCGTAGGCCAGGTTTAGGCCGAAAAAATAAATCGTAGGCCAGACTCAGACCTTTCAAAGCCTGGCCTGGTGTAACACCCCGATTTTCAAAGCGAGGGTGTATTTTTTTTTCCAAACAAATTAAAATAAAACAGAGAAATAAATAAGGTAACACATTTGGATAAATAATTAAGTCATTATAATTTACAAGCAGCGGAAAAGTTTCTCGAAATATGAATCCAAAATATTTACATATCAAAAAGTGGTACATGTAATCCCATTGAAAATAACATGTCATGCTGACAATATTAGTATAGGTACAGTCTTCCAGTTTAAAATAAACACAATACAAAAGAAAGACATTTGTTCCCTCTATGTCAACCTAATATGATCATTCTACAAAACAAACTAAACACCCTGAGTAATCTCCACGCGCCCCGTAAGATCCTCCTAACATAGCTCCAGTCAGACATTCCCATCTACATCCCCATCCGCAGGGTACGAACCGGTAGGATCGTCCTGTCTCTCATCTGAGGGCAAAACCTAGATTTCCACAATAGTTGTAAAGGGTCACCAACCGAAACTAACAATTAACACACAACATTTAAGTTTTTAAATGCACAAATAAACTTTCAACTTAGCATGCACCTTAAAAAGGTTTTCCATATGCTAAAAATTCATATAATGCTTGCCAAATAAAAATGAAGTCAAAATAAGTCTTAAATCAATCAAGTAATAAACAACTGACCAACCCATTGATGAACCAATTGAGCAATCGATCATCTAACTCAAAATAAAAGTTTTTACCAAGCAAATCGATTGGGAAATCGATTTCTTAAAGGTTTTTAGTGAAAACTGAATTCTGGGTTAAAATCAATCGATTGGGAAATTGATTGGGAAATCGATTTCTTAAAGGTTTTTAGTGAAAACTGAATTCTGGGTTAAAATCAATCGATTGAGAAATCGATTGAATGAATAGCTGAGCCCCTGTAACAAATTCAATCGATTGCCAAATCGATTTTGTCCAAATAGCTTAGCTACTGTAATGGCCAAATCGATTGGCAAATCGATTTTGTCAAAATGGTTGAGCTCCTATAACCCATCCAATCGATTGACAAATCGATTTTGAGAAATAACTTTTAACAGAATCGATTTGGGAATCGATTTTCCTGAATGTTTTTTTAAAACTACATAAACTAACTCAATCACATTTACACACAACTCCAAAACATAACACTTAGCAATTTCAACACAATCACCACAACAACTTGAGTTTCGAAATAGTTTTACAATCAATTACACTTACACACCATTTCAAAACATAACACTTCGTAAAATCAGCACAATCACAATGACATCTCAAGTTCAAACACTCAATCATACACTTGAATCAAACACGACTCGTGCGTCAAACACGCTAATGCAATGCGTATATGCCAAAATGCATGGACTCGGAATTCCAAACCAAAACCCTCCTCGAAGGGCCGTAAATCATAATTGTATCGCCTATCGCAGGCCAAAGTACTAATTACCGAGGTACCACCTATCACGGGTCAGCACGATTTACTAAAATTCGTAAATCGTAAACGTACCACCTATCACGGGTCGGTACTCTTTACCAAGGTACCACCTATCACGGGTCAACACGATTTACTAAAAGAAAACGTGTAAATCGTAAATCGTAAACGTACCACCTATCACGGGTCAGTACTGTTTACCGAGGTGCCACCTATCACGGGTCAGCACGATTTACTTAAAGAAAAAGCGTAAATCGTAAACGTACCGCCTATCACAGGCCAAAGTACTATTTACCGAGGTGCCACCTATCACGGGTCAACACGATTTACTAAAAGAAAAAGCGTAAATCGTAAACGTACCGCCTATCACAGGTCAAAGTACTATTTACCGAGGTGCCACCTATCACGGGTCAGCACAATTTACCAAAAACGTAAATCGTAAACGTACCACCTATCACGGGTCAACACGATTTACCAAAAGGAAATGCATGAGCATACCCTGACTCTATCCACAACAATCGTTAAGCAAATGCAGTTATTAAAAGATTCCCCATTTTTAATACTCATTTAACTTAAACGATTTTCACAACAAACATTAAATAAACGCAAACATTAAGAGATTCCCCATTATTAATACTCGTTAAACTTTAATGGTTTTCACGACAACATTAAGTAAACGCAGACATTAAGAGATTCCTCATTCTTAATACTCGTTTAACTCTAATGGTTTTCACGACAACATTAAGTAAACGCAAACATTAAGAGATTCCCCATTCTTAATACTCGTTTAACTCTAATGGTTTTCACGACAACATTAAGTAAACGCATACATTAAGAGATTCTCCATTCTTAATACTCGTTTAACTCTAATGGTTTTCAAATTCCACACAGAACATACTCAAACATATTCACAAATTAAATCCACAACTTACACCAAAAAACAAAAATTCATTTCTCCACAAAATCCAACCATACACATATCATCACAACATACCACTCAAACACATCAAATCTCTTTTACTCAAAATCATACATAAATGAGTTAAATTCATTTTCCACGAAACATTCATCAATATCACCAAAAACTAACTCTAAGATTTTACTCATAAAGCGTTAGATTCATTTTCTCCCAAATCAACACTCTAACCCTAACAAAATTCTTTTCCACACAACCACAGATAAGTCCCTAAATGCAAACTAAAAAATGGAAGGAGCCCTTACCTTCACGTTAGCTTTTAACGTGCAATTACGGTATTGCGAGTAAATCTGGTAAAATCTCCGCTCGCAACGTCGCTTCCAAAGTTGGTTCCCTAGCATCGTAGCGTGGTAGTGAGCAACTTTTCTTTCTATCTCTTCGCGAAACGAAGCTTAGATCTAGATGGAACGGGGAGGTTTGTGTTTGACGGTTTTGAAATCCCTAACTCCGTTTTTGAATCCGGGAAGAAGGAAGAAGCTGAGAACTTGATCTTTCTCACCCACTAAGCCTTGGGTTTCTATTCTTAAACAAAAGGAAGCAGCGAAAATGAAAATGGAAAAAGGAGGGAGGGAGGTTTACGCAAGGCAGGGAGAGGAAGGAGATGAAAATATTTTCTTTTCTTTCTTTCTCTTTTCCTTTCTTTCTTTTTCCTTCCTTTATATTTCTTTTCTTTCTATTTCCTCATCTTTTCCCTCCACACAAACATATATATATATATATATATATATATATTAATTATAATTAAAAAATATCCCAAAATATCTACATATTTATTAAAATTACCATTTCACCCATAACTTCTCAAACCACTTTTGTTAAAAATATCTTCTCTCGTCGTAACTTAATTGACAGATTAAATTTTCAGCAGTCCGAGATATTTTTAACGAAACTCTTTAGAATTAAATTCTTCGTAAAAGATCCACAACAGTTAATTTAATTTATTTATCGACGAACTAATTTAATCGGAGTATCAAAATATATTTTTGGACATTTAATCTCACAAATTAAATATTAATAATTTGGCTAAAAGCCTCCGAGTTCAATACTCAAAATACACTAAAATACATAAAATGTAATTTAAAATTATTGGTCTTACATCTGGCCTGTTCTATTCCCACCCTTATCGACCGCGAGACATTATAAGAATTAAGAACAGGACGGCGTAAGAATAAAATTGTGGCGACTAAATATATTGTGCGACCGATAATATTGTTTAGTATGTTTAAATAAATAGAAATAAAAAATTATAATAAGAATAACATAATTAAAAATTTGCGGCTATGTCGATAAAATGCAATGTGGATGTTGCTATATTTTACGACTATAATTAATTTGGCATTGGGATTTGTCATCGAGACGCACGGTGATAAATTATTCAAGCAAAGACAGCTTGGAGTTGTGGATTAGAAGCACTTAAATGGCTAATTTAAATAGACTGTGTTATTGTTGCATGCAAATGGTAATGCGAACAATAGCACTGAATATGTTCTCCTTTTTAGAAACCGCTAAGAAATTATGAAACAAAATAACAATTTTGTCATTAGTTGTACGTAAAGACAAGCTAACCGAGTGACTCATGAGTTAGCATAAACATCTTGTATTGTTGAACCTATTTTAAATGAAATGCAATTAATTTAATTTCGTAAAAAAAAAAAGCAAAAACACTAATCATACCAAACATGTTGAAATTTTTTGTTAAAGAATGATTTATTCTTTAGTAAGATAAATGCGACAAAAAGTTAATAAATGGGAGACAATCTTGGATTCAAATACTTCCATCCTAAATTAAAACATAATTCGCTAAATTGTGAACATACATTTACAATTTTCTTTACATGAGTGACAATATTTAAAGGGAATAAAGAAAACAAATTGCAAAAATGCTAATTATGGAGCCAAAGCATGAGTTATTATCAAAAGGGACATTGATAGCTCTAACAACATTGATGGTGTCTCCTTCTATGCTTCAACTACATTTGAGTTAGAGAATATGAATCTTTGAAGTTGCAACAACCAAGACCACTCATTCACCATCTATGATAAGAGTGTCAATTCCTGTATTTGGTCCTTATGACTCACATCATCGATATTTATTTTATAAGATAATTTGGAGGCGAACTCCATTAAACATGAAAGAGATCTAATGAATTATCAGCGTTTATGTAAAATATATTCAATATCGTCTTGTGAACAATTCCTCCCACTTCCACCAACATATGTTGAGGTTGGTTGATGGCGATGAAAATATGGTAGATTTGACATTAACAAAACTAATTTTAAAATAACATAATGAAATATTGAATGAAAGAATCTTGTCTAATAAAGTTCAAAAAGATGAAACCGTGAAGAAACTAAATTTAAGAGTAAAATTGAGTGTAACATTAAAAATTAACTTGTAGATTAAAAATTAAGTATAATATTTTGAAGTAATAGTAATTTATACAAAACCGTAATGCATAGATTTTTTTTTTTTTTTGCAATGGTCATATTTTTCTTCTCACGAAAGTCAACTCCAAATTGATGAAATATTTTACATCTTGGCAACACATTAAACAAAACACACAAAAAATTATATAATTATTTCATGTAATCACATTGTAATAAGTTCTTAATATAAAATAGTTTTATATTAGCACTGCATTTCGTATATCTGATATTGTATTATTTTTCAATTGAATTTACTTTATTTATGTATTTTTTATATTGATCATACATACTCTATTTTATTTATATAATCTCAAATGGTATTTAATTCTTTTCTCTCAGTAGATATGAGAATAGGTTAGATCATCCTACGTGAATCTACGATATACTCTATGTCAGGTCAAGTCATACTTTTTCTTGAACACATAACAAAACTTTTAAAAAAGTTTAATTAATTAAAAAGATCAGGCTACAGGTCGCATAGTAAATCTTTTAGACTTAGTAAATCGACCTATTTAAATAAATATAAATAATGTTTTTTTATTATTATAATTATTATATTAAATTTTAATTTTTTTTGTTATATATTATT
Source organism: Cicer judaicum (assembly GCA_037974835.1). Lineage (NCBI taxonomy): Eukaryota > Viridiplantae > Streptophyta > Magnoliopsida > Fabales > Fabaceae > Cicer > Cicer judaicum. The sequence continues at coordinate 13,639,212 of JBBPBS010000276.1, forward strand.
TTTTTTTAGTAATTTATACCTATTAACTTCATTTAGGTTTTGACATATTTAAATGTATCATTATAAAATATAATTTAAATATAATATTTATAAAATTATATTTTTAAAAATATGAAAACATCAAAATATAACTTAATTTAATTGACATATTAACTCATTAATATATTTAAATATAGGTTTGATTTCTTATTTAAAAATATTAAAATATTAAATTAAAATGTCATGGACTTCTATTAATGAATGTCATTCCGATGTTAAATGTAACAACAATTTAAAACAACCCAAAATCATAAATATAAAAAAAATGGCATAAATTTCAACAATAATATTTAAACTATCTAAATTATAACCATTATTATCTTTTAAAATATATATAATTTATTGTGTCTGCGGTTTATGCTAAACACATCTTCACTAGCTACTCAATACGTTACGTTGTACATAAAAATATATTTATTTTGAAATAAAAAATCAACATTAATTCATTATATATATATTTATTTTCTTATTTTTTTGATTTAATTCTTTTTATTATTATTTTTTTTTTCAATTTCTAATTTTTTTTTTCATTTACAGATATTTGCGTTTTATTCACGTGTCTCGGAGATATTGAAGGACCGATAAAAAATAGAACTGATATCATTAAAATATATAATTTATTAATTTAGATATTTTAAGAATTTTTTTCATGTTATTCTTTACTTTTAAATAATTTATATATTTTTACATTATAATTTAACTTTATAAATAAACCAATAAATAAATTTTTAGTAAAAGTTTTGAACTCATAAAATATATATTATATTTTTGCAAATACAAACATACATAAAACTCTAAAATAATCAGATTTAGATTCATACTTATGAAAAAAAATAAAGAAACAAAGAAATCAAATAAAAACAAAATGTAATTTGAATCAATAACTAAAAACTAAATCTTCATGCGTTACGTGAAGGTATCGATAAACAATTACCACAAATATATCACTATATATTCATGTGTTACATAAAATATATTCGCGTGTTACGTAAACCATGTACTAGGTGAATGACAAACAACAACCAAGATACCGAGGTGAAAATGTAGTCTATCCAAAAGATTTAATAATATAATTACAACCAAAATCTAAAAAAGAAAATTGAATTTCTATATTTTTTTATACAAACACTCAAAAACCACATTGAGAAATCTACCTATTTACATATCATTTCATTCTCCTATATTTCATCAATTCAAACAACCAAAGTTGTACACAAATTCTTATATAGAGTTATGTGCTATATCGGACATAAATCAATATTTGAAATGAAAGTGATAATATTAATTTGATAAAAATAATTAATTTTTATTCAATCAATATCAATTAAGTCATTGTCTTAAGTATCGTTTGACTTGATCTACAATAAAACTCACCAATATGTGACATTTTAATACATGAACAAAATAAAAGAATATTTCTCGTCTTCTTTTTAGAGTCTAAATATATCTAAAAATGAACTCAACCACATTTTAATAAAATACTTAAATAATATTCGGAGACCTCAACTACATTTGAATAAAATAGTCACTCTTTTTGTTTTAAAAATTTAGAAATTTTTTGAAAAATAATTTTATAATTTTCGTTTGTTTACTATTATAAAATTAATTTATTTTTATCAAATTAATTTTTAACATGTTTGTCTATAATTATGTAAAAGTGATTTTTTTAAACTACATAAAAATTGATTTTCAAGAAAACATGTTTGTTAGAATTGATTGCAAATTACAAATGAAAAGAGAAATTATAATAGGAGCAATTTCATGAAGAGATCCATTAAATTTTGTATTTAAAAAAAAATGTCATTTTCTTTTTTAGATAATAGCAATAGAGTTTCTTAAAAAGCTACCATAATTAGCTTTTCAATTTTTAGGGGAAAATTGATTTTTTTTAAATCTGAAACAAAATCATAAAAGCAATTGAAAATTTTTTTTTTTTAAATCTGAAAACATCTTACAAGCATCATAAAAGCAATTGAAAATGATTTTTTATTTTAAAAAATAGTTTTTTATTAATAAATCTGAAACAAACTCACCCAAAATTGATCAAAGATTAAATTTTTTATTTTTTTGGAATCTCTTTACATGGCAAATCTTTATGCTAGAAAGCAAACACATACAAAAGCAAGAGTTAATTCTTTCTGCCAGAAGGCAAACACCACAAAAATAAGGTCTAATACACGTTGACATCGTACACATATATCTTACAATGTGTGAATAGAAAATTCACAACTGACACATCTAACGGCAGAAAATTCATTCACTTGAAGGGAACAAAAGCAGAACAGCACAACAAGAAATGACACAGATGGCTCAGCTCTACTGCTCATCCCATTCGTCATTCTTGTATGATACAAGTGTGTCCACCTTGTGAATCTGAATAACCAAAACAAGTATTACTACTCATAACCAAATTTACCAAAGCATGTCAGTCAGATATATAACGAAATGGTAAATCCAAAATTCACCTTAGTATCGAAGGAATGCAATTTCACCATTTGCGGATTCGCAATCAGCTTCGGATCACTCTCAATCCAAGTGAATGGAACTGCCACGTCTGTGTCGGTATATGCTAATACATCAAAAACACCTGAAATAAAATAGCCAAGTTCAGCCAGAAGATAAAACAATGCAAAATGCAGAAGATGAAGAATAAATATTTGGTGCAGCTTACAAGGTTCATCCAGGCATGGCAAATAGGTGATACTTGAAGCAACCTGCCTCATAATGGCCTGTATCTCTCTCATGATTTCCTTGTCACTCTTCTCCCTTGACACGCTGAAAGAATATAAAGTAAAAATCAAGGGAGATATCGTTTGGGAATAGAACTAAGACTTAGATATAGTTATGCAAGTTACTCACCCTTTGTCAACAACTTCACTATCAGTCTCAATGCTGAAGTTCCACCTTTCAAGGACCTCACCAGATGACTTGCTCATTATAACAAGGACAATCCTCTGCAACTTGCCAGCTTCAAGCCATTCTTTTCAACATTCAAAATTCAAACAGCTCAATCATCAACAATGGTCCATAAGGATATTACAAACACACTCTAAAATTTGAATAGACATTAATCACGCTAAGAAGAATAAAAAAGCTGAATAGTGAATATTAATCTTAACATCAATTCAAATTCGTACCATTTCCACAACAATGAAATACTATTAACTTAAAAATTCCCTATTCAGCTATTCTACCTAAGTAATTGTTTCAATTTCACTACGGCACAAAATAGAAAACCACAAACAAAAACAATTATAGAAATGAACAAAATAGGGTTGCTATTTACCAGAGAGCTGAGCAGTTAAATTGGCTATAAAAGATTTAACACCCTCATCTTCAGTAAGCAACATAGGAAGTCCATATTTCTTCACCTTCACAAAGCTTTCTTCTGGATAAACTCCACGGTTGTAAAGTATGCTGAACAAATTCACCATAAAATAAAAAATAATATTTGTTAATTAATATCACAAAATTTCAAATCACATAACTGGGATATATGAAAAACTAAGACCCTTAAATAAAATGTTAAACAAAGAGGACCAAACCTGTTTGCAGCATATCCTGATTTGAAAATAACACAAAAAAAAAAAAAATCAGACAACTTTATAGAGTGAGAAATATCGATATATACAAAAATTAAAGAAATTGGATGAAAAAAAATGAAGAGAGGCGTATGAATACCGAAAAACTCGCTAACGATTGCTGCAGAACCACGAAGAGTGATTATGTCTTTGGAACCTGTTCTTGAGGCCATGTTCTTTATATCACTGTGGGATTTCAGAAATCAGAGTGTGATTTGCGATTAGTAAACAAGTAAAATGGGAACGATTTTTAGGGTGTTAGAATTAGAAGAATAGAAGAGAGCGCGTCGTATGAACTGATTAGGAAAAATGGGAGAAGAGGATAATAAATTAGGGATTTGGATGGAAAGAAACTTGTAGAGGAAGCACCGTAACGGCTAGTTCTGTTTTTTTTTTTGTTTTTTTTTTTTGTTTGTATTTTCATTGGGCTTTTGTTGGCTTTTGATCCATAAGAAAGCGTAAATGTTATTTTAAATTTGCTTGTTAAACGGTCAGGTTTCCTAATCGCTTTTTGATATTCCCTTTAACTAGTGCACGTGCACGTGCGATTCTCTTTTGATCTTTTATAATCAACTATAAATTTAAGAAAAGTAAGGCCTAGTAAAATTAAACATTTGTCCTAATTAATTTTATTATTAGATCACTAATTAAATCGTTAATAAATGAGCATAATACTGCAAAAATAAATCTGCAAGTGAAATATAATTATTTTTTAAATAATTGATATTTGAAGTAGAAATGTTAGTAGATGCATTAATGGAATAACAATATAATTATATAAAGAGAGACTTATAATTTCATTGCAAAATTACATAAATATGTCTAACATTGAATATTTAGAGGAGTCATTTACATGAAAATTATAAAATTATTTTGTAATAAAAAAATGCGAGATAGATGCATTAAAAAACAAGAAATAACAAATATTTATTGACGATAAATATAAAAAATCACGATATAAATATTTGTCATTTATATAAAAAATAAAAAATAAATATTTATTATTAATAAATAATTAAAAAAAATAATACATATTTATCATTAATAAATATTTAAAAAATAAATAAATATTGTCACGTGATATATACTTATAACTAATACATAAAAAAATATATAACAAATATTTTGTCATGATAAATCTAAAATAAATATTTGTTACATTATTGTTATTTTCTATTAAAACATTATTATTCAAAAATATACTTTTCATTTACTTTTTAGAATGATTTAAATATTATGAATTTATAATTTATTGATTTAGTAATAATTTTAACAACAATAGTTGAAAGTGAAGATTGTCAAATGTGGCAACATGTGGCAACATGTGGCTTGGTGCACGATCAACGATTAATGCAACGGTAAAAGGTGTAGGTCCAATTAAGTGGAGAGCTTCCAAAATTTTGATTACAATTGGTATTTTTAAATAAGAAAAATGCAATCCGGATCCTTCATATAATGTTGGGGTGCTGATGATTATCAAAGTGAGGGTCGTTTATGAAGTTTTGAAATTTAAATTAAAATATTTAAAAATTAAATAAAAAACTAATTTAACACCATTGTATCTGATTAAGTCTTATTTTCAAATTTATCTTTTAAAATTTATACAAAAGATCAAAAACTTAGAATCGTGACATTTTCCCAATTATTTATAGTACTTTTTCTTTTTTTAATCATTTTTACATGTGTATTTAATATATATATATATATATATATATTTAATAATATATTGAGGAATTTAATTTTTCAAATATAACTTAAATTTAAAAATATAGATGATTTATTATATTATTTACTAAAATTTATTAACAAACATCTGAACAGTAAAATATTAGTATTATATATTTGACTCAAACTCCTGTTTTTTTTTTAGCGTTCACTATCTGAAACTATTACCATCAATTTTTAATAAAAAACATAAATTAAATATAATATTTTTAATAAATATAAAAAACTATTGATCAATATAAATAAATATATTTAATTTATATCTTAGATCAAATATATCAATTTTTATTGTTGATTTAATTTTTTTTTTTATAAGATCAGACAGAGTAGTATGATTATGTCAAAAAATTAGCCAAGACGATAGGAAATCGACAAGGCTCCAAATTTGCATCATTGCTTAGAATCAAATGCCTTTAGAGGGGGTTGCCACAATTCGTCAATTCAATCATGTAACTAGGGGGTGTTAATAGCATAAAACTCGAATCGCACAATTTTTATTCAGTTATTGAAAATTACATCTACATTAATATTTTAGTTCATTTATTAAAAATTACATTCAAATCAAGTTCAGTAGCTAAATCGGTTTATAATTGATTTATAAATATAAATTAGTTTAATATTATGAACAAATTTTTAGTTAAAATTAATTTCAAAATAATTATTTGAAAAAAGAATTTTGAAATTTTTTTAATAAAAAAATATCAATTTAGTTCATGCATTTAAATAGTTTAGTTTTTTTTTTATGGTATAATGCAGTCCAATTTATTAATATATTTTTGCATACCCTATGCAACTATGGTGTGGTTGTTGATCCTAATAAATTTCTCTTTAATTTGATCTTCTATTTTGTTCTCCCCATATTGGTTATGCACTTGTGCTTCCAAGGTCTGTCATCGATGCTAGTAAGTTCTTCCTTTCCGCTTCAACACTTGTAGAATTAAATACATGCATGCAACAACTTAGTACCACACTAATTAAGGAACTTCTAGGAAGAACAGTAATAAAAGTAGGTGATTAACCTTTGGCTTCAATTTTGTGTCTTTACCAGAATATATATATATCTGATTTGAATTTGATATTTCTAGATGTGACTGAGATGTCATAACTTCTTATTACTCTATTTAATTTGGTGTTTGATATATTTAGATTTTAGAGCATTCACCACAAAAAAATATTTAGAGCAACTTATGGTTTGAAACTGAATGTCCTACAGACTTGGATGATATTGAGTCTATTGCAATGTTGAGAACAAAATGATATAAGCTGAGAGAATATTACAGATTTACTATTATATTATAGTAAAAAAACCTAAGATACTATTATTATAAGATTTATCAGTACTCAAACTCATGTTGTGATTAAATGAAAGAGACTAGCGGTGCATGTTATATTTTGTATAGTATTTACACCGTGCTACATAAAGCACATAGCTAAGGGATTTAACCACTTTCTGTTATTCTCTTCTTTGTCCCTGCTATTCGTGGTTAACCAAATTTTGGATGAAGAAATAATAGGCATTTTCACATGGTAATATATAACTTATTTTGTTGATAATATGTTATTATGTCCGCAATAAATGAATTTAGGTAAGAAAACTGATGAACACCATCATATGTAAAATAAATGTAATGTATAAATTTTTATTCTCAATACAAATTGAATGTCATCCATCAACAAATTACACAATCATGAACATATATATCCTCTTATCTGAAAAGTCAAGTTCCTTTGTCCTAATTCACAATTCAAAATAGCAGAAAGCCAAAAAATTAATCCCAGAAATCAAATTTTCTAGGGATTCAGAGAGTTTGGCATTTGGTCTATTTTGGATCAGAGAAAAAGTTGTTGACGGATGGCATAATCTGAGAGCTCTTGTTGCGGACAAACTTCCTTAGGGTATGTTGTGAATATTTCTCACCCTCTGAAAAATTGTCAAGAATTCCTGCAGCTCTGTTCTGCTTGGTTACCCTGAAACCATAATCAAATTAAACAATTCAATTATAAATCATAAGAATCCCAAAAGAATTATAATTCATCAAAGTAAACATTCCTACAGGGGAAACAACACTGGATTTGAACAATTGAAGTATATATGAAATAAATAAAAGAAAGAAGGTAAAGATAAAATTAAATACAGTATTTATACCTGACGTCAGGGTTGCCGGTTATATTCCTTACAAGTTGCATACCGCAGATCCCAACAGCCACACCAACTGAGGCAAAAAGTGGGAATACCTATTCACATCATACATAACACAACTCATAATCATTATTAAGCACACGAAAAATGAAGAAACTGTATGTGATCTATGAATCTTCAATCTTAATCAGAATTCCAAATACATGAGATCATATAAAAGCAAAGCTGTACTAATAATATTTTTTAAATGTTTCAAAAATATATTTTTATAATACTAGATCCAACAACTTTACAACAATTAATCAAATCGTAAATAAATAAAGATATTTATTTAGATGTTTTATAACTGCTGTATGACACATCATTCTATAAAATATCTGTATAACATAAACACGAATTAAATCAGAAGTATTGTAAAAATATATACCTCGGGTCTAATCCATCTGTTGGCGGCCATGTTGAGAAGAGATGCAGGAATTAAGAGAAAAAACTTAAAGGAGATGCCCCGCTTCCAAGGAAATTAAATGAAAACTTGTGAAAGAAGGAAGCGGAGCAATAATGGGTATGAAAAAATGTGAATGGTAAGAGGGAGTTTATATAAATGTGAACGTGACACGGAAATCATGGGCCTAATACAATAAACCGAAAAATTGGGGAAGTATGTGTGTACCAAATGTAAAGATTATTATTAGGTCAGCAAAGTGCGACGCGTCGACTATTTTAATACTTGCTTTGAATTTATGTCATTGAATCCATCGTTGCCTCCCTTCTTTCTTGCCTTTCAATTTAGGCCTTTCCTTCTTCGAATATTCTTATTATGTCTTTTTTTTTTTTTT
>JBBPBS010000276.1:13669724-13706199 GCA_037974835.1 Cicer judaicum
AGAAAATACACAAATTTATTAAAAATAATCATAAAATACGAATATATGAAAAATTATTAAAAAAGTTACTTCCAATTATTAAAAACTATTATCTATTATATATGTTTTTTTTACAAACTCTTGATAAAATATATTCAATAATTTTTTTTACAACAACTTCTCGTGCTCACAATTAAAATATCATACTAATAAAACAAATAAATTTAGACTACGCTACAATATAATTCAATATTAATATTTTTTAAAAATAAAAAAATATTAAATAGTCAATTATATTTTTAATTTTTTACATCTTATTTTTGGGTTTGTATTTTACATTTTATTTCATCAAATAAATACAAGTACTATTATATGTTGAAAAATAAATTAACAATCACACTACAATGAGTCAAACAGTTATCCTATATAATAAATTATCATACGAATTTTATAAAATATTTTAAAAATTAATTAGATGATTGTAATAAACATAATTTTCTATCATTTTAATTTTCCTAATCATATTAAATTATTACAAATCAATAAAATAATATTATAAGATAATTATATTTATAATACATAAAATATTACTTACAAAACTTATAAAATTAATTAATATTCGCGCAGCGCGAATAATAGAAGAGCTATAAAGGTGATGGTAGCCCATGAGATAGTATAATCTTATGATATATAGTAATTTCAAATGTTCACGTCTAGACTGTTTGAAATTGAGTTGCCTCAAGAAGTTTGGGAGGTTGTGAAACCAATTTTTTTTGAAATTCATTTACAAGTTCCATGCGCATTGAAGATTTGTGAAGAGTCTAATTGTTATTTGTGTTGATTTCCAAGAGCGCGATTTTGTACCTATGTAAGTGAAATTTGTTTTTAATTAATTTTAAATGATCAAAATATTAAATTACTCTATAATTAAAAAGAAGTAAAAAATGAATGTGTCCTCCAAGTATGAGGTTCCATCGGTCGAACCTGCTGAATATGCTTAGGACCTCCACTGTTATGGTGGCTTCGATTATCATTATCTATTGTTAGAGAAAAAACGTTTTAATCGACATTGAATATCTGGTCAAAACACGAGTGACAATTAATACAAGTAGTTAGGTGTACAATACAAAATTTAGTTTCTTATTAATCTACTCAAGTTGTCCACTTAAAAAATGAAGTTCTAAAATGGATCTGCGATAAACAATCTACGTTAAAAAATAAAGACTATTATATCCTTTATATATAGCAAAAATGCATTATTGTGATCCATTTTCTGTAATCGCCTAGTCAGATTTTGTCTCACATAGTATTTGTTTTAAGGCTTACTGCAAATTTGATTTGTTAATTTGTCTCACAACCTTTAACTGTGGCACATGATGTGTTGCCCATTTCATTAGATTTTAAAAGAGCATACGGATAAAATAATTACAAATCTCGTGATCCCAAAAATGTAGATCTAGTAGGCAGTAGCACATGAAATGCATAAGTACCGGGACATAGAGATGGAGTCGATCCCTACATTGCTCCCTCGGTTAGTTCATTGATCGGGGCCACTTTCCATGGACATAGAGCCTAAGATTGATGGCCTTTGTATTTATTTAGCTTTATTTATTAGTTTTAGCCGATTAGTTAATTTTTTAGCTTTATGACATTTTAGTTAATTCTATCATTAATAATCAAATAATTAAATTTAAGTTGTGAATGAGTTTTAGTAAATATTTTTTTAGCTTTAATCAATATATTTATTAATCACACTTTATTTGTCTACTTGCAACAAAAAGTTAATTTATCATTAATTATGTATAATTTTTATCAATAAAATAAATGCATTGAGAGATTCATTGCTTTTGGATCGAGAATCGACCTGAATTCACAACTAAGAGACATAATTCAATGTTTCTAGTAATGAAAAATATAATCGTTGCTTCAAACTCCGCAATAAAAAGATATATTTATACACTTTTGATGATCAAGTCAATTTATATCAGCACGTAGTTATCAAATTATTGTTTAATTTTGGAAGCATGTCCATACTAATGTAAAGTAGCCGCTGCTATTTGGTGGTTGTGAATCATGATCATAGTATGATTGTTAATATGTGACTCCAAGTAAAAGTGTAACTGATCCACCATAATATTAGAGTGGGTGATTCTTGTGACGTAAGTTTGATTAGTCAGAACTCGACCCACTCTAATATTAGAGTAAGTCACTCAAGTGAGATTATTCACAAAACTTTCTTATTTTACCATTACAATAATATCATAAATTAATAATATTAATTTTCTTACCACTATTTCTTTACCACTAAAGGATAGTGTCCTTAAAATGTATAAATCAATCCACATGATTATTAATCATTACTTCATACTACTACCTAAAAATAACTAAACAACCTTGAATATTTCACGCAAAACAATTCTAACTTTGATGTGTTTTATATTAATTAATTTAGTGTTCATTTAGATTAGTTGGATTAATTGATCTAGTGTCCTATTATTGTTTCACCGCAAAATTTTCAAAACTTGAAATTTGAGATTCCAACCTGAACATATGTTATAAAGATTAATATAAATAAATATTTAATATTTAATGTTTATTAGTTAATTTATTAGACACTCTGAGTTTTTTTATTTTACAATATTCTGAGTTTTTTAAAAGAATATTGCTATTTTTTATGAATAATTTACTTAAGAAAAAGAATTAAATTATAAAATTAGGGTGTTTTATTGATTAGAAACTTATTGACTATACATGAAGAAAATGATTATTATAAATTGTGAGTCTTATGTGTTTAGCTATAACACTTTTCTCTTTCTTAATTTTTTTTTAAAAATCTATCAATACCATCACACATTTGAAATCAAAATAATTACTGTTTGTTTGATTTCAGAATAAGATTGACCAAATCACATTAGTCTGTATATAAGCTCACCCTAATTTTAATCCAATGTAAATGTAAATGTAAAATGCAGTAAATAATTAGTCCCTTAAAAATGACTAATAATAATACCCTTTAGTAGGACCCTATACTGACTCACCGACAAAAGAATCCTAACCTTTTCTATGCTTTCTTTTTCAACAGTTTCCTTTTACACCATTGACATTAGCACCCTGTGACAGTGACATTACATTATTAATCATCATCTCCATACTATTATTCACTTCACTAACAAATTAACAATAATAACAATGCCTCCATCCTATTTCCCTCTTCGATGGGAAAGCACAGGACAACAATGGTGGTTTGCATCACCAATTGATTACGCTGCAGCAAACGCTCTCTACGATCTCGTAATTGAACTTCTCCACTTAGACACCAACCTCCTCATCAAACTCACTTCCCTTCCTCGAATTCGTCGTCTCGAAACCGTTTGGGACGACGAATCGAACTTCGAGGACGTGGCTAAATGCCGGTCCCACGTCGCCAAAAAACTCATGATCGAATGCGAAACTGGAAGAAGATGCCAAAAGAACTCTCTCATTCGTGCTGGTTATGGTGGATGGCTTCTTTACACTGCTGCTTCGGCTGGTGACGTGGATTTTGTTAAGGAATTGTTGGGAAGAGAACCTTCGCTTGTATTTGGAGAAGGTGAGTATGGAGTTACTGATATATTGTATGCTGCAGCGAGGAGTAAAAATTGTGAGGTGTTTGAGGTTCTGTTTGGCTATGCAATGTTGAAAAATAGTGGAGAATTGGTTATGGAGGAGGTTTTTGAGAAGGATATGGTTAATAGAGGTGTTCATGCTGCTGCTAGAGGTGGAAATTGGGAGATACTCAAAGAGTTTGTTGGAAGTGTTGGTGATATTTTAGTATTTAGAGATTTTCATGGATGTACTGTTTTGCATACAGCAGCTGGTACAGGGCAAGTTGAGGTGAGAAAGTTTACTTTTATTATTGTACTTTTACTGTCAGAAAAAATTGAAATGGAAATTTAGAGACTGAAAAATACAAAAAATTTATCTAATTTTATGTCTTAACAGTTAAAGACGTCAAATTTAGTGATCAATTTTATTTTTTTATCGTCTCTAATTTCTACTGTTATTTCAACTTCCTCTGTTAGATGTTATAAGTATTGTTTGTTTACTATCAACAAGGTTTTTAAGTCATGGTTTATTGTGTAATCGCGGTCAAATGTTGTTGATGCGATCCATTGTGGTTGCATTGGGGTTGTAGATACCTTAAAAACTTTGATGTGGCAATCACAAGTGTGGTTGGGGATGATTTTTTAAAACCATGAATATCAGTCTCAAATTGAAAAACGACAAATCATGTTCGGATAGAGACTTGAGTATTATGAGGTGTCTAAGTCCCACCACTACAAGATGAAATCATGAAGGAAGAAAGATGAGAGGAAGTTGTGAGTGAGGAGAGAATAAAGAGAATGATAAAAATCAGAAATATGGGAGAAAGACGAAGTTGTGCTTGTATCAAACATTAGGCTTGGTGGCCGCGGTAATAGTCCTCAGGAAAAACGTAAGTTTCTTAGGAAAAACGTAAGTTTCTTGTAGTGCACATCAAGTAGAATGAGTTATTTGGTGGAGTACTTAAATGAGTTAATTCTTCTCTCTTGATAACTATCTTTTAAGGGAGGATTATTCTCCAAATGCTTGGGGTACTAATCATGTTCCTTAGAGATTAGTCTGAAATATAAGATTTTGATACATTATTTAAACAATACTATACACATTTGATCAATTGCTCCTGCATATTGCTTTTTTTTTGAGCTAATCTAAAAAAACATTACATAGACTCCAATTAACCAAGGTTACTGTTAATTTTGGTAATCCTTTAGAAGTTTAAACATGTTCTAACTTGCATACATTCTACAATTTCACTGTACATTATTTTGATATATATCATGGTAATGATACAGGTGGTGAGAAAGCTACTTGAGTCATTTGATATTATCAACTTAACAGATACTCAAGGAAACACTGCATTACATGTAGCTTGTTACAAGGGTTACTTACCTGTGGTAGAAGTTCTGATACATGCATCTCCATCACTAGCATTGTTAACCAACCACCATGGAGATACTTTTCTTCATTTGGCAGTGGCTGGTTTCAAGAGTCCTGGTTTCTGTAGACTAGACAAGCATACTCAACTCATGAAACAATTGGTGAGTGAAAAGATTGTGAAGACACAAGAGACCATCAATGTTAAGAACAATGATGGAAGAACTTGTCTTCATGTGTCTGTTATTAATGGCATTCAATGTGAGGTAGTGGAATTATTGATGTCTGTGCCATCAATTGATTTGAACATTTGTGATGCTGATGGTATGACACCTTTAGATCTTTTGAAGCAACAACCGCGATCGACGTCTTCTGATATTTTAATCAAACGGTTGGTTTCCGCAGGAGGGATCTCTAATTGTCAAGATGATACGGTAAGAGATAAAAATTCTAAACTTAGCTCCGAATACTCTGAATCAAGTTGCACCGTGCAGCAGCTGCAGAAGATCCAAATCCAGGTAAATGGAAGTAGTCCTGGGACTTCGTTTAGAATACCGGATGCAGAGATATTCTTGTACACTGGAATTGAGAATGCATCTAATGTCAATTATGATCAAACAAGTATTGAATCATATTCATGTTCAAGTGAATTAAGCAATTCTGATGCTGCTAATTCCACATATAACAAGTCCAATAATAATTCTGTCAATTATGCTGCAAGACGCTTAAAGTTTCTTCTCAAGTGGCCTAGGAGAAAGGACACAAAAGAAGCTTTCAAAGAATTGGAAAACGATGATGATTCTCTTGATCCTTTAAGTACAAGTAAAAATTTAGAAGAGTTTTCAATTCCATTAAGGCAAAGATACTCACATTCATGCTCCCTTAGAACACAATCTATAAGGAGTTTTCATCCAAGTCCATCCTCCAAAATGAGTTTCACTGCAGGACTCATGCAAGGTGTAATTCAGCTAAAGCCACATGTGAATCTTCCAACTCATTCAAGTTCTAATCTTTTTCAAGAATTATCTTTAGTTTCTCTATCTAATTCGATCAACAAACAAGGTTCTTTCAATAAAAAATTGATGAATCAATATGTTTCTTTTGGAGCACATGGAATGACCATTGAAGATTCAAATAGCTGCGAATCAAATGGGAGTTATAAGCGTTTCAGTTCTTTAGTCGCTTAACTGTTGCCATTGCTTGAGTAAGAACATGATAATAATATATTCTTAGCTTGTAATGACAATTTTGCAAAAGTTTTTTCTGCAATATTAATTAATATACATAATATAATGATAGTTGAAAAAGAAGTAGTATGTAATTCTTAACAAAAATATTACATAGAATACACAACACAGACATCAGACACGTATCTTAATTTATATGCTAATATGTTACGAAAGTGTTGAAAAAAACAATATAAAAAATCAAAAAACATATTCAATGATAAAATATAATATGATAAATTATAAAAGTCAGAAAAAATAAAATTAGAATATTTATCTAATGATCATTAGAAAATAACAATAATATGTGAAATTACAAATAAACTTCTTCAAACACATCTTACAACATCATTACACCAACACTCTATGAAGCATCCTTAGTCATTTAAAAAAAAAACTTTGAAGTAAAATTAAAAACAATTAATTCGATTTGTTTGATAGATCCATAGATTTTTGCTAAACATATGAATAGGAAGTAGAGTCAAAGCTTTTTCCGATATACTACATATGTCTCTAATTATGAACATACATTATGATGTCTCTAATTATGAACATATCTTATGAAAAAATTTATCTATAAATATAAGTCATATTTCAATTTACCATATGTATTTATAGTTATTTTTTCAAATATACTTCTTATTAATTCTATTGTATTATCTGGACAGAAGAAAAGATAGATTGAATATATTTATATATATATAAAAAAAATATTTTACAAAAATCACTGTTAAAATATGTACATTAAATTTACTTTCTATTTTCCTTGATAAATGTAGACAAAAAAGCGAGAAAAAAAAGTTTATAAATAGAGACAGACATAATAGATACGTATGTCTTCTTTTAGTCCATTCAACGAAATGTAGAATCTATTCCCTTACTAGAATCATTTGTCAAGTTTGATTCTACCGAAAATCTGTTCCGATGAATTCGGGATACCATGGTCTAAGAACCAGCTCATTATGTCAATTAAAACAAATATTTCCTCCAAAGTGAAACAAGTTAACATGTACCGCACATAAAATAGCATAGTATGTGGCGAAAACCGAATTAAGACATTCTAGTTTTTAATTGCAATATAAAGTGATCGCTATAGTTTAATTTTGTCCCTAAGTCCCCCATCCATACCATATTACAATTGTACTCCTTGTCGCACAATTATAAAGCAGTTGGCGAGGAGAATTAAAGTATGGGTGGAGGTGACGAAAAGGGTCACCCTGAAAAATGTAGTAGTGACGTTGATGCTAAACAGAAGGCAATTGATGATTGGCTTCCCATAACAGCCTCGAGAAACGCCAAATGGTGGTATTCAACTTTCCACAATCTCACGGCCATGGTTGGTGCCGGTGTTCTCAGTCTTCCATATGCAATGTCCAATATGGGCTGGTATGTATATACTAATTAATTATTTTAGTTTAAATTCTTTTTTTTTTTTTACAAATATCATATGGCTATTAACTTATTGTTATATATTTGTCACCAAATAACAGGGGTCCTGGCATTGTCATTCTTGTACTATCATGGGTGATTACATTGTATACCCTATGGCAAATGGTTGAAATGCATGAAATGGTTCCTGGAAAGAGATTTGATAGGTATCATGAGTTGGGTCAAGAAGCCTTTGGAGAGAAATTGGGTCTCTGGATTGTGGTTCCACAACAAGTTGTTGTTGATGTTGGCACATGCATTGTTTACATGGTTACTGGGGGTAAATCATTGAAGAAGGTTCATGATACTCTTTGCCCTGATTGCAAAGAGATTAGGACCTCTTATTGGATCATTATTTTTGCTTCTGTCAACTTTGTTCTTGCTCAATGTCCTGACTTCAACTCCATTTCTGCCATATCTTTTAGTGCAGCTGTCATGTCTTTAACGTAAGTAATTAAATTTCATTATTTGCAAAATTTATTCATATTAAAATTAATGAATATTAATGTGAACAAATGTTGCATAGGCTAAAACAAAACAATAACTAATAGTCCATCTCTCTTACCATTATTCATGATCTTCTTGTATCTACTTTGATTGGAAATTAACAAGTTTTTAACTTTTTGTGGGAGTTGAACCCAGTACTTAAACGTTAAGTATTATTGTTTATTCACTTTCACTATCAATTGAACTACAATTATTGAATGAACATGATACCTATTTCTTAGATAGTATATTCGATTTCCACGTAAGACCAAGACTCAGCTAATTTCCAACGATGAAAAAGGAAAGTGAGAAGATCGTGAATTACATGATTGGTTAAATGAGCCGGACTTTAAATTAAATACCAAAAGCAATATATTTACAAGGTTAAAAACAAAAACAAAAAATGTGATAATTTTACAAGAATAAAATACATATTTAAAAATTTATTTTAATTATAATTTTATGTTGAAGCTGAAATTAAGTTGTGAACTAATAATTAACCAGGTACTCAACCATAGCATGGACTGCTGCAGTTAAGAAAGGGGTTGCACCAAATGTGGACTATGGTCCCAGATCAACTAGCACTTCTGATAACGTATTCAACTTCCTATCTGCATTGGGAGATGTAGCATTTGCTTATGCAGGTCACAATGTGGTTCTAGAAATTCAAGCAACTATGCCTTCAACCCCTGAGGTTCCTTCAAAGAAACCCATGTGGAGAGGAGTTATTTTTGCATACATAGGAGTTGCCTTCTGCTACTTCCCTGTTGCAGTTATTGGATATTATATGTTTGGAAACTCTGTTGATGATAACATTCTCATCACACTCAAACACCCTACTTGGCTCATCGCCACGGCTAACTTCTTTGTTGTTATCCACGTTATTGGAGGCTATCAGGCTAGTTCATTCATTTAACTTTTTTTCATTGTCAGTATAAAGTTATTTTACACCGACAGTTATCAACACATCAAATTTTTGATGTGTTGATAAATTGCGATCAGACTATCATTGTAAAAATAATTTAATACTTGCAGTATATATCTTTTAATGTTAATGTATTATCCAACGCATATTCTCATTGATCCATGTTTTATATGATTACACTTAACATTTTTTTGTTAACAACAGGTATTTGCAATGCCAGTGTTTGACATGCTTGAAACCGTCTTGGTTAAGGACTTAGACTTTGCACCTTCTTTTGGTCTACGACTAATAGTTCGCACTATTTATGTTGGTATGTCACACGTTACCTGTTGACATTAGATTAATGCTAGAAGTTTCATCCATTAGATTATGGTTAACTTTTTAATGCTATGTTTTTTTCTTTCAGCATTGACAATGTTCACTGGCATATGCATCCCATTCTTTGGTTCTCTTCTAGGATTTTTAGGAGGATTTGCCTTTGCCCCAACAACTTACTTTGTAAGTAATTTTTTTTTAATTACTATTCTTTACATAAGACTCATATAACTAACCAAAAGAATAACTAACTATTATAATTAATTAGTATTTGAGAAGCTGATGTATATCATATACCTATGAATGAAATATAAACAAAATAATATTTGAAAAACTGATATATTAGATTAAAAATTAAGACTAAATATATGAACTTTTTAAATTCAATTTTTATTTATATTTTATTCTAGTAAATACTTTTTCATGCAACTACTCAGATTTATGGAAAATGTTTAAAAAAATATATATCAATTATCAATTTGAGATACATTACAAAACAAAAGTACATGTTTAATTTGTCTTATTTTATCATTCCTGCAGTTGCCTTGTGTCATTTGGCTTAAACTCAAGAAACCCAAGAAATTTGGTTTGTCTTGGATAATTAACTGGGTATGTTAATTAGCTTTCAATTAAAGTATCTCGTATTGAATTATTACATTAATGGGTTTTAATTTTGCTACCCATCCATTCAATTTCAGGTATGCATTGTTATTGGGGTCATATTAATGACACTATCCCCAATCGGTGCTATGAGGAATATCATCCTACAAGCCAAGGACTACAAGTTCTTCTCATAAACTAACTACAGAGACAGACATTGATTTCACTCTCGATGGCTTTAAAGTTGACGGGTGAAATTAAATACCGAGAGAGCTAGTTCTATGCTCCTTATGATCTTGAATATAAGATAAAGCTCTGTCAATAAAAATTAATGTATTTATTTAAAGTATAAATCAAATACATTTGTGTTTCTTGAACAACTTTAACTTATATAAGAGAGTGGAGCAATCAAATGCACATATATTATGATAGTATGTGCGCAACTTAGCATCGTAGAAAGTTATCTCATATTATTTAGTAATCTGGGGGTAAACATATATGCTTATTATATAATCATGCGATTGCAATTTACACAGGGACAAATTCTTTACATTCTGATGAGTTTTATTCAGGATGTAATTATTAAGTCAAAAAAAAAAATCAGGGTGTAATTATTCAGGGAGTATGTTAGAAGAAACACTTGAATCATAACACAACTTTTATGGTGTCATGTGTATTGTTTGGTGGCCAATGTTGTATAAATAAAGTAAATGTACATTTTTATGCAATGTCTTTTGTATTTATTTTATTTGGACAGTATCTTTTGTATCTATATTATGGATTCCATTCAATCCTAAATCCTAATATATACACACATGTATAAATAGAGTAAAAAATTAACCAATCCCTGCACCCAAAAAAGAAAAAGAATTTAACCAGTCATTTATAAAAAAAAAAAATTCAAAATATGTGTTAACACTCTTTTCTCTAAAATCAATATTTAAAAATAAATCAGAGCAGACTAACTGATTGAACTGAAAATCAAGTATAAATTAAATTTAGTTAGTGTATAAAAGTCACTAATGACGAATAATCGGAATAAAAACAACAAAAATGCTTCAAAATGATAATTTAGCATTAAACATTAAAAAAGATAAAAATGTTATTTAACAATTTTCCTTCACTAAAATCTCTCTCCCTTTATTCCTCTAATCAAGTACAAAACAATTTTAAAATATATTATCTCCCCACCAATAAAATCTCTCATGCCTCCTCGCCTATTCTCTCCACCTATCCATTAAAATCCCTCGAGCACCCTCATTATAATGCAACATTCTCTGTCAAACGTGTTTAGGTTTGTGACATGAGCTAATAGTGCACAATAGTGCAACATATAGTGAACTGTAACATTCAAATCTCGGTTGAGATATATGTCCTCATATAGTGCCAATAGTGCACAAACATGATTATATTTAGTGAAGTATAACATGTCATTTCGTTCCGATCAAACACCCCACAACGTTGTTGAGTACTTCTTCACTCAAACCCATTGAATTCCAACCTACACAACTAAAAATCAAGCTCCAAATTTCTTTTACCTTTGCACATTATGCAAATAAGTGCTTTGCAGATTCTACTTCGTTAAAGCACAGCACACAACACTGTTGTGCGTCGCGAATAACCTATTTGTTCCATAATTCTACTTGGATAGGTAATATGTGTTGTAACAATCTCCATCCAAATACACTAATTTTTTACGGCACTGAGTTCTTCCTTAACAACTTGAAGGCTTCTAACAGATCATCATCACACCAACTTTTCAATCGCAAACTAAGCATAAGTAAGTAGCACTAACTGACAGAAAAATCACTACACATATCTGACAATGCTATCGCATTTATTTGTTCTCCACGCAAATTAAAAAACATTACAAATGAAATAAATAGATTTTTTTTAATATATTATCTTTGTCTAATATAGCCATTATCATAAATACAAAATAAGATATATTAATGATGAGTAATGTTTATTTAGTTTAAATGTATTTTTTAGTTTTCTTCTTTTGTTTAAAATTAACTTTAAAATTATCTATTTTAAAAATCAGGCTTGTATTTCTTCTATTTTACAATTCGTGAGATTTTGGTAATCCTCCTTCATTTTTTAAGATGTTGCAAATTTCCTAACAATATAATAGTAATGTGACATAACTGAATTGGATGACATTGAATCTATATCAATATTTGTTCAATTATTTTTATTCAATAAATTTTCATGAGCGTCGTTATTAATATGAACGTAAAACAAACAATATTATGAAGGAAAAGAGAATAATATTAACACAATTCTATTTTATTTTATTTAGTTGTGTCTTGTCATTATTGAGCATATCACATCATATAAAATAGAGGAGAATCAACAAAATCCTACAAATTATAAAGGATGAGACCAAAATTCAAGTTTTAGAAATAGATAGTCTGAAATTTTAAGTAAAATAAATAGACTAAAATTATAATAAAGTATTTTTGTCGGAGGATAAGAGCTACTATATGTTATAGAGGTTTACAAATCTTGGTTTGATTTATTAATATATTTAAACATGTAAGGTTTGAGTTGAATATGACCGTAATTCAAAAGAAAATTGAGATATAAATGGAGGATAAAAATTTAGATTGACTCTCGAGTAATCCGTCCCAAAAGTTTTAGAGAACACAACACAACATATTATTTTTTACTTATTAATTTTTCATCTTTCACTCACAAATACACATTTATTATCTCTAAAAAGTGATAATTTATTGGCTTTATTTTTTCATAGAGTTGCGTAGACATGACAATGACACAATGGTGAATTTTGCCTCTCCCATCTTCGCATCCGATTAGTCAAGAAAATTCACACTCATTCCCCTTTTTTTCTAGTGTGAAATTTTAAGTCTTCATATTCGTCTGCTCACAACCATTCACATATGTAAAATAATAAATTTAAAATTCATATTTATTATAATTAATATAATAAAATAATGAATATGATACAATAGTTAAATTAAAAAAATATTATAATCATATTTTCTATATAGAGAATATTATTATTTGGTTTAAATATGTTTTTTGTCCTTGCAAATATATTTTATTTTGATTTTAGTTCCTATATTTTTTTTTTTGATTTATACCCTTGTAAATTCTAATAAGTTTTAAAAAAATCGTTTATGAATATTTGTTAGTAAAAAAAATGATCATATGACTAATTTTAGATGAAGTAGTGCATGACTAGTGTGTAACAAATTAGATGAAATAGCACATGATGAAGTGGACCAAATTGCAACAAATTGTGTTTTTATACGACAATTGTTGAGGAGTCTTCTTTCCCAATCATCTTCCATTCATCTATTGATGTCTTCTTTCATTTTTGTTCTTTTTCTATAAATTATACCATATTTGCAAAAAGGTTGTGATAGGATGAATGATAACTATCAGTTTACTATATCTATGAAAGGGAAAAACGTATTGGTAATTTATAGGAGGAAAACTGTGATAAATTTTTTTAAGGATAAATGTAGACCATTATTTGGTTGCCATATTTAGAAAATAATGTTCAAATTTGCATTTTTTTTTTATAATTATTTATATCTTCTATTATGTTTGGAAGGGGTTTTACCGTAAAAAAAACTAAAATTACTTTGTATTAATTCTTTCACTATTATGGTTTTTATCATATGTTATAGTTTATTATTTCTTTGATGATTTTAGTTATTGTATTTCATAAATATAATTATTATTTCTATATTCTACAGTGGGATGAAGTATGTGATATATTTGTTCATAAAAATATTAGTGTTGATGAAAATAAGAAAAAAGTAGAGGTGAACTTATAGTCAAAATATAACGATTAATAGGATCACAAATATAACAATAAAATGTTATGGAATAATACTTACATAGAAGTACGAAGTGATAAAATGTGAGGAAGAAGATTTCTCACTTGGAGTATCATAAAGGAATTGTTTTCTAACTCTAAATAAATAATTTAAAAAATATCAAAAGAGTCCTCAACATTGTTAAGGAAAAGTATCAATGTTTCATTACTAAAAATTATAAAATAGGGTTCTAAAACTTGATTACATGATAGTTAATGTGTCAGCTCAACGGTTCTAACCAATATTATTTAACTGAAATTGACGAAATGAAATCAATGACTATTTTAAAATTATGACTAAATAAGAAGACAGTGAATACATGACTTTGTTTTTACTTCGTTTCAACGATGCGTCTGTCAATACTGATGCATTATAAAAGGGCATAATCGGAATACAACAAACCAATTTTTTATTTTCTATTTTTATATATAAAAACCCCACCGGCAAAAGTTCCCGCCATATTTCTTTTTGCACCTCAAATCGGAGAAACCCTAGAGTGAGAGAAGAGAGAGCGCAAAATGAAAGAGGAAATCAAATTCGAATTCAAAAAAGCAGGGTTCGATCTCGACGAAGAAGAAGAGATTCTGAGTAAATGTAATTAGTTATTCCCTTTTCCTTAATTAATTAATGCTAATAGTTTCTTAATCTACTGAACCTGTTGCAAAATGTTTAGGTCTCACTTTTTGCATCAACTACAGTCTCACTCCTTCCGATCTCGTCTCAAGCTGGGAAGTTTATTACCTTAATAGGTTCGTATTTTTGTTGCTGCTCTTATTTACATTCCAATTTGCCAATAAAATAACACTCCCCTGCAATTTGTGAAGTTTGAGTGTTTAATTAATATTATACTTTGTGATTAGTGAAATATAAACACATCAGAAGAACTTTGTTATGTCATATGAATTCATTTATTTATTTATACAGGTAGTTTAACAAATTTTGTTTGCTGGATATTTTACGATTTGAATTTGGATGGTGATTTTTTACAGGCAGCTGAATGAACCAACGGTGGAAAATGCTGAAATGGAAGGCTTTCTCGTTCATCTACAAAATATTACAAAAGAAGATATTATAAAGGAAGAAACTGGTTTGCATCTTTATTCTATCAAAGATGTAGAAATGTAAGCACATCCTACTTGAATTACTTATGTCATGTTTCCTTTATCCTTGGTGTTTTAATTGTGACTTTGGCCATGCATTAACATTTAAGTCAAGAGTTATTTTTTTTGTTACTCGAAATAGAATATTTGCTGCTCTTTAGACAATCATTTTGCTGATAGTGTAACAAATGCATAGAAAGAACAATTGTGTTTGTATATACCTCCTCAATTATAGCTTACATCACTGTGTAAAAGTTGAAAAAAATGATCGGGTTGTGTTTAACAAATTCAGCTCGTTGTCTGCTCCCTCCTCTTAATTTATTCCTTATAAGTGTTTTTGAACTTGTATCTATCCTTTTGATACGGTTGTTGGTGCATATTAGGATAGAGTATAGACTACTAAGTTTAGTGGTTTTTAACTATTGCTGTATCTGTTGATGGCCATGAAATAGTTAAGCAGACAGAGTTGTTGAATTAAAGGAAAGGTTATTCTTATGAAAATCCTTTTATGTAGGATCTTAAATAATGATGATGATGATATAAAGGACGATACTCCCAGCACACCAACAAATCATCATCAAAATGTTTTTTCACCTACACATGATACACCATCTTTGTACGGGAATGTTTTAGCTTCTGGAAAACCAGCCAATCTGGTGACACCTTTTTCAAAGCGAACAGATAGGTTTGCGGTGAAATTCAGCATCAACACCATGCCTGATGTAGAAAATGGAAGACAAGAACTTAATCATGAGAATGCAGAGAATGAAGAATACAGTATTGTTACAAAAGTCCAAACCCGGAAAAGATGTTCATTGGTGTTTCATGGATCAGGGCCTAAACCAGGTTGCAGATTCATGTATGATAGGACGGAGGATAGGGTATGTGATATCTAGCGTTGCACTTAGACATTTACCTTTTTACATTTGTTTGTTCATATCTGATTATTGGTATTTAGATTAATGCAATAGAAAGCCGAATTAGAAAACATGCAAGAGCACTTGTAGCTTCTGGGCTCTATGAAGAACCAACAGACCCTACAGTTGCCTCACCTGTAAGTTTAATGCATCTATTTCTCTCTCACGCATACACATAATTTTGATGGCAAATTCTGAAGCACCAAATTAAATTATTGGCCTCTTGGTCAATGAAATTGTCGTGATATTTTGTTTTTTAACATTTGCATTAATTCTGGTCTACGATTAAATTGAATAATCTTTCCCTAAGGGGAAATTTGCCTGACAACTAAGTAATATGCTTTAACAGAGAAGCATTTTTGCCGTTGGCACGATTTGTTGTGATGGAGAAGGTCGTCTTAATGAGAAATCTGTAATGTTGCAGAGCAGGTGAATAGCCATTAAATCTCCATATATAATTCATGCATACATATCTGTTGTCTCTTCCCAGGTTGATGCATTTACTGCCAGTATGTTGGATTTGATATGAATAACGTTGAATATATGCTCTTTTTGGACTTGTTTATGAATAACCTAGAACAAATACTCTTTTGGATGTATAAAATTGTTTTTTTTTTATAATGATTGATGTTCTCTAGTGGAATTGTTGTTGCCTCCAGAATGAATTCTAACAAGTTTGAATTTGTAAATTCTGTTTATAAACATGTCTTCTAGCACAAAATTTATTGTTCAATTCATTTTTATGTGAATGTATGTAAACATAGGTCATTTTACATTTAATTCACTTTTAGCCAAAAGCAATATTTAAAATCAATTTTTTACCACCATAGAACCAAGCATTAACTTACATGTGACACTTATGTATCATGTATTTCATACAACCTACATTCATCTCTTCAAGTTTATCTATCTTACATGGATTTTTTTTTCTAATATGGTAATAAACAGTATTGAGCATTCTGGAGGGGAATGTGTCCGCCTAGACTTACAACGTTTAAGTCATTTTTCAGTTTTCCCTGGTCAGGTGAGTAAGAAATGGTGAGTTGAATTGCATGTTTCAAATGTGCGATTTTGTATCAGAATCATAAGTTATGAAGGGAAGATTCATCTTGATAGGTAGTTGGAATTGGAGGGCATAATCCCAGTGGGCATTGCCTTGTTGCATCTAAATTGGTTGACTGTATACCTACCCCTGTTGCTAATGAGGATTTGAATCCTTCAAAGAAACAAGCTATTGATAAGGAGAATCGGCCAACTGATCTGCTTTGTAATCAGAGAGAATTATCAATGGTATGCATCCCATTTTTTGTTTGCTAATGAATTTTCCTGGAAACTAAGTTCTGTACTACATTTTAATTTATTGAATTATATCAGACCATTTAGAAACTTTTCTTCTACAGTTTTACTGAAGTCATTTTCATAATGGCAAAATGCCTAAAATAGTAACATCCTATCTAGCTAGCTTAGGAATGATCTTAAGGCGCTCATGCAACACACAAATTTGTATCGATATCTCTACCTAAATTATGGTTGAAATATTATAGATTTCCACATTGCAGGCACTTCAAATATTTTTGGTGTAATTCTATACATACTCTATTTCTGTTAGTAATTTATAGTTTACACACATGCTTTTATACTTAACAGATTATTGCGGCTGGCCCTTTTACTACAACCGACAATTTGTTGTTTGAGCCTCTTGTCGAACTGCTGGCATATGCAAAGCGAAGACCGCCACAGTTACTTGTATTGGTAAATATACCGCCTATACAACAATCTGCATCTTTTTTCTTAAGTAGTGTTTTTGGGATCTTAGACAAGATCAGCTTGATCATGAGATTGCAAATTTGATGATGATAACTGGATTTTATAATCTCAGCTGGGACCATTCATTGACTCTGAACACCCAGACATCAAGAAAGGAACCGTAGACATGGTTTTTGATGACATATTTCATTTTGAAGTCTTGAAGAAGGTAATAACTTTAGTAAGATATGTTTCTGGAGCTTACTTTTGTTCTGTCCTAACCCCCACCCTGGTGCACTTTCTATTCCCAGTTGGAAGATTATGTAGAATGTATGGGTTCAGCAGTACGTGTTCTCCTTGTACCATCTATACGGGACGCTAACCATGATTTTGTTTTTCCTCAGGTAGTGATAAATATATAGATCCATTAGTCATTGTATTAGTTTTACTCAAATCAAAGATCCATAAAATGATTTCTATAATTTGTTTTTGCAGCCTGCATTTGATATCAGTCTACCTCAGGTATAATGATTTTAAAGCATTTAGGAATTAATCTTCAGAACCATTTTGCTAGCAAAATATCATTCACTATTGGCATTGATGCTTACATAACTATATTCTTTTATTATCAGATATGCAGTCTCTCTAATCCTGGAATCTTTGAGGCAAATGAGGTATGAGCTCCACATCGTACATCCCTTCTATAAATGAACAACCTGTCTGATACACAATAAGCATATTGGTTAGGAAATCTTACTATAGATTGAGAAACTTCTAGTTCTGATTTGTCAATAATACCCTTGCATCTGCTGTACACTGTATGTTAAACTTAAAGGAGATTTTTGTGAGGTCTTTTTTGCCAATTACTGGTTTTCTTTACAAACAAAAGAAGCAAAAAATTATAAATAAAGGGTTTTGTAAGTTGTTGATTAGGCAGAAAAGTTTTTTTGATCAAGGATTGGGTTTCAGGTCAAAGTTGGTTGCTGCACTTTGGATGTTCTCAAGCAGATCAGTGGGGAGGAGATATCACGAATTGCAACAGATGGGAAGCCTATTGATCGCTTGAGTAGACTTACAAACCATATTCTTAATCAGCAAAGGTAATACTGTGTTATCTTGTTTTTGTTCTTTGATGTTAGGTTCAGCAATCATCAGAAACGAATCAAACAATTGATGTATTTCAATTTTGAGACAGTTTCTATCCACTTTACCCACCCGCAGAAAGTGTTCCCTTGGACTTTTCTCTGACGCCAGAAGCTCTTCAACTCTCATTGGTTCCAGATGTACTTATCTTACCTTCGGACATCAAGTACTTTGTTAAGGTAAACTACGTTATCATTATCTATTTTCACTTTTAATTAGATAAATAACACTATCTTTTTCAAGCGAATCTTCTAAACAATAATCGAAGTGAAGACATTGTCTGTAGTTAAAATTAAAAGTGAAAACAAAAGGCTGTTTTAATGGAGAAAAAAAATGTTTTCTTAGTTTCGACTGGTGTTTTAAGATAATAAAAGCACATAAATTAGTGTCTTTAATAATTGAAAAAATGAAGTGAAATATAATTTTTTTTAAAGATGAAAAATATTTAAACCTTGTTTGGCAAAAACTAGCAGTTTTAAATTTTTTATAAAGTTGTTGGATTAACTAAGAAACGTTAAATGACAATTCTTTATTTCATTCAGTGGAGTTTTATGAAAAATTTAATTAAAATAATTAATATAAAAATGTAAAAGAAAATTAATTTATACATATTCATTCCGCAGGTTCTTAATAACGAATGTGACGAGATAAATCGCATGCAATGCATTGCCGTCAATCCGGGAAGATTAGCCAAAGGAGAAGGGGGAGGTACTTTTGTAGAGCTTGATTATAGTGGGGGTCCCGACAAAATTAAAGTTTCAATTATGGGCATATGAATATTTGTTTAGAACCCTTAAATTTATTTGGGCGACTTTTTGTCACACCATAAGCTCGCCCCTGATGCATAGAAAATTTGCTTTAGAAACTCGGGCATCTTTGTAATATCATTGTCTCAATTTTCTTAAATTAAATTTGAAAAAGAAACAGAGATATGTATTATGTATTCTTATTACAGATTTTGACTTGATAAGATGCTAGTCTAACAACGAAAACCTTGTAAAAGTGCTTCATTTCGCATAGCGTATGTATAGAAACATGTTGTGATGCTTTTATGGACTGACATCAACACCGTATTTATAGGAAAATAAGAGCAAGACAAACTAGAATACACAATTTTAGTTTGAGTACGAACATCAAAATGTGCACATGTAATGAGGTTTTGACTAGTTTTCGCTTTTCATTCTGACATGTAATTATAATTATAGAAGCATTCATTTTAGTTCATAACAAAAATTGAGACATAATTTAGTCTTAGTCTTTGAAAAAAATAAAAGTAAATTGGCTATTGGTTGAGATTTTAACAATATTAATAATCCTAAATACTAATATTAGACATAGAAAGAAAATTAGTAAAACTAATCTTGATTTTTTTTTAAAATAACAAATTAAAGTAAAATTACTATCTCAAATTAAATAATCCTTAAGTAATTGGCTAAAAAAATTACCTTTTAACGTTTAATTATTGCGTATAATAAGAGAACAATGAAAAGTTCAAAATTAATCTAGTTACCAGCAGAGAACATCTAGGAAGGAAAAGCAAATCCTCAAAGCAGCCGAATTGCTTAAAATATGTAATAATTATTCCTTTTCCGCTAACGTGACCTTGTTAAACACCTTTGATTGCATGAATATAAGCTCAACTAAAAATCTACTATAAATCACAAGGTAGAGAGCTCAAGCAACACTCAGCAAAGAACGAACTGTCACCGTATCGAATCAGTTGAAAATCATTTGGATGAACTGTGATTTAGGTGCAGAAGCTCAGATTAACAGGGAAAAATATCACTGTTTTACATAACCATGCCTCCATCAATGGTGAAAACCTGCAATACAGTAATTATAGTCTAAATAAGTACACTTTATTGATAAGTAGAAAAAGAAACACCTGAAAATAACATATATAATAGAACCCTAACACAATAGGACAGGTTATCAGATTCAACCATAAATTTGAGTTTTGTCTTAAATTGTGAGTTTCAATGAGGTAGCAGCTAAGTTTGATTCAGATACTTATGTAATGTATTAAATAATGTACTAATCAAAA
Source organism: Cicer judaicum (assembly GCA_037974835.1). Lineage (NCBI taxonomy): Eukaryota > Viridiplantae > Streptophyta > Magnoliopsida > Fabales > Fabaceae > Cicer > Cicer judaicum. Next base: position 13,690,441 of record JBBPBS010000276.1, read on the forward strand.
ATAACTCATCTGCAAGAACAATTAAGTAATGACCTGGCCAGTGATGTAGCTGGAAGCTTGATTAAGGGCCAAGAATTCCACCAGTCCAGCAACTTCTTCTGGTTGACCATATCGTCCTGAACCCAATGTGAAAATAATAAGTTAGGTAGTTGACATCTCAATAACTTACAACTTTAATGAAGTATTTCTTATGTTCACCTAATGGAATTGTCTCCAAAATCTTTTTCTCAATGTCTTTTCCTAACTTAGCAGTCATGTCAGATGCAATAAATCCTGGAGCAACGGCATTAACCTTGCAAGAAAAACAGGGTTTTAGCTATACTCATCAATTGATATTTTCAGGAAGAAATGCATAAATTTAGAAAATTACAGTGATGCCTCTGCTAGAATATTCCTTTGCAACAGTTTTTGTCAGGCCAATTACTCCTGCTTTTGCAGCAGCATAATTGGCTTGTCCAACATTGCCAACCAAACCAACAACTGATGCAATATTGACTATCCTTCCCTGCAAAAACACAAGTATCAACATTTGAAAGCAGAGAGCTTGACAACAGATAGCTGTCATCTTGCAAGTCATGAAATAAAGGGAGCAATTGAATAACTACTACAAAAATTAGAATGAAACTTGGGCATTACAAAAGAGAAAAAAAAAATATTGTAGGAGCAATTAATGACGTTAATAGTCCATTATTCCTAAATAGGAAAACTTATTACTCCAAGGATTCCTATAAAAATAATCATATAAAAGGAACGAAAAAAGAATAAGTTGTTGTCACCTTCTTGTTCTTCATCATAACCTTAGCAGCTGCCTGGAAAAAATGAACAATCTCAGATCCAATTTAAAACAAAAGGAAAAACTTAAACTTAACAAAAACTCATTCTGAACATATTCACCTGTGTGCAAAGAAAAACACCAGTGAGATTTAGATCGATAACCTCCTGCCACTGAGATTTCTTCATTCTCATCAACAAACCATCTCTAGTTATTCCTAAAACCATAAAAAATTTACTTCGAGTATGAGGGAAAAGAGAGAGGGTAGCACAACCACAATAATTTTTCAACTTACCTGCATTGTTTATCAAAACATCAACAGTTCCCCAAGCATCCACTGCCTACAGATGTGAAAGTCATAAAGCAGCAAAGGTAGAATAAGATCAATCTAATAATTCAAGAGTAGCTGCTCACAGTTTTAATCATAGAGTTCACATCAGCTTCATTAGAAACATCTCCGCCATATGTTAGAGCCTCCCCACCCAGTGCCTCAATCTACAAAAAAATAATCAAACAAATTAATTTAATCCAGTCAATCCCTATAAAACAGTCTGAACACTAATGTGAAAATAATACACATGACAAAGAACTGACATCATTAGAATAATGAACCACAAATGTCATCAAGCATGGGTCAATATAACATAACACTATAACCGCACAAAAATACAGTTATAAAGTGCAAGGTTAAAATTACGGAAAAATAACAAATTTATATAAGGAAAAACTGTGGTAATTTTCTTTAGAAACTGAGTCATTAACATAGTTGTCTTTTTTATCACCTTCACCTAAACTTTGTAAAGAACAAAACATAGAGCATGAAAGTAGAAGGCCATGAAACCCCAGTTAGGAAAAAAAATCATATTATGATCAACAACTTTGGCTGGGAATTGGGAAACAACAACATGAATTATCATATATATACATTGCACTGATATACAAGTTCTTAGAACTATAGCACTTGATACTCCTTTCTCCATGGGGAAAAATTATCATATTTACAAAAATTATAAATTGTAGGGGAATCATCTAGCACAGCACCACCAAGTTTATAATCCTAACAAAAATTTGGGGCACAATGAATATACTAACAATTATATTAAAAAAATGTTTCTAGAGCAAATTTCCTATGAATAAAAATACTACAGAGTGAAAGTAACAGCACAAATTTTGAGTCATGTTGTATATAAACCTTAATCATCGTGCTAAAATTAGATTGGCACAAAAACAGTAACATTGATGGCAACAACGAACAAACAAAGAAACACACGAATTTCAGAAAGCGGTTTTCTACCTCCTTGGAAACCTCTTCGGCTTCCTTGGATGATCTTGCGTAGTTGACCAAAACCTGCAATATAAAGTCCATGTAATGGAACATCAGGATCCAAAAGTAAATCACAGAAGGCATTACAGAAATGTAAACAATACTGATTTCATTATAAGGACGAAACGCCTGCTCTTATAAATTTCTCCAAAAGCAATTGTAAAAATAATGTTACAAGAATTTTGTAATAACTATGAGTTTCAATAAACTTCTAATGTAAGTTGAAATTAGTTTCTATGTCTCAATTGTTCAAAAACTCTCTAGTTCAACTTCTTTATTAATTTTTTAAAACAAAACTTCTCTGTAGATGTTTATAAACCCACAATAACTTTTTTGGAAACAAAGGATTATAAACTTATGATCTTATTTTAATTGACAAACTCCTATAAGTAGAAAGCTAATCCAAACTGAGCCAAAGGAGAGTTACATGGAATGCCAATTATTGTGACAGAAATTTGGGGGGAAAACTAAGAGAAATAAGTTTCTAACAAGTATTCCAGGGATTGCATCATTAACACCATAACACATTATTTAGATACTTAATTTTAAATATAAAAAATAAGTCCAAGTAATTCGACCAAGAGTAAAACAGTTGTTTTATCTCTATCTCTCACTTATTAGTACTTTTTATCTTCTATGACTTACGCACATTTCAAAATCACACCAAAAACCATAAGACACTTTGTATGACATCAAAATTTTGATATTCGAGAATAATTTCTCAAAGTAAAAATATAGTACTAGTAACATAAATCGCAATACAGAAGAAAATGATTCGTGAACAAGTTGCAAAAATTATTATAGAGCGTGCAATGTCTGGAGAGGAAAAGTAAGAAAATCCTATTAAAAATTATGAGTTCTTTTATGTAAAAACTTGCATCGAAACATACAATTTAAAATTCGCCAAAAATAAACGTTCATAGTGAATCATTTCATTATCAATTTATGTTCAATGTTTCAAAACGACTAACCTTGCAACCTGCTTTACCTAACGACAATGCAATTGCTCGGCCAATACCTCTGGAGGCTCCGGTTACAATTACAACCGGCGATTCCACTTTCTGAACTGCTCCGGTTCCCGCTTCCTCCAGAGTAGCAACTTGTGCTCTCACACCTGAAATTGCACGTTCTCGAATTACCGAAACTAGAAATAAATTTTAGGAAAAAAATTGAATGAAAAACGAAGTGAATAGAAAAAAAAAATGAAGATCGATACCGGTGGAGCTAAACGAAGTATTCGATCTGCAGCGAAGACCGGAAAGTGTACGAATATTATTCGAAACCGGAGACCATTGCCGGATCTGACCGATTTTATGGTTAGCGGCGACGACGGAATTTGCGGTTCGAAGAGCGACGCAATTGGATCCGGTAATAGAAGCCATTGTCGTTCTGAAAATGCGAGCAGAAGAGAAAATGGAAGGAGCCAGAGAGTATATATGAAGAGAAGAGGAAATGTTGTTCGTTGAGTTTTTAAATTGGAATTGATGTGTTTGTTAGTGCTTCGGGAGCTCCGGAATGTGAGAACGGTGTTATTGAAAGGTCGATACAAACGAAGTGTGACTGTGCTTTGGTCTCAGTTAGGTAAGCAGAAGCTAAGTGAACCATTATTACAAAGGGTATAACTGTAAAGTTGCGCCATTTATTTTTTAACGAATATGTTATGATAGTTTGAGCTTGGGTAAATAAAATTTAACTAAAAGTTGTTACAGTTAACTTGAATTTTTTTTTTCTTTTTCTTTTTCAAAACCAGTGAACTTCCATTTCATGAGTACTAGTTACTACTGGCTCGCTAAAATTATTATAAGATCTTAATTTTTATAGTATTAATATAAGATTGTGCTAGTTTTTTCTAGTAAAGAAACAATCTCTCCGGTACATGTGTCCTTTCGGTAATAAAGAATACTCATTTTAGAAAATACACATTTTTTTATGTGTGTAATAATTATATGTTGTTAGTATAAAATATTTTTTAATTTTATATTAAAATAAAATACTTTTAAATCACCATTTAATAAAAATAGTGATAACCATAAAAAAAATTGATAATGTGATAAAATAGTGAGTTCTTTTTGTATATCAATGTAAAATAATTTCGTATGTATAATATATTAGTAATTATATTAGAACATAATTTTAAACACAAATACATGTGGTTTTTATATAATCTATCTTTTCATTTAATTTTTTAATTTTTTATTTTTCATACAATCTCTCTTCATTTAATTTCTTCCTCTTTTTATTTTCTCCTTTTTTATCTCTTTTTTTTACTTTTTTTTTCTCAATAAAAATAAACTTCACACATTCATCTTTTTTTTCTTTCATAATTCCTCCTTTTTGTTTTTATTTACTTATTTTAATCAAATTTTTTATGAAGTAACTTGGACATTCTAATCAAACAAACTGTAAATATGATTAATGACTTAAAATAATATAATTAATTTTTTACACAATTTGGTTAATGAATTTGAACATAAAGTTTGGTATTCTAATAAAACAACATAAATCTGATTAATGGCTTTAAGAAATATGGTTAATATTGTGAACTACATAGTTAATGAATTCGAACTGACAATTTGGGCAATATAATCAAACAATATATAAATTTGTTTAATAACTTAAAACAATATGGTCCTTGCACAACTTGGTTAAAGTTTGGTCATTCTAATCAAACAATATAAATTTAGTTAATAGTTTTAAGAAACATGGTTAATATTGTGAACAAGTTGGTTAATAAATTCGACCTGAAAATTTGAGCATTATAATCAAATAAGATATAAACTTAGTTAATGACTTAAAACAATATGGTTATACATACCAATAACAATAACAGTGACGAAACTTAATATTTAGACATAAATAATTGACATGGATTAACAATTCACAACCCTAATTTTTAGACAAAAATAATGCATTAATAACCTATTATACTTTATTAACCAGTAATGTTTACACTATTAACAAAAAAAAGAAACACACAAAAAACCTAGAAAACTATGTATGAGTCAAGAACAACAAAAGTAAACAATTAAGAAAATATCAGAAGAACTAAAATAAAATAAAAATTTATTTTAAAAAATAAAATAAAAATATAAGAAGTGTAGATTTATAGAGCAATGTGTACAAAATACAAGTGAAAAATAGAATATAGGTCAACATAAAAATTAATTGATTGATCCAAAAAGAAGAGATAGAGAAAAGAGAGAACGAGAGAGAAAGGAGATGGATGAAGATGAAAAGAAAGAGAGAAGAGAGAGAGAATAGATAAACGATTATCTTGTTTAATTTGATTTTATTATTAATCAATGAAGAGAGAATAATAGGGTGTATTAATTAAAAGATAATATAATTGTGTATAATATATTTGTACAATGTATAGGTGTACATTAGTTGTATTTGTATTTAAAATTGTGTTTAAATAACATTTCTCATAGTATATATATATATTTTTCTATTCTTCAATTTTTTTAATAAGATAGATAGTTTTATTAAAAAAATTAAGTACAAGATCTAAACTACTCTGGTTAATTTGATTCATCGAAAGTAGTGGTATCTAAATTGTATTAATTTGATTCATTGAAAGTAGTGGTATCTAAATTGTATCATAAGTCCGATTCAAATGGTATATAGAATAATGTGTAATAAAGATAAATTAATAAATTATTTCTTTCTACTTTATTAACAAGTACTTTTTTTATAATTTTTTTTATTTAAATAAAAGCAAAAGTCAATAATTGCAATTATATTTAATACATTTATTTTCGAAATATTCTTTAAGTTAAATTCAATTAAGAGAAATGATAATAAATACTCAATGTAAGAAGTGTAGATTTAGAGAGCAATGTTTAAAAAATACAAGTGAAAAATAGAATATAGGTCGACATAAAAATTAATTGATTGATACAAAAAGAAGAGATAGAGAATAGAGAGAACGAGAGAGAAAGGAGATGGATGAAGATGAAAAGAAAGAGAGAAGAGAGAGAGAATAGATAGACGATGATCTTGTTTAATTTGATTTTATTATTAATCAACGAAGAAAGAGTAATAGGGTGTATTAATGAAAAGAGAATATAATTGTGTATAATATATTTGTACAATGTATATGTGTACATTAGTTGTATTTGTATTTAAAATTGTATTTAAATAACATTTCTCATAATATATATATTCTTCTATTCTTCAATTTTTTTAATAAGATAAATAGTTTTATTAAAAAAATTAAGTACAAGATCTAAACTACTCTGATTAATTTGATTCATTAAAAGTAGTGGTATCTAAATTGTATCATAAGTCCGATTCGAATGGTATATAGAACAATGTGTAATAAAGATAAATTAATAAATTACTTCTTTCTACTTTATTAACAAGTACTTTTTTTTATAATTTTTTTGATTTAAATAAAAGCAAAAGTCAATAATTGCAATTATATTTAATACATTTATTTTTGAAATATTCTTTAAGTTAAATTCAATTAAGAGAAATAATAATAAATACTTAATTATATAATTAAAAAATAAAGTATATTTTTGAAAATAATAGACTTTTAAATAATATTTAATAAGTAAACTAGCATTTTAATCATGTAAATATGTCTATTTGATTACTTTTGGAGTTGTTGAAAATTTAAATTAATTATTAAAATAAGTTATAAAAAATACAATTTATCATTAAAAAATTATTTAAAATATATAATTTACCGTATAAATAATATGTAATAATTATAATATCAGCGACAAATTAATTAATATTTTAATAATTTAATAATTAATTTAAAATTTATTAAATCAATGACTAAAACAACAGTAGTATTTTATATGTTTGTAAATTAAAATTAATATTTAATAGTTCCATAGCTGTTAACTTTACTTACTTTACATGAGAAGCAATGATTACACGGTAGTACTGTACCAATTGCCATGTTCAATTCCCCACAACCGCCCGTTGAATATATATGATCTTGATTTACTACGGACACGACAATGACGCATTCATGTAATTAGTAGTATAATTAAAATTAAATGATTTAAATTTAATTTTTATTTATACAATAAAAACAAATAATCATTTATTTTATTATTAAATTAAAATCGAATGATTAACTTTATCGATGTCTCCTCTAAGTGAATGTAGAAGCTGTAAGTAAACAAAATAAATTCAATCAATTCAAACATTTAAACTAATCCAACTTGAAAATTACCCGTTATTTTAGGTTTGAGTAAAAAATCAAATCAAACCAATATAAATCAAAGATTATTGATTCGAGTATTAGATTTTAGTTTTAAAAATCAATAAAAACAAAATGAAACTAATACTATTCATATTTTCTTTATATATTTAATTTTTACATATAAATGTGATTGAATATAATAACTTTTTTTTTTTTATATATATCAATCATACTTATTAATCATTAAACCCAAGTGATATCCTTACAAACACACTCTATTGCGCAACATCATCTCATTTCTCACTAGTATGACGGGTATCAACCTCTTCAATTCTCGCCAGACCGTCCACATCCCACTCGTTGAAATTGCGTTGTCCACCCCGCTCTCACAATTCCTTCATTTTCCTTCTCTCGACTATTTCTCACCGTTGTGACCTCCTCTCTGTTTTTTTGTTTTTATTTTTTTTTATCACAATTTGTCTATCTCCATTCAGGTAACAAAGTTTATTCTTTTTTGTTATTTCTTTTTTCTATTTTGATTATCATTTTTTATTGTGTTGTACGTTCAGTAAAGTTTTAATTGTTATTTCCTATTTTGTTGTACTTTGATTGTCGTCTATTTTGATTATTATTTACTTTTTATGTTTTGATGACTTTTCTATTTTGATTGTTGTCTCCATATTTAGAGTGTGTTAGTTTTACCACTAAACTCTTTAAAACAAAAAAAAAAAATACATTGATATTGCATTCACTAAAATAAAATGTTGTTTTAGATTTGTAGGTAATTTTAAGTTGAGCAAATGACAAATGAAAATGGAAGTGGAAATGGAAGTTACAGATGAAGTAATTCACAAAGTGAGAATGCGGCAACTCCAGTTTCAATTCCGAAAACAATTGCAACACAACAAGGAGCAATAGAAGATTCAATTCTAAAACTAGAGTTGGTTGCACAACAAGAGGTATTGAAACAAAAATCTAGTAGACTTCATTCTTCAGTTTGAGAGCACTTTAAAAGAATAAAAATAAGGTTGAATCTAATTATTGTAGAAAAATGTATGCATGCAATAGTTCTAGTCGTGGAACCACTAACATGAATAAACATTATAAGGTCATCCTTAAAAATTCAAATCGGGTAGTTGATAAGAACAAAAAACACTTATTGTAGGAAATGATTGTGAATATGACCCATACATAATTGTTAGTTTTGAGCTTGTCAAATTTAGTTAAGATATGATTTGTTCAGCTATAGAAAAGATGATAGTTATGGATGAACTTGTTTTTAAACATATCAAAAATGAAGGATTTAAATACTGTATGAGTGTGACTTATCATAGATTTAAAGTTATTTGTCGTATTACAATTGCTAAAGATTGCATGCTTTTGTATAACGATGAGAAAGAAAAGTTTAAAAGCTTATTGTCTGCGAATAAACAAATGGCTTTCTTTACCACATATTGTTGGACACCGATCCAAATTTTGAATTATATGTGTGTTACTACCTATTATATTGATGAGGGTTGGGAGTTGAATAAGAAGATATTGAGTTTTTGTTTGATTTCTGATCACAAATGAGAAATCATTGGGAAAACCTTAGAGAAGTGCTTGAAAGATTGGGAGATAAAAAATGTTTGTTGTGTAATTGTTGATAATGCAAATGTTAATATTGTTGTTATCACATACTTAGTTAGATGGATGGATGAATGATTTAAATAGTCGTAGTTTGTTAAAGGGGGAGTTCATACACATGAATGTTGTGCTCATATTTTGAATTTGATTGTTAGTGACGACTTAACTACCATCGACTCACCAATTAAAAAGATAAGGGTTGTTTGCAAGTTTGTTAAGATTGATCTGGCTAGGCTTGCTAGTTTTAAAAAGTGTGCAAAAGAATGTAATATAGATTGTAAGACAGTTATAGCTCTTGATATTCAAATTTGTTGGAACTCTACCTATTTGATGTTAGAAGTTGTTGTGAAATATGAAAAGACATTTAATCAACTTTGATATCAAGATAATTCATTTGTTGTGTTTTTTCTAGTGAATAAGTAGATATTTCTAATCATTTTGATTAAGAACGTGCACATGTATTTATGAATTTTTTAAAGATATTTTATAATGCAACTCTTTCTTTTTGTGGTTCATTGCATGCTACATCTAATACATTCTTCAAAAAGTTGTGTGACATTTATAAGTCATTAAAGAAATGGACTATAACGAGGATGAAAAGTTGAGGACGATGACAACAAATATGCAAGTGAAGCTTAACAAGTATTGAGAGTAATGTTATAAATTATTTTTTGTTTGTAGTTATTTTTCTAGATCCCATTATAAGTATGAATATATTGAGTTTTGTTTTACTAAGATCATGACAATGATAAGTGCAAAGATATGTTGAAAATATTAAAAGATATTGTCAAGAAATTGTTTGAGCATTATGTGATTGAATATCTCATTCCTAGTTATGAAAATGAGTTTAGTAGTGTAGCCTCAAGAATTGGTACACAAACTAACACAAATAAGTCTTTTAATGATGTTGATTCGGATACTGCTTTTAGATTGAGTATGAAGAAAATTCAAACAAACGTGCAAAAGAGTTAGATGGATATGTATATTAAAGCTGAAGATATCAAAAATTATTTTCATATTTTACAGTGGTGGGAAGAGAAATCTAAAAAACATTATGTCATCTCCTGCATAACTAGAGATATATTAGTTATTATAGTGTCTACATTGTTATATGAGTCTGCATTTAGTACAAGAGGTCGCATACTTGATTCATTTCGTAGTAGTTTGAATTCTACTACTGTTGAAATTTTGATTTATACCTTAAATTGGATAAGAAATCCAAAGATAATTGATTTAAGAGCACAAATAGACGAAATGCAATAACTTGAAGCATAAATGAAAGTTGATTTGTAACTCAACTCTTATTTTTGTTCACTTTGTTATTATATTTCATTATATTATCAAATTAATTTATTGTTGATCATGTGTTTCAATTTTTAGAAATTACTAAATTACGTATTACTAGTCAACTAAATTGTGTGTTTAAATCCTCATTTAGAATTTAGTCAACAAATTATGATTTAATTTGACACATTACTGTATGTTTTATATTTTAGTTTGAGTTGTTATTGTACTATGTTATTTCAAATTATGTTTTAGGAGACCAAATTATGAAATGTACTGCATATTTTGTTTTAATTTTATAGATTATTAAATTATAAGTTGGTTAGTTATTGTAAATTTTATTTAAAAAAAAAATTAAAATGATTGTTGTACTTGTCTATTGTTTTTTTATTCCGCCAAAAATTGAAATTTTTATTTTTTGTATTTTTTTTAAATCCAATCAGCCGAAGTGAATTAACTCGTTTATTGTCAGTTTAATTTAATTCGAATTCAGTTATAAAAAACAAGTTAAATCGAACCGACTAACTCGCACAAATTTCATTAGTTTTGAATTCATTTTTCGCAAAAAGACAAATCAAAACAATCCATTACACCACTACGACGTGAATACGTGAAAGTGTCAAAACCATCCACGGCAAGAAATCTGATTTCGAACGTAGCAATTTCAATAAAAGAGCAGTGATAGTACAAAGTGGAATACTCCCTAAAAATATTCGGTGGCTTTTTTTTACTGCAAGTACTCCATTCATTTGTGATTTGTAAAGTCACATTATTCGTTGTTTATACAAGTGAAGTTTTAAAGGCTTGCATTTATTGTACGCGGTGCTGCCAAAAAACAGAAAAAAGTGATTGAGTTTTTGATCGGGGTTATTTTGGCCACACCAACCCAACTTTTACATAAAATCAAGACTTCTTAATGTGCAAATAGAAAAAATTATTTATAAATGAAGTCTGAGGGAGTATTAATCTCTTTCTTTTATTTATAATTTTTGTCATATATATAAAATGAAAAAATATACATTCATTGTAAAATTAAAATTGGTCTGAAATTTGCATTTCAATTAATAAAAATTAAAAAAAATATATTTTCAATACAAAATTTCTATTTATCGATTCTTAACAAAAATCCTAAGGGTCCACACTATCAAAATTCCTTATTATATTTTTTCTGGGGTGCAAATATATATTATTATAAAGAAAAATATAATTTGTTTTCAATGTCATTTGTAACTACTTTATTTTATATACATGTCACCTCTTGTCTCAATTATAAATAAAAAATTAAAGATTTTTCAATCACATTTATAAAATAAAATAAAAACTTTTAAGATGTATTCATTATATAAATAGTATATTTATATAAATATTTATAAAATATTAGTAATAAATAAATTTATCGGCATTTTTATTTTTATTTTTATAATTGAAACATTTTTTATGAAAAAATTTCACCTCCTTTGAGACCAACTTCACCGGTACACACCTCTACTTTTCACATATGAACCCACTTCTTATTTGTTTTTAACACTTTTGTTAGTTACACTCATCTTTTTTTCCAATTATACCTAAATTGATTACGTGAACTTAATTCCCATATCCATATAAACTTAAATTTAATTTACTATATGCATCAATTTAATTTTATGTGAACCCAATTCACCTAAATCCTATTTAGATGTAATTGGAAAAAGAAAAAAAACAGAGTGTAATTATCGACAGTGACTGTTTAATGAAGTAACAAACACTCGCCACTTACATTTGTTTAACACCAATGAATATGGAATGTGTAACTTGTTGATTGAACTAACAAGACAGATGGTTTTTGAAAATATAAATTGGTCTTCGCTGTTCAAGATTGGTTCGTAAAATTTCTCTATGATTAGTAAAAAAGACCATGCTCCGATTTTCAGTGAAAATCATAACTGAAAACAAGAAACACAGCTCTAGGTAGGATAACCTGAAAACTTCAGCTTTACATCCTCCAAACTTTATAACATTGCAGCAAACAAGCAGGCAAAATTTCTATTCGGAACAAGTAAAATGCCAGATAAGTTGCCGATCTGTTTACAAATTACTTATTGTTTATATCTGATGCTTAAGATAAACAGTAGTTAATGGTCATTATCTGCGGCTCTCTTTCATCGAAACACTAATTAAGCATTCTTTTGGGCAGGTTTCTTGGAATTGTTTTTCCGCCGGACCTTCACCAAAGCTTTTTGTAAATCCTAAATCATAGAAAAGAGGAGATCATTCAAATCAGTCATGCTGCAAAATTTTCCTAAAGATGACACAATAATTATTATTATAAAAAATTATATTTGTAATTCACCAAGCCCTACTGACCCAAGACAAACTACTCACAAGGTTAGCCAGATGAGAACTGGCTCAAATGTGCCTAAGGCCTCCTCCAAGAAGAATTTCCGGATGGCAATGGCTCTCATACTATTTTAATCACTCTTGATCACAACTAGCCCAAGACAAGAACATCCTACTACCAAGTACCAACAAGGCCTAAAGGCTTGCCCAGTAGCCAGCATCATCTTGAAGTCTTCTAATTTCAATCCAGTCATAGGGAGACTTGGGGTGGGGTATCAAATATAAATTGTAAGTAATGAATGAAGTGAAGAGTCACTTCAGACTAGAGACATAAAAGTTGTAAAATTTGTTTTCTCAAAAATGGTTTCCAATTTGGGCCAGCCAACTTAGCAGCCAAGACACTTTGTCGGTAAAACCTTGCACAAAATAGCTTTTAACAAAATCCGAAAAATGCAACTGAAGTAGTTTTTCACAAGAACAATAACAGTTCTCGATAGAACAAGCACACTTAATGCAAATGTAAATTAGCTGCTTCAACAAATGATTTCTTGAACATCAAATCTCATGTACTATATATTAAACCTACAAATTAGTACAAAACCTATTTTTTTGGAACATTGTAAGTTAGGCATATATTTACCTCGATAGACTCATTTTGAATTGACCCATGGGTCCAAAGATTCTCCAAATTGTAGTAAGCTCTTGCTTTTTCATCGAGTGCATGAACAACCACTTTCCCTGAACAAAAGAAATGAATCAGTACGGAAAACAAGGCATGGATAGAACCAAACCAAACAACTAATTTCAAGTTTTTTATAACGAAAAAAAAAAAAGAAACAGTCACTAACACAGAATATCATAGATTATCCTCCACCAGAGATTGTTAGATAATTTATTCTTCACTCTTTAACCAAAAATGGCAGGGAAAAAACTATTATAACCCAAAATCAAATAATATTGAGATCTTTTTCTTTGATGCCTTGTCATGCCACATGATGCTGCCCTAAGCAATGGAAGGAGTGAACTTGTAAGTGACCCATAATAGGTTTGTTGAATTGCAGCATTCCCACTGGATTGTGGATACAAAGGATCAAGCAACAATGACATAGTAGTTGAAGAATCCAAAAATTTCTTCAGTTTATTATTCAATACGAGGGCCATGCACACGATGCATACTCGAGAATGGTGATTCTCTCCATTCAAGAGTGGAAAGACGAGAATAAGTACAGGACTTTAGTTTAGATGAAGTGAGGATTCTGAAGGTCGAGAATGGGTTTAGAAGCCACAAATTCCATGGAATAACCACGTAGAGTGTGGAGAGAAAATCAGAGGATGCAGAAGGCAGAATCTGACACGACGTTGACAATAAAATCAGTATATCACCGATTGGACATCATATTGGTATGTGCTTATACACACAAGGTTACACTCCGTTAATTTACATTTGTCCATAGAGTCAGCATCCTAACTCGTGTCTAACCTGCATATATAGTCATTACTCATTACTACTAAGAAATTAATTAGGATATAGAAAAACAGAATCCTCTAAGCTGCATAAGTATTTGCATACTGGTTTATTGTTGATAACATGAGAGAACAATTCTCAGTCTCACCCTCAACTAAGAATGTAATGAATGATAATGATATGCACATTACAGGCCATTATGATTACTATCATTTTCCGGCCACAGGGTTCTGCTAAATTTAGTGGATTTTTCAAATTCAACAAAATGAATGGATGTGAACCAAAGATTACAAAAATCATCATATACCAGAGTCAATGACAATCCACTTTCCACCCGCTGACCCTTCCACACTAGGTAGCATCATTCGCTCAACTCCTTTCTGCTTTTGCTTAGCCTGGTCACACAAAACTATTAGGATGCAAAAAGAAAAAAAAGACTATTCAGTTTTTCAAGTTCAGTCAGAAAATTTTAAACCCAGAAGTACTTTAATCTAATCATTCATCACACATTAGATAAAAAACAATAATTAATCATCACATAGCGTTGTCAAATGGCGACTATGTCTATAGTCGCACCATATTAGCTATATCATAGCAGAATTTTGACGAAATTTGAACAAACCACTATTTGGTAGTAGACAAAACTGTCAAATGTCCTCGCATAGTTTAATGGACAGAGAGAAATACAAAATAGGGTGTGAAAAAGAAGAAACTAACGAACATGCCTTGTAAATTAGGGCTTGAGCGATATTCTTTACATGCCAGGTTGATCTGCCAGTGGCGAGTACCATGAAATCAGCCCAATCGCAGTGTTTGGGAACTGGTATAACCTTCACGTCATCAGCTTTAACGTCCGTCAAAACCTTCTCGATCTCTTGAAGATCCAGGACGCATTTATTGACGCCGCCGTCAATGTTGACGGTAGTAGACAGAGAGGAAAACCCTAGCTTCCATGGTTGAAGAAGGGTGTGAGAATTCGACGCACAACGAGCTCGCAGAAGTGCCAACATTGGAGTGCGCACCGAATTGTTCCAACTCCGACCTGTTCTTTCTTGCTACCTGTTGCGATCTCACTTGCGCGCGGTGGATTTGACGGTGGTGTTGGAAGTATTGAACGGTGATGGGAGGTAATGAGGGACGGGGTTTAATTCAAGATTAGGTTCCTAAAGTGTTTCGGGTCACGGGGTCTGTGCCGATGAAAACCGGTTTTAAACTCTTGACCCATTTTTTATGGGGACCAAAATAATTATTAAGTAAATTATTTATATTTATAATCATGGTTGTACAAATATACTCTTCTTAATTAATAAAATATATACACTCTTCAAAATATTATAGTATTTAAAGAATAATTAAATATATTTTTAGTCATTTAAATATATAAATTTATTTTTATAGTTTTATTTAGAGTTTAGTTTTTTAAATTTTTTATTATTAATTTTAGTAGCATTTTTTATAAAAATTTATATTGTTGTTCTAATTAACTTTTTAATGATATATTTTTTTAACTTTAAAATATTATTAATTTAATTATTTAATTTTTAATTTAAAGTTGTATATTCTTTTATAAATATTTAAAATTAAATAATTAAACTAATAATATTTTAAAATTTTATTAAAGATATGTCATCGTAAAAAATCACTTCAAATATTTGACGTACAAAAAAATACTTAAAAAAAAAATAGAGATTAATATTGAACGCCTAAAATTTAAAGAACTAAAGTAAAAGTTTATATATTTAAAGGACTTAAAAATATATTTAATCTGTTAAAAAATTAATTTAAATTTAAATATAGAAAATACTTAA
>JBBPBS010000276.1:13706367-13737575 GCA_037974835.1 Cicer judaicum
GAAAGTTTTTTTTTTTGTTTGGTTCACATACATGCAGATATAATTTTATTTTAAAATAGTCTTTTTATTCAACTTCTGCTATAAAAATTGTAATACTGTTAAACTTAAATATAATTAAAACATAATTTTTTTAACTTAAAAATAAATCACCAATATAATCAAATTATAACATTTTTAAACCTAAAATTAACTCCAAATATTTTTTTTCTCCCGTAAAAAAACCTAAAATTAACAACTTCAAAATGATTTTTTTCGAAATTGTTGTTTCACAATTATAACATCAACAGTAATAGGTCAATTGCAAGATTGCAATGTGTATTGTATTATTAAATATAGTGAAGATATTAAGATAGTATCTGTAGTTTTTCTTTTTTAATTGTTGGTTCAACATTTTTTTTAGTTTTTACCTTCTATTATAATGGTTTCAAGGTGAAATACACTTTGGAGATTTATTGATTGACCTGATTTTTAAATTCATTGACTAGATTCTTGGTGGAACCGAAACTACTCAAAATCGAAATTGGAATGTTAGTTGGAATCGAAAAATGATCTAATGTGATAATTGATAAATCAAAATTCAATTCATTGATAGTAGAAATAATCGGTTCATCGTTTTGAACCAATGCTCAATCGTTAGCTTCAATTTCACGTTTTCTATCCATGAGCGCAAAGAAAATTAAAGCGAATCAATCGAAAGAAGAAACAAATATTCACAATTTTGTACTAATATTGTATTTGGAACTCAAACCTTAATTTACGTAGGATTGTAGTTTTTTAGGGAAGAATAATGAAACATTTGGGGGAGACTAATAAAACGTTTGGGGGATTAATTTTAGATTTTTTTAGAGAAGAAGAATGAAACATATAGTGTTAATTTTAGGTTAAAAATTGAGGATTTATTTTTAGGTTAAAAAAATTATATTTATATTTAACGGTGTTACAATTTTTATAACAGAAGTTTGATGGAATAAATATTTTAAAATAAAATTATATTTGCAAGGACATAAATTAAATAAAAAAAATTATAAAAACTAAAATAAAAACAATTATAATTGCAAGGATCAAATATTATTTAAAATATTTTTAATTGACGTGGATATTTTCCACTGAGAAAGTTATTTCTTTATACAACTCGTTAAAAAATAATAAAAATAACTTTTTTATATTTTAATTATTTCAAAAAAATATAGACAATTATTTACTTTAAAAGTTATTTAAATGTTTATTAACTAATAAAATTAACACAATTTTCAAAAATAAAAATATTAATTATTTTCACGTAGGTCAACTTAATAGTGGGGGCACTTAATATGCCTTCATATATTTTTGCCGTGGATCATTTTACATTATACTAACTAAACGAGTTTGTTGAGACAAGTTATCTCAATAATTCATGGTAGTTGTTGGTAAAGAAAATAGACTATATACAAAAAAAAGTAAAAAATAAAAACTCCAACCACTTTATCAGTGGTGTTTGAATTTCTTACTATTCCAATTAACTACATATTATTATTATCCACTCTTAAGATAATGATGTATGATTATGGTAATGGAGTTACATTATATTTACATGTTTCATTAGGGATTACATAAATTTTAGAATCATTAAAATTATTAAATTCACATATGTGAAGTGTTCAAATCTAACTATTAATACATTAACAAAACGATGTCAAAATAATTATTCAATTTTCTCGCATCTAAATTATTGTTTTTAAAATTTATCATTCAACTTAAGACAAATATATCAAACTATAGTTATTATTTATTAATTATTATTATGAAATTAAATATAAATTAATTGATAATGAAAAATTGATGTAATTAACATATATTTAAACTTTTAAATTTTCACTTTTAAATATATTATAACCGAACTTGATTTAGTTATCCATTATAGGAAGAGAGTTTGATACTTAAAGCTCAATCGTTAGAAGCGGAATGTGCACCTATTTGAGCTTTCATCCGCATGTGTGTCACTATCAAGTCAATTTCTATCAGATTGGAAATCATTTTCATCTATTTTCTCTCAACTGTCATAAATTTAGTAAATACAAAAGTAGCTTTTTTCTTACACTGCTATAATTTTACTTGGATTTTATTATTCTATAAAAAAAGTTATACGTATTATATCACCACATTATAAAATCAAATAACTATAGTTATTTAATTAGTATATTTATTTTATAAAACTGTCCTTTATATAGCTGTGCTATTTAATTATTTGTAACCACCACAGTCCGAGTCTCCTTTTTTTTTTTTTAAACCGAATCTCCTTTTTTTTTAAAGTGTTTTATTGAGAGAACAATGAATATTTTATACCAGTGGTCAAATATTTGTTGGATTCTACAACTATGATTTATTTTAGACTGGATTCTATAATTATGATTAGCAATTTTTGACTCGACTTTATGCATTAATATTTTTGTCCTTCTAAGATTTTTTCTCCATGTTTTGCCGTTGAAGATAAGGTTACCTGGTAATACAATATTGGCAAATTCCTTAAAATTATGTTATATATATATACTAGGTACATTTACTCACATATCTTACTTAATTTGTGTAAATATCATAAATAAAAAGAAGCTAAACAAAAAAAAAGAAACAAAAAAAAATTGGATGCATGTTGTAGAGGGAAGCAGCAAAATCCAACAACAACAACACATGTTTTTGGTATTATTCTTATTCTTAAAATCCAGTCTATAATCGTAAAGTGTGTGTTATTTTTTAAACGTTTAATAAACAAGTAAGTTACTTGAAGAAAAACGAATTTGTGAGGAGAGAGAAGAATAGAACAATTTTTATTTTTATTTTGTTTTTGTTGCAACCGTTGGATCATTCTAGTTTTCGATCTGTACTTTGGTCGCTGAGACATAGCCATGAATGCTATAGATCCGAGTGTTTGTTACAACATTCGTCGCATTGTAATTGGCATATAAGCTCTGTTTTATCTTCTTCATATACTTGGGATCTTAAGCGCACTCTTCAAATTTCCACGCTGGCGTTGAACCAATTTGACTTGTGCGAATTCGGTAAGTCAAGATCTGCTGCTACTTTTTCAACTTCAATGGTGACTTATTGTGTTACGAGGATGAATTTCGAGTTCAATTTGGTATTCTTTTAACTGTGAGTCCCATAATTGGGATCTCTCTAACATGTAAATTTTTTAGGGTTTCATGGGTCAATTTTGTTTTTGGTCATTTTGTGAATGTTTAGCCATTATTGCTTTTTTAATGGTACAGTTTTTCCTATTTCCAACGAGTCACTATTTTAATACGTTGAATTTGCTTTAATTTATTTGTATAATAATATATATGGTAGTAGTATAAGGTTTTTTTTATGACTCAGTCACAATTAGTATGATGACAGTGTATCTTGTGTATTTGGAAATAGCTGTTAAATTAATCTAATGAACCAATAGAAGATAGCAAATGGTGAACCTTTTTTCCAAGAAAGTGATGATTGGGGCTTGAATTTGTTGTAGGTTTGAGGTAAATTATGGGTTGGTGCTCAGTTGGGTGCAGAAAAGTTTTATATTTTGTGGCTTGTTTGGAGGTGTTGAGGTAGTAACACTTGCCTGATACTAAATTGGGTAGCGGAAATGCCACCTTCCCCGGCATTGAGATACTCTCCTGGGAGAGAGGCGAGGGGAGATGGTCACAAGCGGGGGCGTAGTCTCGAAAGTGGAATACTTTTCCGGGAGAAAGATGACGATCTTGCTTTGTTCAATGAAATGCAGTCCAAAGAAAGAGATGGTTTTTTGCTTCAGTCTTCAGATGACTTGGAAGACTCATTCGGTAACTTTCTTTAATGATATCCTATGAAGATAATGTGCCTTTATTTGGTTGCTTCATTTGGGTGATACATTCATTCATTTCTTACTATTTATCTTGGGTATTATCTTACAGCTACAAAGTTGAGGCATTTTTCTGATGTCAACGTTGGAATCTCCATTCCTGGTCGGCGAGAAACTAGTGACTTGCTTAATATAGACGGTGACAAAAATGATTATGACTGGTGGGCTATATTCCTTATTTGTATTGTTATCGAATGTTATAATTCTGATTCTAACTGTTTGCAATTGCCTTTTATTTCACATGAATATTGAATAATCATTCATGTGGTTGGGCAATAATACAAGTTCATGAGTTGATTGTAACTGTTTGGAACTGTCTTTATTTATATGTTAAGAATGCATAGATGTGGTTAGATTAACTTCAATGTGGTCAATTGATTTCTGGTCACCACTGCTTACGTCGCTGATGCAATGTTTGTATCATTCATTAAAGGTTATTGACACCCCCAGATACGCCACTATTTCCTTCATTAGATGATGATCCACCACCAACTAATGTTTCAAGCAGAGGAAGGCCTCAGAGTAAAGCCATTTCCATATCAAGATCTTCTACGGTGAGATTTTGAATCTGTATGTATTATCAGATTCCTGCATAGTTAAATTATTAGGAAAAGTTCCTTCAGACCTTTTTTTCTTTTCAACCTCAAGTAATGTAATTGAGCTTATACTCCTCATTCATCATATGTTGGATGCCCTTGTGTTTCAGATGGAAAAAAGTTACAGAAGCAGTAGGGGTAGTGCAAGTCCAAATCGTTTAAGTCCATCTCCTCGTTCGGGAACTAATACATTGCAAGCAAGGGGAAGGCCTTCATCAGTGCCAAATTACAGTCCAACTTCAAGTATACGGTATGCGACTCCATCAAGAAGACCATCACCACCTCCAAATAAGCCCACGACGCCTGCTTCCAAGTCTTCCAATTTTACTCCGCGGAGGATGAGCACTGGTTCCAGCAGCTCTGTTGTCTCATCTGGAGTTAGGGGAACTTCACCCGTGAAGACAAGTCGTGGAAACTCTGCATCACCAAAGATAAGGGCATGGCAAACTAATATACCTGGCTTCTCTTCTGAAGCTCCTCCCAATCTTCGGACTTCTTTGTCCGATCGACCAGCATCGTATGTGAGGGGTTCATCTCCAGCATCCAGAAATGGTAGGGAGTCCACCTCCAAATCCAGCAGACAATCGATGTCTCCAACTCCTTCTAGGAGCAGTAGCTCTATGCATAGTCATGATCGAGACCGATTCAGCACACGCAGCAAAGGTTCTGTTGCATCATCTGGTGATGATGATCTAGACTCTCTTCACTCCATCCCAGTGGGTAGCTTAGACAAATTGACTTCAAGAAGGGATCATTCATCTTCAACCAGCAGAACTCCTGCCATTTCCAAGAAATCACCCAGGATGGTGTCACCAAATTCTGCTCCTAAAAAATCATTCGACTCTGCTTTTCGTCAAATGGTATTTTGTCATCTAATTCACTTAAATCAATTTCCTTTCTCATCACTGTATGGGTTTACTGCCAATTTGTTGGACGGGAATCATGAAGTTTTTAGTTTCATACCATTTAAGAATTAGTGCCTTTTAAGGTAGCACTACTCCCTTTGGACTCATTTATAAGCAAAAATATCTACTTTCACACTTATTAAGAATGATAGTTAAGTGTATTTAATTTTCTTGATTTCGTGTAAAAAAAAAAGACATACAGTTACTAACCCACTCCTAATTATAATGCCTCACAACATTAAGGAATCAATTTAAGAGTATTTTTTGAAATAATAACATAAAATGTGGATAGAGAACATTTGCTTATATTTGAATCCAACAAATGTAGGCACTCTTTTACGTATAATTGAGTGCTGAGGGAGTAACTGGGACACATCTTCAACACTCTCCCCCTTACCATTCTTTAGTACTATTGATTTTTAGTTGCGCCTTTTTATGCTTGATTTCAGATGCATGTTTCTTACCTGGGTATATTCATTTTTCAAATCACACATGATTAGACAACTATTCCAAGCCAATTGATTCAACATTAAGTCATGGATTCTTATTAAGCCATTATTGAGTTTATTTGGTGGCCTGTGTAGTGTGTATAATATAACATGCTTGCACTAGCAATAGCATATAACTGGATTTTCCATTGGTTGAAACTTAGATACTTGAAACTTTGATGGTCTTTGTGGTTTTGGTGTGAATGTGAACAAGGAAGTTTTGGTGTCCTATTTGGTATAACCTGTGCAATTCTCCATGCTCCCTCCCTTTAACTACAATTTCTTTTAGTAGTCATATTTAATATCTACTTATTTTTGTTAGTTAATCATTAAAATGCCATGCAGGATAGAAAAAGTCCTCAGAACATGTTCAGGCAACTATTATCAAGTGTTCCTAGTACAACCCTTTATGCTGGAAAAGCAAATTCTGCACATCGTTCCCTTGTATCTAGGAATTCCTCCATCTCATCAAACAGCCATACAACATTTGATCGAGTTACAACTTTTGCTCTAGATACTGCAGGGATTGACCATAATCAAGATGATATGGCAAGTGAAACTGATAAGATGTCATATCCTGATTTACATGAAGAAGTGTTTGCCTTTGATAACATTGATGCATTAAATGAAAATATTAAGCATGCGCTCAACGAGGAATCTGTCGATATCCTGCAAAAGCAAAACAGAGGCTCCAGGAATGTTTTTCGTGCAACTGAAGCTGAGGATTCTGTTTACTATGCTCATATCGATGCTGAAGGCAATGAAAGTTCAGAAACTTCACGTATCAGAGACGTCATTTCTGAAACTCGTAGTTTTGAAAATACAGCAATCTGTTCTCAATGTGGTTGTTGTTATCAAATCATTAATCAAGCTGAGAACAATATTGAGCTTTGTCCAGAATGCAGCAGGAAAACCTCATTGTTGAGAGTCATCCTCCCTGAGACAATGTTGGCTGTATCTGAAGGTTCTTCAGTGATTTCTGCAATCATGCCTAAAGAAGAAAAATCATTATCTGAAACAAGCCAACTATGGGATGTATCTGAACTGCCTCAAGAGACAGATGCGGGTAACTTGAGGTTTCCTCTGGGCGAACATGATTATGAGGAAAGTCAAACTTCATGCAGTGAACTAAACCTGGTTCACTCACAAAACAATTCAATTCCAAGTTCATTGAGGGAGGGATATGAGCAGATGACTGCAAACCAGCTAGAGATGAATGGATCAGGAGGTGATTGCAAGAAGTGTGACGAGGAATTTGGGGATCACCAGTTGTATCACTATAGTGATCGCCCAAATATGAATACGGATCCCACGGAAGGCACCGGCATTTCTGTACTGCTGAAAAGGTCCAGCAGCAATAAAGGACCTATAGTTCGGGCCAGGACTTTTACCGCCACAACCATATCTTATGATGACCTGTCTCTTTCAAGAGACAGTTTAAACAGTATTAGAAGCTCGACAAGACCTGGAAGTTATTCTGCCTCGCCATCGACTGATTTTAGCTCTACTAGACATACAGAGTTTCGTATGCCCAGGCAGTTGAGTGGCAGGAAGTTGGACAGGGACTGCGGATACGACTTAAGGATCAAGGCTCCAAGCACTGGTTCATCTTTCTCTATAACTTCAAACCATTCTCACCATGAAGTAGGTCTTGCAACTCGAGAAACTTCCGGCAATACAGAATATAACCTTGTGGAGGAGATACCCCAAGTTCTTCGAGAAAATCAAGCTTCAGGAAATGCAATGACCGGTGTAGCTGATGCGTCTCCTACCCATCCAACTGCTGTTGAGGAAGATAAATTAGAAAATGATGATAATTGTAGAGGAAATAATGCTTGCAGCTCAGAAATTTTAACACAGGAGGATTGTGTTCAGCCCGATGACAATTTAGTAACCTCATTTACAAATCCTAGGGATTGTATTTCATATGAAAATTTTGAAGACCATCCAAATAATGCAAGCTGTGTCTCAAATATTGAAACATCAGTTAAGTCTCCAGAGTTATCATGTCATGAGAAGCATGATGTGCAGGGTTCTAACATTAGTGAACTGAATGCTTTGGTAATTGCCCACTGTTCTACAATCACAGAATCAGACATTGAAGGGGAAAACTATCGCGGAAATAATACTGACCTGGTAAATGATGATCTGTCCCTGGTATCAAAGAGTGCCCTCGATGACTTTCGGGTACCTTCTGCTCGAAATCCTTCAAGTCATTGTCACACTGCTTCTGTTTCAGAGCTCAATGCATCCGAGTCCCATGGAAATGGTACAATATTTACTGTATTGAAATTTCAATTGAAAGACTGATAACTATTGAGATGAGAATATTAGCCTCTCTTCTTAAAGAGGCATCAATTATGCATTATGCATTTTGCATACTTAATACTCCCTCTGGTCTCATATATATATATATATATATATATAAGCACGTAAAAACTACTTCACACCCTTTAAGAAAAGTAGACAATCTCCTTTAATTTTCTCAAAGTAACAAAAATAGTAATAATGTCCTCTAATTGCCACTCATAAGATTATTGGAAAAAAATTTAATTAAATGGCCAATTTCTAACTGTTCTGTTATGCTTTATACCAGAGGAATCAACAGTTACAGTGGAGTGTCAAGGTGCAGGCAACACTAGAAGCCTGACACTTGAAGAGGCAACAGATACAATTCTTTTTTGCAGTTCTATCATCCATGATCTAGCATATCAGGCTGCAACAACAGCAATGGAAAAGGAATGCTCTGATCCATTCGAGGGTTCTGAACCAACAGTAACATTATTGGGGAAACCCGTTTCTGACAGAAAGGAGGTTCGCAGACGACATGTCAACAAGCGTGTCTTAAAAACCCCGAAGACTCGACAGAAGAAGGTAGAAACTGATGTCAAAACCCCTTCTGACGAGACCGAGAATGATGAAAATATTGATGAATCTTTCACAAACAATGTTGGTGTTGGGGTTCCTAACAAGGTAGATAGTATGAAGCCCCCAAAGCTTGAATCAAAGTGCAATTGCATCATAATGTGAGAGTGAAATGCTTTCAATTCGTATATTAGCCAAGTTATTGCACGATTATGGTTTTAATTTTAAAGGCTGATTGGAATAATAACCATAGTCAATTGGTTTATTTTGGTTCCAATATATATATTTTGTAACAAATGCCACGTTGTGTTTGACATAATTGTGAAGTTATTTTTTTTACCTTTTTTTGTCATTAGGTTATTATTAGTTAGAAGCATTTTGGAGGATTGTGCTGTGTCTGTGGTTGTGCCTCCTCCACTTGCTGCATTCTTGTTTGTTATTTCCATCTCAGCTAAGTGATGATCCATTAAAGGAAGTGTGAAGTAGAAAAGCATTCATATTCGTTTACATTGTTGCTTATTATTTTTCTATTCCCTTTGGCTTGAGTGAGTGAATGAACAAACATCCACATGCAAGTCATGTGAAGTGTTTGCCCAGGACAAGTGAAGTGTATTGTTAGACAATTTATTATCACACAACAAGTTACTTTATTTCAAGAATGAATGCACATTTGTATATTAATTTTGAAAGGTTAATTAAAAAACAACAAAATTTTATGAACAATCAAACTTTTCTTTACATATTTCCTTTTCCCCTAATTTTCTTTATCTCGATCTAAACAAAGGAAGTGAGAATATGAATGGATATCTTTTTGTTGAAAATAATATCCAATTTTAATAATGGGATTTCGTGCCGTCAAAGTTTTCTTTTCTTTGTTATCTAGTATACTTACAATAGGAAAGTCAATTTTTGATGTATTTTATTTTATTTTACCATTTAAAAAATCACTCAATTTAATCTCTGATGATGTTAAAATGGTTAAAAATTTATAATAATAAATTATATTTTTTATAAAAAATAATTTTGACGATTCTATGATTAATTTAATTTTTTTTATTAAATTATAAATTAAAGGAAAATGTCTTACGACATCAAGAGTTAAATAGTGGTTTATTTATTGAGTTACTTATTTATCATGCTAAATTACTACGAATATGAAAAATGATGAGTCCGAGTTCAAATATTGGCATAGATATATCTACGTTTAATCATGTTCGATGCAAGTGGAAACAAATTATGGGAAAGTAAAGAAAATTTCTAAAAGATATTTCTACTTTATTTTAAATTAAAAAATACAGAAGAAGATGTTATGATATATGCTAAAATAAAAAGGCATGTTGAGCAAAGGAAAATGGTAATACAGAAAGGAACAAATGGAAGGATATTGATTTCATTTCATTAGAAAAGCTAAGCTTACAACATTTAGTTAGTCAAATCATTTCATTTTTAGATGAATTCTACAAAAGCCAGCATAGCTACCATTTCAGAATTGTATCGTATTTAAGACCTTTCTTTTTCACCATTATAACAACCATAACCATTTTCGTTAATCTCAAACTGTACTCCGTTCCTCTCTATTTTTTATATCATTCCAAAAACAAATACATCAATTGAGAATTCATTCCCCCAACTATAGAAAAATTTAATTATTTAATTAATTTACTCAATTGGTTTATTTAACTGAGAGAAACAGATGCATAATATATCAGATACGCCATCGTCTTCAATGTTTAGCAATTTCCCACTCATTTCCGCCATCGTTTCTTTCGCCATCGCTCAATCCATTAAATTCCTCACCGTCTGGTTCGTCTTCCTTTTTCTTCTTTTCTCGTGCTTTTTTTTTTTACATTTAATTAATTGTTTTTAGGTTTAGTTTTTTTTTTTTTGAATCATTGTTTAGGTTTAGTTTAGCTAATGATATTGATATATGAACATAATTGCAATTTTGCAAATCTTTTTAGATATATAACAGTAAAAAAATTTACCTAATTGGTGTTTAATTAAGAATTGAAGAGTGTTACTAATGTTTTGTGGATATTAATTATTAATATTTGGCAGGTATAAGGAAAAAAGATGGGATCCAAAACAATTAGTTGGATCTGGTGGAATGCCATCTTCTCATTCATCTACTGTTACTGCTCTTGCTACAGCAGTTGGGTTTCATGATGGATTTGGAGGACCAACTTTTGCCATTGCATTGATTCTAGCTTGCATTGTATGACTTTTTGTTCTAACCAATCTATTTATCAGCATTTCAATTTTATTTTGTTTTTCGGGATGTTTTTTATTATGATATACACAACGACGTAAGAATTAGACCAATATTTGAGTCGCAATTCAAATCACTCAGCTCTATGTCCTGTGGTGGCTTGGTTAAGCAACAGAATTTTAGAGTTGTCTTGAATTTCAGAACTTTAAAGTTGTCTTGAATCACTCAGCTCTATGAAACTTTTTTTTTTTATCCAACTAGTCTCTCATTTTAAAAATATAATAACATGGATATTTTCATGCAATCATTCTCTTATTTTCAAGCATTTCTAACTGATCATTTATTATTGTAGTGTGATGTAATGAAGGGTTCAATCTACATTTTTTAAATCATCTCTGCACTTGAAGGGATTCTGGAATAGACTTGTTTGTACTTTATGTAACTAACTATTAAGGAAAAAACTCTATGCCCCTCGATAAAAGAACTAGGTTACACGATGAGAATTGAGAAACAAATGCTAATGACTGGCTTATAAGGTTGAGAGAGTTTTCTGATGTGAGATATTGCTTCTGGCAGGTGATGTATGATGCTACTGGTGTAAGATTGCAAGCAGGACGTCAAGCAGAGGTATGATGTGTTGTTCTATTAGTTTTCTTTTTCTTGCCAAGCACAAGACTTGAAATGCCATAGATTTTTTCCCCTGTTTGCCTATGGTATTGGTTGTGGTCCATGACATCTCTATTTGTTTTGATTAATCTTAATGTGTCTTTACCAAGTTTGAATGACTGGGTTTTCGCAGGTTCTGAACCAAATTGTAATTGAACTTCCGGCTGAACATCCTCTGGCCGAAAGCAGACCGCTTCGTGAACTTCTTGGGCATACCCCGCCTCAGGTTTAATATTTTACATTTGATTGCTTCTTAATTCCTATGATTATTTTATGGAGCTAAGTTTAGTATAGAGGATTTAGTAGCTATTTGGTTGTTTCCATACCTTATAGAATTCTCCAGCAACCTATAAGATATTTCAATGTTTGTTGACTCTGTTTATACTAAAATGTATTTAGTGAGCATCATGTTATTTCTCACAGTATAACCACTACTGCTTTAGTGAAGTAGGTGATGATTGTGTAATAATTTGTCTCTTATGAACATTCAAATTTATGTTTTACTTTCTTTGAAATGTTAAAGCTTATGTTTTCCTAGGGTTATGTACAATATACATTGTTTCAGTACTGTCAGGAATCAGGATTCACTGCTTGCATCATCTGATTATTATACATAGTGCTAAGTGAATGTTGGATCTCTCAATACAGAGACATCAATCTTCCAAAAACGATGGGTTAAAGTCATTAATATCATAATATAATATGGTTATAGCATTTTCACAGCTACACTTTTTGAACATGCTTTGGCACTTTCTTGCTTTGCCATACTTTTTTCCCACGATTGTTTCCACTTTTTCTTATCTCTCTGTCCCTCATTTTTTATATATCTCTGTGCAATTTAAACTGAACAATTATGAATCCTTAAACGATAAGGTTTCTTATTCCTTTGAAAACCGACTTTCATCTTCATTGTAATTTGCAATTGCCAATTTAATAAAAGTGGTTGTTTCCTTTGTTAATATCCTAAATTCATATTGCAGGTTGTTGCCGGTAGTTTTCTTGGATTCATAACAGCAACTATTGGGTATCTAATAACCATGGCTGGCAGATAAAATTGGGGATTCCTTTGTCGGCATCCTTAAGGGCCGCTGTATAAAAATCAGAGAAACAGTAAATCTCTAGTTTTGAGACT
This sequence comes from Cicer judaicum, assembly GCA_037974835.1. NCBI lineage: Eukaryota > Viridiplantae > Streptophyta > Magnoliopsida > Fabales > Fabaceae > Cicer > Cicer judaicum. Next base: position 13,719,085 of record JBBPBS010000276.1, read on the forward strand.
TGTTCACCCAGAAAAGTCTAATATGTGCACATTCCTTTTGATTTCAGCCTACATTCATTTAACCTTCATGTCAGCATTGGCGATCAAAAATTGAGTTGTATTGATTATTACACCATTTGATTTGATGTAATGTATATGTCTTATGGGAATCATTTAAAAGCCAGAGCACTTGCCTATTGCAATGTTTGACACATTACTGTTAGAAAGGATTTATTTATTCTATTACTTCTAGTCTGTTTACCTTGGATATACGTAGCTCTTCTGTGATATAAGAACTCTTCTCCTTTATTGCAAATGTTACACATTCTTCAACCTTTAGTCGATGATGAATATTATCAATTAATTGATGTAATAGTCTAGTTGTCTATTAGAAATTAGTACATTCACGACGACCTTTAGAATGGAGCACAAGACCAATCATGATTTATCCATATAATTTCAGTATGATGTTATCGATTACAATATTGCATATTAGTTATGTACCATCTAATTTTCAAAACTGCATAATATAGCACTATTGCTTGTAATCGTGACTTAACGTATAAAGGAAAAATATTGATTGATGAAATATTGAAATTTGCTGTGCATCAAATTGGAGCTAAGACTGACATTAACACATCGCCAAACAAACACCATATGGTATTGGATCAACTACATCAGAATTCAAAATCCAATCAAAATTAAATTAAATACACTAATAATTTTTAAAAAGAACACTTTGAACAACCTTAGAGGTACATTCATTATTATCACAACCCATGACAAAAAAATGGGTCTACTTAAAAAAGAAGTATTCCTGAAAGAATCAATACAAATTTGTATTTGCCTATTTTACTAGTGTACTCCAAGTATAGCAGAAAAAATCCTCTGCATTTCTGCCCTAGGATCTCCAGTAAGTCCTGAAATCGTACGCCAGGCAATATGTTCATCGGGTCTAACTAAAATAGCCCCTCTGTTTGTCATGTTACACATATCCCACCAATTTGAAGTTGTTGAAGAAGCTTCAACAACGTCTGCATAATTCTTCCAGTGTGATAATGCTTCTTTACTTACTTTATCAAGTCCTTCAACAGAATCAGTAGACCAAAAAACACACACTTTGAGAGAAACTTGAAGTTCTTCAGCCACCTTGAACGCTTCACGAGCTAAATGATAAGATTCCTTCACAGGTGCTATGATGAGAACGAACTCAACTTTATCTCCAGACACGAGATCAAGCGTAGAAATCTTCTCCTACAAAACATTACTTGCACTAAATCAACAAAAGAAAGTTGATGTTTAAACCAATGAAAACCAGCTAGATAATCATTTAGCTAAAATTTATAATTATATTAACAGTGTTACGAACCTCGCTCAATGGGTTTACTCTCACAAACATATGAGGCAGTCTAGATCCTGGTTGTGCTGAAGGGATATAGTCCCTCCGACGACCGGTGGGTACTTGGGGAGGACTCTCAACATCACCACTCTCTGGCATAATTGCTCCTTGTAGGTACCTAAGTTCAATGGCACTGAGTTAGACAGGCACCACCTAAATACTCATTCATCTCATGATCCATCCATCAAAATGCTAAAAACATAATCGTGAATTATAGATGATGACAATTATAAATGTGGTCCAATTGACTACCATACACAAAAATTAAAAAATAACAGCTAAAAATAGATGAATATAAGAACGGTGATATATAGCTCAGTAATAGAAAATATCTTATACAGACGGCAATACCTAAAACCAAGATCTTCAGCAGGGAACTGAAGTTGAAGGCTTTTTCCTTCTTCAAATATATGTCTTAGCTTAGCCAACCTTGAGGATCCAAGGGGGTTGCTTTCATTTAGAACAGAATCAGAGAGCTGTGCACGACCTATAGCAAAAATTCCGTCCAAAGCTACCCTCTGCCATCCGGATGGTAAGATGGAACCAACCCCATTAATAATAAGTTTATGTACTGCAATCAAATGAGGAAACATCAGTTAAAGTTTCAGTTATTTAGCAAGAACGGAGTGGAACATCATCATTTGTAAGATTATTTGATTGATGATGAAGCAAATGAAAAAGAAATTCATTTCTTAAAATAATTTTGTGTACCTGTGTTTGCAACAGTTGGATTGAGACCGAGTGTAGCAGGAACAGACATGGCAGCTGTATAGTTTTCAAGACTTAACCTTGTATTGAATACAGAGATCTGACAAAATAGACAGCAATAAATGTCAATGGGTAAAATTGAATATATAAAAATACATTCAAAAAATGTAATTATGTAACAGAAGTAAAAAGCATTACTGGTCTACGTTCCATGTCGTAGGTATTTAGCATTGAAGTTGGGGCAATACCCTTGATCACAGAAGCTATTTTCCAGGCAAGATTATGGGCATCCTGAATACCAGTATTCATTCCTGCAATATTAAGTCAAATTGCTTCACATATATAAACAACATGAACAAAAAATTGTGGGTTCATTTCAAATCGTAGATTAGCTATTTTCGAGAGGGCTTTACCCACCAGCACCACTGTACATATTGTGGAAACAAAAAAGAAAGGCAGATTACTCCTGACTCTTTGGAAATACTAATACAAGTGCACTTTCATTCAGTCACTTTGAAAATATTTTTGGAAATCACCATGCCAAATATTTTGAAAACAGATACAGTGCAGATTATTTTTGTTTTACACCAGTAAACATCTACTATCTGCATAAAGATAAAACAAACAACTAACCAAATCCACCAGCAGGCGGAAATCTATGAGCAGCATCACCGGCAAGGAATATTCGGTTGCCACGACATATAAACCTCTCAGCAACTTCAGCATGCATAATCCACGGCTTTATATCAATAACATCTACATCTTCAAACTCTCGCCCAACAAGTTTGCTGATTAACTTCTCACATGCCTACTAAAGATCAAATCACTTTCAGTGAGCAATACTTACACAAATGTATAAAGCTTAATAACATCAACCAGCATGACCTGTGGCCTCTTCAAAACTCCATGTTTTAGCTTTAGTAATATGTTTTATTCCTCACATAACAAATGTCATTTAAAAAATCAGTATAAACATTCTGTTAGGGGTAAATGATACCTTTGGACCGAAATCCTCAATTGTTTGCTGAGGTGGATAAAATGGTATCTGCAATAATATAACTAGCATCATACATTTGATTCACAAAAAAACAGTTGCAAGACAAAATGGTGACCTTTTTAAATTTAGCATGTCATACCTGCAAAACAAATTCTCCTTGCCTGAGATCATGAGCAACAAGGACCCCAATTGCTTCAGTATTGAAGATAAAGAAAAGCATACCAGGATTCTCCTTAAGCAAAAATTGTCCAAGGCTTTTGCTAAGAAAATGGACACTGACAAGTTTTTGCAAGTCTTTCTCACCTCTCATATCTATTCCTACAAGCTTTCTCACAGTGCTTCCTGCTCCATCTGTACCAATAAGGATGTTACAGTTGATATTCTTTTCTACATGCTTCCCATTACTGACAGAAGAAGCAGTTACAGTTACGAAGTCATTGCTGGTGTCGATGGACACACACTCATGACCCATCAATATTTTCTTTCCACAAGACGGCTTATTTCCTTCTGAGCTTTCAAATGCACATGTTTGGAAGCCTAGATTTTCAAGTTGCTTGAGTAGTAACATGGTTAGCTTGTACTGTGAGAAGTGTGCAACCGAAACTGGGCTGACAACATGCTCAAGATCTGGCAACAAGTACAAAGATATATGAATCTCCTGAAGCTTAGGGCATGTTTGGGAGTTGGATTTTTTAGGGGAAGGTTTTAGGAGGTTAAGTCTATATCTTGATATATATTTGAGATTTTTAAAAAATTGGAAGGAATGATATCATTGATGTGATATATAGTCATTTAATATTTCAATCAACTTCTAAACATTTTATAATTTCTTTAATCAAGAAATGAAAAACAAGTCTTCCCCTCTCTTTCCCTCCAAAACCCAACTCCCATAGTCTTAATGTTGACCATAATGATAAAACATCATGTAGTCTGATTGTTGATAAGTGAAACTGCATATTTTGAAGACTATATCTAATATGGTCAAAACTACCCTAAAATAGTAATCTTCCTATTGCTATCACACAGGAAGTTGGTTCACGTGGACTACAGAATAGCACCTTGAGGTTGTATGTGATCTACAGATCCAAGAATTGAACCAGAGAGGGAGGTACAATATACGAACTTCCTCCATAAGTCTACTGGTGGTTGAGACCTTTGAATCTCTTCAACAAGGCCATCAAACTTGCGGAATATCTATAATGGCACCAACAGTCAAAATATATCACAATGCATTTTTTGGAAATAAAACTATTTATTGAAGAGCGCTTTTAACCTCCATGGATCGATTGTTGATGAAGTGTGCTTGTGGATGTTTAGAAAATGCCTTGTTTCTCTCCAAAACAACGCAATTAATACCTGCAACAAAACAAAAGGAGTATATCATTTAGAACAGCAAATATGAATGAAAGATATGGGTGAATTGATGATATAAGAATAAAATATACAACATGAGGCATATTTTTAATATATGTAATAGGATTTTTACATAAAAAGATTAAAAGAAATTCAAATAAAAGGTTATCTTATGATTTTCAGATAATTGTTTATACCAAATATATAAGAAACAAAGAAGAATAAATTACACTCCGCAACAAAGTTATGAACTGAAAATAATATAACCTCTCGTTGAGAAAACACTATTTTCATATTTTTCCCCTCTTAGTTACAAAAATACCACTTATTTGATTTGAAAACAGGAAACAGAAAATAATGTAGTGGTTTTGTAATTAAAAGTGAAAACAGAAAACAATTCCTCAAAGTAACCAGACCCTTATTTACATTATCACATATGTTCACAGATGTAGTAGTTAACTGTTTCCTTTAAAATACAATTAGTTGAAAACAAGAAACAAAGTGGTATGTTTATAATTAAAAATGAAATCAATTAACATATTCTTAAAGTAACTTGTTAGGATATAGAATATAGGATAATTAGAGTAGTTAAAGTAGTTAAGATTTGTTAGAGTAATTTGTTAGTTAGTTAGTTAATTGATTAGTTAGAAAGTATATCGTATAAATAGGAAAACATGTGGTTGGAGGAGGAAGATTATTCAGATTTGTTAACATTTTGTGAATAGAGCAGTGGATCTTTTGTAGAAGGGAAACCTTTGGAAGAGAGTTTTCTCTCCTATTCTTTCCTATTTTCCCAATAAAAGTGTTTCTTCTTTAATTCTTTTCAATTCAATTCTTGGATTCCTATCATAACTAGGCTCTTAGTTACATTATCACAGTTAGAGGAGCATTGTCAGATAAGCTAGTAACACAAATTAGCAAAGGAAACTCCATGGCTCATTTTATAACCTAGCATTATCTTTTTTTTTTTTTAATCCAAAACCTAACATTATCTATTACGTAGAATTATTTGCAACAAATATATAAACATTAAAAAGTAGAAATCACTGCCATTGCAAAATTACAAACCGAAAACATGACATATCTCATTATAATTATGGCATCATTTTGAACCACGTCACAAGTGAACTTCATATCCTAACATCACATAAAACTTGCATCCAAAAAAGCAGGCATTAATCAATTGGAATGCAATAAGCTTAGACCCTACCTAATTTTGTGAGCAGAATAGAGAGAACAAGACCCACAGGCCCTGCACCAATGATCAGAACAGGAACCACTGCATCGTTGCCATTGAAAGCTTCCACCTTTGAGAAGCCTCTGCTTTGCATATGCTGAATTAAGCATGCTCTATTTTGAGATTTGTCTTTGAAAGGGTAACTATACCTTCTAATAAACCTTAGAAACCCCATGAACGAAAAATTAAAAGCCAGGCTCAAATGTTCTCCATGAGAAAAGAAGACTCGAGACTAGAAAATAACCTGGGAATATAATATAATAGTTAAATAGCCATGAACAAGCAAAACTCAAAAGATGCACTACTATCACAAGATATCATCATTTCAAAATCAGGCTAATGATGATAATGGAATTATACATACATCTTGTTATCTAACTTATTCCATACCCTTCCTGGACGTCACTTGACACAAGCAAGGTCGGTGAATTAGGGGGTTTGAGGAGATGACGTCAACTTTATTTGGATCCGGAACATTGGAAAAACATTTACAATTCTTAAACTAGTTCGCAAACCAAACACTGCATCTATTGTCGAAATTGAAATAGAGTAGACAAATTACAAAGCAGTAGAATAATGAGAAAAACATTAGGGACATAGTTTCAAGTTCAAGAAAGAGGTTGGTAGAACTACCAGTAACAAGAGGTACTACACCTCAACAACCGCTTTCATGTTCATTTATATCGATTACTCAAACGTACAAAGCATCCCCCAGAGAGAAAATTTTGCAAACTCAATTCTATACACTAAACTCAAAAGACAAAAGCATATATTACAAAAGGTAATTCATTACAGGCCAGCAACCGACCCATACCACTACTTGGTCATATTTTGGACTCCCACTTCTCTATTGAAATTTAACAGCAACCAACAACAATCAAGTAAAGACATATTCAACAACAACAGCGATAAATTAGTATTTTCGTTTCAACTCTAAGCAACCAATTTGTTAAAATTAACAAAAGTATCACAAAATATCAAATTTTGGACAGATACAGCAGAAATATATTGATCATAGTCCCAATTGAATAATCAACCAACCAATTTAATATAAATAGAGTGATATAAAAAAAAGGGGGGAAGATGATGCATACCTGTTCAAATAGGGTCACAGAAGGGGTCGAGAGAGAAGAGTGTAATGAGTGTGAAAATGGTTTAGGGGTGCAAAATAAGAATTTGAGAGTTGTTAAAAGTAGAAACATATAGTAAGGTGATAGGTGTAATTTTTGAAACTTCACCCTCACCTCGATGTAAGTGTAACTCTAGTAGATGAGGCGAAGCTGCATTCTTATAATAACGTGTTATTTCACGTCGTCTCAAACTCACCCCACAAAGACACCAACGTGGCCTGGCCAGAAGAAAAAAGCTCTCTTCTTTTGGACGGCTAAAATGTATCAGATTAATTAAAATAAATAAAATAGATAAGTAAATAAAAAATATACCAGATCATAAATTTTCAATCAATATAAAAACAAATTTTAAATTACTATTTTTTAAATATGATAAGTATTAATTGATCAAATTTATTTTTAATTAAAAATGTTTTTGTATGTCTTTTATATTTTAGATTAATTGAATCGGTAATTTTATCAATTTTTTTAGTTAGTTTAACTATTATAAGTTATAAGTCATATATTACAAACTAATTTTACCAATCAAAAGTTCTTACTGGTACAAGTATGGTGTCCGGGCAATGTACCAGTAGAAATACTATTTATTTCTAAAAATATGATATTTAGAATATCTCGATTGATAATAAGTTAATAATATAAATTTAAAATCATTAAAATAAAATAAATGAATTTGTAGTCAAACTTAAAATATTTAGAATAATAGTATAAAATAATAAAATATTTATAAGTATGTCAGATTTAAAATATTTGAAATACATATATTTTTAAATTTGTAATGCTGACAATATTAAATTAATTGATTAAATATGTAAATTAACATTAATTTTTTAATTTGAACCAAACGAATACTGAAATAATTTGAAAAACCAAACAAATGCTCCATCAAAACATCGAACAAAAATAACATCCTGTTAATAATGAAGTCACAAATAAAATGAAAAAAATAAATAAATATAGTTGGAACCTACTTATTTGAATAAAATGAAATAATACATAAATTAATTGAGTGATTCTAAGTAAAAATAATAATATCTTAACCTACACCTCTTCAATGCACAAAAAAACAAAATAAGTGTGAAGAAGAAGAGTGTGCGACTACCCCATTTGTTTTCGCCCCGCGTTAAATTATGTTACATGACAATCATATTAATAAATAAAAAATTATGAAATCAATACATAAACAAATTAGGAATTGTTGCGACTATTTTGAACATTTATTAGATTCATTATTATGTACAATGATACAGTATTAATTTAACTAATTAGTAATATTTGATACAATAATAATTAATTTATGAATAAATTATAATTTGGTCTAACACCTACTATAAATTATCATTCTCTTTCATACTTTTTAAGCAATCAAATGACTCAATTGATAGATTAGTAATAGTTTATGGATTATTTATAGTATTTCTATAATTTAATTATTAGATTGGAAATATGTAATATTTTAATGATTAATTTGATGATTTATGGTGAGAGATAGATTTATGGTGAGAGATATAAGGATGACTTCATAGTTTAGGTGACTGAGTTAAATTGCAAAGTGACAAGAAAATTTATTGTTTTTTAACGTGTGAAAGACGTATTTTAACTAACCAAACGGTGTCAGCCTTAATATTATTTGACAATAACTCCTTGTTCTTCTCCATCACCATAAATAGGTGGTTTTGAGATTTTTGAACCTCGCGTCCTTTTTCCTCTTGTTTTAAACTATATAAGTGATTTATCCATAGACAGAGTTCTTCTTTTGTATTTTTTTTACATAATTTCATCGTCTCAAATGAACGATGTTTGATTTTTCATATTGGTGTCGTATTTATGTAATTTTTTGTATTTTTTATTTTATTATAATATTTGTTTAATTTAAATTAATAGATCAACTTCAATCAATTATTAATTCAACAAATGATTAAGTCGTCAACGTTACAAATTTAGAACAATGTATATTTATGTCACTTTTATTTTGTCGCGTTATTCATAAACATTGTGTCATTTTGTGTTATTAATTTAGATATTGCAAATATATTTACAAATTTATTATTTTTATTTTCAAAGATATTGAATTTATATTTATATACAATGTACCATAACTATTTGAGTGAAAGCACATAAATTACTTTTTGTTAAAAAAAATACCAACCAAAGTGAATACATTTGCCTATTAAAAGAGAACAATAAAACATTATACTCTTTAATTAGTTTACAAATACATTTGCAACATTATACATTGATACATTTGCCTATTAAAAGAGAATAATAAAACCATTATACCTAATTGAGTTCGTGAAATTAGTTTATATACGCTTATGGATTTCTTAACACTAAATTCAAGTACGATTATAAGTTTAGAAAAAGTTAAAAAACGTAACGTGTGAAATAAATTCATAGATAAACTAAGTTAATAAATAAGATTAATGAAATAGTGAAGAACGACATTTTAATTTTTAATTTTTTTTAAAATATAAATAATTATTTAAAAGAATAAATAATAAAATTATATAAATAATTATAACATAAATTAAATATTATTCATAATCTAATATATGTAATTAATTAACAATATCACAAATATTTACAATGTAAAATAATGATAACATCAACAATAGTAATAATAATAATTTAACATAAATTAATTATTCTTATGGGTATATATTAGGCTAAAGTGCCATTCTCCACCTCCTATTAGCTCTCTCTCCGAAAAGAGTCACAAGTTTTTTCTGATTTTGTCCGGAGCCAACTCTCGCTCTTCCATGATCATCGTTGCCTCGTTGGAAGCCGAGCCACACTGCTGTTCTATCATTTTGTTCACATTCTACTTAACGATCGGGATTCTTGCCCAGATTCAACCATCCTATTTCAGTATTTCCAACGGTTTATATATACCACTAACGCTTTCCTCCCTAATTTTATAGGGTTTCGATTTTGATCCCGCCAATTTTAGACGCGTAGCAGCGCGATACTTGATCCCGCGTTATTTTATTTTTACTTTTTTTGCTTGGTCTCGATTAGCCATCTGATCTGACTTCATTCATAGGTAGGGTTTTATTTGTTTTGTGCAATTTCTTGTTCTTCAATCAGCAAATTTAGTAGTATTCATTGTTTCGTGGGTTTAGGGTTCTAGAAACGTAATTATTCGCCTACCGCTTTAGGGATTAGGGTTTTCTATTGAAATTTAGCATTTCAGTTGTATCTATGACGACAGGTAGTAATGGAGCTTATCGCAATCACGAATTAAGGGACAGTAATTCCGATGTTGGTATTTCAAAGCGTGGTTTTGACAATAATAAGTTTAAGGAAGAGTATGATGGGATTATAAACAGTAAGGGTAGGAGAAGGGATGCAAAAGATAGAGTTATTCAGAGACAGTTAGATATTAGGGAGAGAGAAATTTCGAATGGTAGTTACCGGTCATCTTCGAGTGATTCTGTTTGCAGTGGCGGGCTTGGTCCTAGAAGATGCGAGTTTTCTGTCAAAACCATGGATAGAGAGCCAGGTGAGCTTTCTAGTGAGAGTGGGTCTGATGACGGTGTTGAATCAGAGTCACTGATAAAACACTGTAAAGTTGTGATTGGAAAAGAGTTTGATTATGGTGTTGAATCAGAAGCATTGTTGAAACATCATGAGGTTGTGACAGACAAAGAAAATGGGAGTCAATCTCCATTGCAGAGGAATAGAAAGTTTTCACCAATAGTGTGGGATCAAGATGACAACAAAGTGAATAATTTATCCAAACTTAAGGTGGTTACAACAGTGACCGCTCTTCCTCCACCACCTCCATTTCCAAGGACATTTCGCAAATCGCCTAATGATCTTGACAATGGAGTTGAAGTTCACCCTCCTGAGTTGCTGACTGCAATGGATCCTTCTATGGTGTCTGAGTCAGTTCAGGATGCTGATTCTGAGTCTCATATAGGTTTAGATTCAATGTTGCCAGAGCAGGGGTTGGTTAATAAGCAGGGAGCTGAGCAACCAGAAGTTGAAGATTACGTTCCAACCCATAATATATCATCTTCAAGATGGGCAGCTGGAGATGACTCTCCTGACGATGAAGGTGACAACAAGGAAATCTTTAAAAGGAAGAGGATATCTCCTGAGTGGGGTGTAAGAGCAAGAAATAAGGCGTTGAGATCAGAGGAATCTAAAATTGAAGGTTTTGAAAGGGCTAGAACCAAATCATCTGAATCCGAAGAAAGAGGTAGCTCTAGGAGATATTCTGGTGACAACAAACATCCTGGTGTCAAGGAAGAGAAATATAACTACATGGAGATTGATGGCGGAGTTTGCAGAAGTGATACCAGTGGTAGTCACACTAATACTGATTCTGAACGTGAAGATGATTGCAGGGAAAGTATGGAACCTTTGGCTCCACCACACAGAGTTGTCAACATGCTTCAGGGTTGTAGAAGCGTCGACCAGTTTGAGAGATTGAACAAGATTGATGAAGGAACATATGGTGTTGTATTTAGGGCCAAAGACAAGAAGACTGGCGAAATAGTGGCATTGAAAAAGGTGAAGATGGAGAAGGAAAAAGAAGGCTTTCCACTGACTTCACTTAGGGAAATAAACATACTTCTTTCCTTTCATCATCCATTCATAGTTGACGTTAAGGAAGTAGTGGTAGGTAGTAGCCTTGATAGTATTTTTATGGTTATGGAATACATGGAACATGATCTTAAAGGACTAATGGAGGCAATGAAGCAGCCATTTAGCCAGAGTGAAGTAAAATGCTTAATGCTCCAGCTGTTAGAAGGTGTGAAGTATCTTCATGACAACTGGGTGCTTCACAGGGATTTGAAGACTTCAAACCTGCTGATGAATAATAGGGGTGAGTTAAAAATTTGTGATTTTGGATTAGCTCGTCAATATGGGAGTCCATTGAAACCATATACATCTTTGGTGGTTACTCTTTGGTACAGGTGAGTGATGTTTACGTTAAATGAGCCACTTGTTTTTGTTTATTAACATCATTGATTAATTTGAAATTTGAATAATATTCTGGGCTATATTTGTTGCTGCGAATTTGAAAACTATGTTTTCATGATGCAGTCAAGCATTGCTATAGAACTAGATCTTAATTTGTTCTTGTTCTGCTGCTCTGCAAGAATATTTTTGTAGTTCTATTGCAAGCTTGCTGTAAGTGACCTGACCTTGTCTTTTGGCGACACTGTGTCACTGGCTTTTGTAAGGCAAATAAACACCTTTCCTTTCACCATCCACATATACTTTTCCATCATTTTTTAAACTTTCCTTTGAAAGTCTGTTGTCATTGTAGTGCTGGCTTTACCAGTGGCATTTGGCCTTAGTTTACTATTGTGTATTCTATCTTGTCTCTTATTGGATTCTCTCGCAATAGAAGAGATCGTCTGATTCATTGTTGTTTCTTAGGGCTCCTGAAATTCTTTTAGGGATAAAGCAGTATTCAACAGCCATTGACATGTGGTCTCTGGGTTGTATAATGGCTGAGCTACTATCCAAGGAACCATTATTTAATGGGAGGAGTGAATTTGATCAACTTGACAAGGTATATTATAAATGCCTAGCCTTGTAGTGGATAAGTTCTCACTTTCATTCCTCTGTTTTTTTCAACTTTGGTGCTACTTGGCTTAGGCTGATTAACAATTATTAATATACATGCAGATTTTCAGAATTCTCAGCACCCCAAATGAAACAATTTGGCCCGGGTTCTCAAAATTACCTCGAGTCAAGGTCAATTATGTCAAGCATCAGTAAGTACTTGCGATTTCCTTTATGTAAGACATTGATTGTTTGGTTCCTCTGTTCTTATAGTTTGCCACTGTTTTCCCAGGGTTCCAACTGTTGTGGTTCTGGTCTGGCTATCTGGCCTCCCCTGGTGACTTACTTTTACATGAATTTACGAGTGTATATTAACCAAAGGAATGTTCGTTTCAGGTATAATCTCCTACGTAAGAAGTTTCCTGCAACATCATTCACCTGATCCCCAGTTCTTTCTGATTCTGGATTTGATTTGTTGAACAGGCTTCTCACTTATGACCCTGAAAAGGTAAATCATATCTGCTACTTTGATTTAGTAAATACATATCTGTTTCAGTGCATATTAAGAATACGAGTTGTTGTGATTATTGTAAAAAGAGGATCACTGCTGAAGAGGCTCTCAATCATGAGTGGTTTCGTGAAGTTCCCCTTCCCAAATCTAAAGAGTTCATGCCTACATTCCCTGCTCAACATGATCATGACAGGTGACCTAATATGATGTTGCATTAGCAAATGCCTTTCTAATTTTACTTTCTTGTTTGATCCTTATATATGCTTTTCAATTGTGTTAGGCGAATGCGAAGAATAAAGAAGAGTCCACATCCATTACAGGAGAAGCACCGGAAGGGGTTGCAGCTGGTTGAATCAGAAACTGGTAGTATTTTTGGTTAACAGTAGTGCAATCTAAATTTCTGGTCTAGATATTTCTAACACTCAGCTGAATGTTTGCACGCTTGAGGTGTGAGTATGCACTAAATGGATGTTCCAAACATTGTTAGATGATCGCTTGTGCTGTTTTTTATCAGGCACCTGTTTTTAGTTTGGGTTGAAATATGTATTCTTTACCTCCTGCGGGACAGATTTATTTCAGGTTAACCTACACTGTTGATCGTCATATAGAAATGCATATGGGAACAGGACACTGCTAGCAGCATAAGATGTGGCAGAATTGCCTTCTAAAAATAGGAATAGTTCATGTATGCTGAAACTTGTGTATGTAACATTTTCATTGTCATTGGTTTACTGTAAACAATTTAATTCTGGTTGAGTATTCAAGCAATATGGAATTTCTTGCATCTATCAGTTAGTTTTTTTGGTTTTTTTAATGTTCATATTGTGTTTGCAAGAGAAAGTTCGTGTGAAGTGGAAGAGTGCATTCTGTCCATTTTGTTGAAGAAAATGACACTTTTCACATCAAAGGTAATGAACTCCTTATGTATCTTGGATATAAAGGAAAGAAAATTAGACCTTTTTCTGTTGGAGAATTTATGTCTAGCCTCTGTTAACATGTTCTGATATTTGACCTTTTTGTTTTTGTGTGTATGCTACATGCACAAATTCTTCGTGTATCATACTTTTCAATTTGATTTTGTTAATGTCATTACTATGGGTTATATTTCCTCGGTACTCAATTATAAGCAAAAGTAGCTTGTATTATTGTATTTCGCAAACTACCATTTTTTTTCTTTAAATTTTGTATGGGAACTTGTATTATTGAAGGGTATTTTGAGAATAATAGCATTAGATAGGATGAAATTAGCTAGATTTTGCTTATCTTTTGGACCACCTAATGTGACTTATTTTTTGCTTATATTTAAGTCCAAGTAGTATATTTTATAGACATCAACATTTCAGAACTGACTGTCACTTACTTTGGACTTCAACTGCCCAAACTTCAGTTGAAGTACAAATGACTCGTTTTCAAGGAATCGTTTTGTTTAGAAAGGAATTGTGTTAGTAATTTCTTTTATTTTGCTATCTTGTTAATGTTGATGTTTCTTGGGTCTAAGTCTGATCAATGTGGATGAATTTGGAAGAATTTCATGTATTTTTTGTGTAAAAATTTAGTAGTATTGAATAGGGTTTCATTGTTTACAAATTGGCTTCTTTGGTTGTAGCTTTAGTTTATGAGGAATAAAGCATCAAATAAGAATGGGAATGTGATTTTTTCCTTTATTTTGTTATTTCCTTATTAAAAATAAATATGCATATTCAGTATGTTAATCTCTCTAGTGTGTTGTTGTACTGAAGAGTATTAACTATGCTTGAGCACAAGTTAATGCAAAATATATTATTGTAGTATATATTCATCATATAAGGGTTGAAATGTTCACAAGTTCGAATATCCTTTCATGACATTTGTGTGTGGATGTCACTGCAGCATCAAAGCTAGCAGGTTGAGGATGTTACCTGTATACCCTGGAATATATGGAACTTTGTTCCATCAGGCTCTCTAGAGGTACCATCCAAACCTTGGTTTGTTATAATACATCTCTGCAGTTCTAGCAACTACCTGAGATTTTAAGATAACAATTTAACTCTGTTGTGTGTGTTCTAGTGATTCCTTGTATAGTTTATTCTTATTTCTTGGAATGATGTTGCTGCTCCATTTGGTGTAAGATTATAACAACATTTCAGTTTTAGTTTTTACTTGTTTAAATGGCTTGTTAAATTGACAGTCAATTAAATGATTCAGTAGTAACTCTTGAAAGAAGTCTCTTCATTAAAATGGATTACCTAGGATAATGGCTGTGAAGTTTGACTGAGCAAGTCGGAAGATGATTGACATTGGTCTGGGTTTAATTACAATTAATTTTTTATTTTCTTCTTGCTCCAACAACTGTAACCTGGTTTGTGGGTTAGGTGCAGTCAAATGTGCATCATCACGTAGTAACTAACACTGGAGTAAAGAATTTAGCTAGATATTGAAAATTTCATCATGGAAAATAAAGTCAAAAAGTGCTTATTTGTCTAAAATGTCGTGAACACCATTTTTTGGTTAGGGTTGGATTCTTGATTTATTTAAGAAATCACATAAATTTTTAATGGTGATTAGTGGTCAAATTGTGTTGAAGACAGTAGTGAGAAGAAGTTGAAGAGTTTGTACTTGACTGATCATAACGTTTGGGATTAGGTTCTTTTAAAGTGAACAACTCACTTTCACTTTAGAGAATAAAGTGAGTAATAACAAATGTTGATAAAAAAAGTATATGGTTGATATTTTATGCACATGCTTGACCAATTATGAGTGGTCACAATATCTATCATTGATTTACTCATTTTATAGGAGTCAAATTCAGTCTTTTGAGAATTAAATTGTTACTATATTGTTTTTATCTTTGATATTCTTATTTTTCCCACTTTATGTTGCCGGTTGAAGGGTAACATCCACAGAAGTTCTGGCCTCCGGCACATTATTTTGATTTTTGATGATGGTAGGCTTCCTACAGCCGCTGCATGATACAGTGGCTGTAGAGGATCAAAATCCGGCTGATGTTTATTTGTACGACAGTAAATCTTCTGTTTGTCATTTGACCCTCCCTATGGTAGAACTGTATTTTGGTTTTTCTTTTCTGTTTTCCATCTTGATATGACGGATGCCACTCTTGATATGACGGATACATAGACATGCTGCTTGCTTGCTTTAGCCAATGATCCAAGAGTTTTGATAACTGTCATGGAATTACTAAGTAATTACTGTATTAGTTTCTAGGGCTGGGAGATGGGCTTGCGAGGAGGTGCAAAGCATCTTGCAATTCAATAAATTGGACATTTTGCTGTATCCCCCCAAATCCCTCCCCATTTTTGCTACTGGGCATGCTGTAAGTAAATTCTCGAAATTTCAATTATTTCTACCTGACTAAATTTTATATATAATACATACTATCATCAGACTTGATGCTTGTAGTAAGTAATGTGAATGTTGTACTCTATGATGATTGCTTATTGTTTAGAATTAAATGCCCCGGCCATGGCAAATGGCATGGTACTAGATCACATCTCAATAATTTGGTATTTAGACAAGGGGTAGTTAAATGTATTTTACTGCATGTGATATTAGACTTTAGCAAATATCAAATAATGATCTGGTAACTCTTGACACTTTCAGATGGATCCATGTTCTATGAACGTGATCCGCCGTCCAAATATGTCCGATAAACATTGTGGTGAGAAGCTTTGTTTTTTTTCTTTTCTACTTTGATAATTAATGGTTTTGGATTGAGTTGAGTTGAAATAAATCTAACCCAAGAAATACAAAGTAATTTAGTATATGTTTGGTACAAATAGAACAGTGTTTCTATTTTGTTTTTCTGAAATATAGTACTATTTTAGTGTAGGATAATGCAGGTATTGGTGGATTATGTCAAATACTACACCGGTTCTTTTATAAGAGACGATGGAGTGACTGAATTTTAAAGCACATTTATTTTTCTTAACTTATTTCGTTTTCATTATAATACATTTATTTCGTTTTCATTAGTAAAGCACATTTATGTTTCTTAACTTATTGAGTCTACCACATGTGTTTTGAGAAAACAAAGTAAGGAGATATTGGATTACGACTACTTCACCACCACTTCACAGCTCGTGCTGCTTGCGACTATTCTCTAATCAAATGTGGCAGTTTCCTCTTCCGTTACATAGTTGTTGCACGACAATCCACAATGGGGTGACTTCTTCCTCCTCCCTCCTCCCTCCTCGCCCTTTTTTATTCTCCTCTCATTTTCTCTCTCTGTTCTGTATGCTACAGAGGGACTCAGGTTCCTATCTTTAAGGCTGGACCTGCATCCTGTCTTTTGAATGATCAAGTTCCCTCACATAAAATCACATATTCCAGATCAAGCTATGTGTCCCACATTTTTATCATTTTAAAAAAAGTTTAAAACGCAGACTAAAAGTTCAAGCTGCTGCCACTGTCGTCGCATTGTTTGTAAACGTCTTGCGTGTTGCTGCTGTCCCGTGCACCGCCGTCGAACCGCACTCTGTTGTAGCTTTGTGCGCTACCGTCAACCTGCACGCTATAGATAGAATTACAATTGATTTATATTTTGTTGATATCTGTAACTTTGATTCACAATATCTATGATTTATTTTCTAGATTATCATTATTTTCTTATATTTAATGAATTTTTCAAGAGTTTTTTAACCTATGGATTTTGTTTGAATTTGAAATTTGAGTTTCGTAAAACCAAACTAAGTCCACTATATACGTTGTTGGAGCTACTCATCCAACCCCCCAAATTCAACTAATTTGTTTGGTTTGGATTCAAATTCTCACTAAACCAAAATAACCATAGACGTTCAAATTACAATTCTTTTAACTGCTATTGCCTATTGCATCAGTAAATTTCGATGAATAGGAAAATGACCCCCTCACATTCATTTTTCTCATATTAAATCTTAATCCCTCGTTTAATTTGTCAACTGGGAGAGAATGCATAACTCTAAATATGAGTATAAAAAAAAAAACTTAAATGGTGGAGATTAAAAACATTTTTTTCCAACCAGAGATGATCCAGTTCTGCAGTATGAGATGTCAATAAATGGCGCATATAGCTTTTTCCAGAGAATTGGTGTGGATACTAATGTTTTGTATTAAAGTCCGACATAATTTCAATAGATTATAAAAATCCTTTCTCCAAAGTTGATTTGATATGAAACGTTGGATGAAAACGTGCTGCAGTTGCTAACACACCAACCTTGACCACGACCAATGTTTCTTGAAAAATATTGTAGGATGCTACCATGCAACGCAAGACGAAAGCAGAAAGAATGATGAAATCTGGATATCCATAGGCATGTTAGAATAATACACTAGACATAAAAATGCTAAAGACGTCTCCAATAATGAATTTAACGCGAGTTCATTAAATATGATCTATTATGTCACATTTGAAGCATCTCAATTATTTTTGAATTCAATAGTTTAACTCTTAATGAACTATATTATGTTTCACAATTTTAGTTCTTATTTTATTATAATTTAAAATATTACTTGAATATTTTAATTAATATTATTATATATTATTTAATTTAAAATAAAATTGAATTTAAACTTTTATAATAACAATAAAAATTAAATGTTAAATAGATAACATAAATAATTAAAAATGACAAAAGTAAATTTTTTTTTTTTTTGCATAAAATGAAGCTAAGATTGATGAA
>JBBPBS010000276.1:13737589-13755392 GCA_037974835.1 Cicer judaicum
TAGATAATTAAAAATTATAAAAATAAATAATATTAATATTGGTCAGTGATAATGATAATTGAAAATTTTAAATATTAAGATAATAATATTTTTTTTTTTACATAAAATGCAGTTAAGATTGACGAAGATTATATTGACTTGATTTTATTTGTCACAAACATTTTTTTTAAACAATAAGGCAAAAATATAAATAAAAAATATTGTTAATAGAAATTTAAAGAATATAAAGATTGTGAAACAAAAATTAAAAGTAGAAAAAACAAATTGTTCTAATTAATAAGACAATGTATTGCATATACAAATTACCTGTAAAAGAAAAGCTAACATTGTAAATAAAAAAAAGTTAATGGTCACAAATTAATTAAAAAAAAGTCTTAAATTTATTATTATTAAATTATGACAATATCCGAGGAACTATTGGAGTTGCTCTAATTCTCAATGTTCAAGAATATTTGAGCTTAAAAGAGGAAGTAATTTCGGGAAAGAGGAACAGTAGAGGCAGCAGCGCAGGTTAGAACCTCTCCATCTGCAGTGACTGTGTATGTTTCTGGATCCACAGTTATTTCTGGAAGGGCATCATTCAATTTCATATCTAGTTTGGTGAGCTTCCTTACATTGTCCACGGCTTCCACCCTCTTGTCAAGTCCATAAGAAGCTTTTACACCATTGTCCAAAGCTGCCTGCTTGCGACAGATCAACAATTTGTGATGTGAGTATGTACGGTTTATGTGTGTGCGTATGTGTATGAAAAACAAGGAGAAAGGAAGGAGTTGCATGCCTTGCTCACAAAAGCAATAGAGTGTGCACTACTAGCCTTGCCAAATGCACCAAACATAGGTCTCATAATCACCTACAAAATCGGGTTTCCTAGTTTAAATGAAGCACTTCTGATTAAACGCCTCTAAAAAGAGGCCGGTTGTCAAATTTAGCCAACTAATATTTTACAGGTATGCAATTTCATAATAGTCATGTACTTGAATATAGGTAGAATAATATCAGATATATTGAAATAAAGTGATTGGATGAAGTACCGAATACTTTTTGAATTGTATGAAGTTTTGTAAATTTGATCTTTCATTTGAACACTTAAGATTTCTTAATTACATATTTTTCTTTTGTTTAATTTTGCTGAATTTACATTTTACACAAAATTTGTGAACTATGCTAAGTTCGGCAAATAATGTCAAGACTTAAGAAAACAATACCGGTTCAGGTGTTGGGATGCTAGCGTTTGCGTCACCCATGTTAGCCCATGCAATCCCGCCACCTTTTATCACCATTTCTGGTTTTGCTCCAAAAAAGGAAGGTTTCCATAATACAAGATCAGCTAACTTTCCTACCTGCAACATTAGGTTTAATATAAATGAGGTGGTCACTCTTGTAATAAAATTAAAAAATGAGCATCAGCTTCATAGCCGTCATTTGACAAGAAAGTTGCAGTTAAATTATGAAGAAAAAAAAAGAAACTTCCTACTTAGACGTGCAGCTATACCGCGGGCTCAATGATAATTCCAGATAGTTAAAAATTCAAAAGGGTCCACTTTTAAGTATTGTGTAATCAGCACTAACAAAATTTGCTACCAATTTTGTCCACCCATACATATCAAATGTGCGAAAGCTGGATTTCTGAAAATCAGGTCTCACTTTGCTAAGATAGGAACTCGCCCTGGTGTATGCTTCTTCAGTTTTATTTATTTTTTGCTTTGTATCTTTAATTGCAGGTGGATAAGTTCTGATGTCGATGACAACCATGTTTTTTCACAAGAACTATCAAATCGAATTCGGGTATTTGTGCTTTCCACAAAAAATATACTAGAAGTGAAAAAAGGACAAACAATCAAACAACATACCTCAACTGAACCAATATATCGTGACAGACCATTCGCTATAGCTGGATTTATAGTGTACTTTGCAACATAACGTTTGATTCGAAAGTTGTCATTGTCTGAATCACCAGCCTGCAGGAGTCCTCTTTGTGACTTCATCTTATCGGCAGTTTGCCAAGTTCTGCTTATCACCTAAAGAAATTATTCAGCAATTTAACCCTGAGGATAAAAAACTACTATCAATTTTTAAGTATACTTTTAATTTTTATTTTATCAAAAAGTGAAAGCTAAAAGACAAATATTATTTTTATTTTCAAACTCGGTCCTTCGATTCGACTGGCGATGCATTTGACTCGATTAGAATTGGTTGACTATTATTTAACACAGTTTTGCATTGAAAGGGTATAATTTACCCAAAAAAAATCAAAATATAGGATCAAACACAGCTCCTCAATTTATCAGCCTAATGCTTTGCCAATTCGCAGGTTATGAAAATATTGTAATAAACATATATATATATATACTTAATAAAATTTATAACTTCAATTTAAAATATACTCCTCTAAAAATAAAATGATTTAAAATTATGTTGAGTAGTCTTATAATTTTATCAGTGTCATGAGCCTGAGTCTTTTGATTTACCCCGGTTTGACCAATAGTCCTCTGTCTCCGTGATCTTGTCGAGTCAATGTTCGAGATGGTTTTAAGAACTCAGCCACAGACTACATGAGACTAACAAAAGGGATCTTTGTAATAGCTCAACCCCTCTGACTGACACACTATTATTCACGAACTTCTCGTTTTCCCAATGAAAAATTAGCGAGTTTTTGTTTTTTTCCGAGAATTGAACCTGGTATCTAGGAGATAAGTACTACCGTACATTCATTTCTACTATCAATTATATACTAGGTTTGATTTCCACAGAAGGCAAAAACTCCCTAATTTCTTATTGGAGGAAAGGGGAAGGAGAAATTTGTGAATAATAATGTATGTTAGAGGGGTTGGGCTGTTACAAAAACATGTCAATCGGTAGTAAAGGTAAAAACTCAGTAATTTCTAATTGGGGAAAGGGGGGAGCGAGAAGATCGTAAGTAACAATGTCGGTGTCGGTCAGAAGGGCCGGGCTGTTACAATTTTCAAAAAAATTGAGAGAAATGCCACTGGCAAACCCTTTTTGGGATTTAATTTGGCATTATCAAGCATCAAATTCTTTACTTCATAATAAAAAAAATGAGTATAATAATAAGATGGGATGAGTTAAGTAAAGGAAGGGACCTCTCCAATTCTACCCATAGCCTGTGAATCAGAAGATATAATGCTAATTGCACCCATATCATGCAAAATATCTTCAGCAGCAATTGTTTCGGCTCTTATCCTTGATTCTGCAAAAGCAACATCTTCTGGAATATTCTTATCAAGATGATGGCAGACCATCTGTACATCATCAAGTCTAAATTAAGAATTAAATCAAATAACATAAGCTACATTATTACCACTGTGTTTTTTATTCTTCATACCAACATGTCAAGATGCTCATCTATGGTATTTGATGTAAAAGGGCGTGTAGGATTTGTTGATGAGGGTAGGACATTCTTCACACCACATACTTTGATGATATCTGGAGCATGGCCACCACCTGCACCTTCACTGCCCAGTAAAGTAATAGAGAAGAGTAAATAACCAGCTAAGTTTGATCAGAAAATAGGACAAAAAAGCCACCCGATTTTTTATTCTGATAGACAGCAAAATGTGCGCATATCAGCATACAATATAAAAGCATGCCCACCTTGAACCCTCCATGGAATCATCAAGAAGAATTGATTGTTTAAATTTTAAAAGAGACAAAGCAAATGTACAAGCATAGACATGTACAGAAGTGAGTATTCTACAATGGAAAAAAAATAAAGGTTTGTGTTGATTATGAGATCAAAGATCAGAATCACATGATTCTGAATTGTATAATTATTAGTATGTATTTAATTAGGACTTCAATTTTATTTTTATTTCCTTTTAGAATAGCATTTATAGGGAACCAGTTTCATGATTTCTAGCTCTATTTTGATTGTACTATTTATACTCCTTATGTAATCAGAATCATTATCAAGTGAATAAACAATCACTTTTACGCATAGTATCATAGCTAAATCTGAACCATCTCTAGTCCCTTTCATCTACGCAGCCATGGAAGAAGACAAAACAAAAGGCACACCTACAAAGACTGGCATAAACCTTTCCAGCTCAATTGAAGGGACTGCACTTCTCATCACGGGCCACAAGTTGAATGGCCAAAACTACCTCCACTGGGAGAGGTCAATATCATTCTGTAACAGGGACTGTAGAGGCAATGCAACACATAACCCACAAGAAATAAATAAGAACCAAGATCCATTTCCATTCAACAAAGAACAAATAGAAGCTCTGCAGAAAATGCTCCAACAGACTATTCTTGCTGTAGAACAATGTGGTACAACACAAAAAGTTAATTTTTACATGCTTTACACACTAGCAAAGGAAAACCAAAATCATGGATCATAGTATTTGACGATTATTCTCCGCGTCATGATAACTCTACTATTCAAATTGTTGATGGTACCTTGTCAAAGGTTACTAATACAAGTTCTGTTATTATTTCAAAAAATATTACTCTTGATTATGTACTATATGTGCCCAAACTTCATTGCAACTTGTTGTCTATTAGCAAACTGACCGGAGACTTGAGATGTGTCGCAATTTTTTTTTCCCAATCTGGGTGAACAAACTTTGGAGTTGGGTAAGATGATTGGTAGTGCTAGAAAGTGTGTTGGACTCTAATACTTACAAGTTGAAGATTCCTCCAGAGAACTCAAAGCCAATTCTTGTGCAATGGTTTCTCCAAATAGTGAGGAGTCTGTTATGTTGTGGCACTATTTATTAGGATAGCCAAGCTTCATGTACATAGAGAAAATGTTTTCCTCATTATTTAGTAAAAACCCTTGATGTTCCTATGGCATTAAGAAAAGGGAAGATAACTTGTACTCAACATCCAATTGAAAGATTTGTGTCATATGGGAAATTATCACAAAAATACAGGGCATTAGTAGCACTTGATAACACATATATTCCAAGAAATGTTCAAGAAACCCTTTAACAAGCTGAGTGCAAAGCAGCTGTAGCACAAGAGATTCATGCATTGATTAAAAATAACACTTGGAAAATTACTAATCTACCAGAAGAAAAAAAACAAGTTAGATGTAGGCGGATAATCTCTATCAAATACAATACTGATGGGAGCATAAACCGGTACAAGGCCCGAGTAGTAGCAAAGGGATTTGCCTAATCATATGGCATAGACTATGAAGAGACATTTTCTCTAGTGGCCAAACTTAACTTGGTACGAGTTATACTATCGGTGGCTGCAAACTTGGATTGGCCACTACACTAGCTAGTTATTAAGAATGTTTTCCTAAACGGAGAGTTAGAAGAGTACATATACATGCAAATTCCCCCAGAACTTGAATCATCCTACACCTTAAACAAGGTGTGCAAGCTCCGAAAATCCTTGAATGATCTCAAGCAATCCCCAAGAGCATGGTTTGGTAAACTAACTCGAGTTGTCAAAGAAGATGGATTCATACAAGGCCAATCAGATCACATGCGATGATTTGAATCAAGCACTTGAAAGAACTCTTGGCTAGGGAGTTTGAAGTCAAAGACTTGGGGCAACTTAAGTATTTTTTAGGGATGGAATTAGCTCGTACAAAGGATGGAATATACGTTTCTCAAAGAAAATACATCCTAGACTTACTCCAAGAAATCAGAATGCTTGGGTGTAAGGCTGCCAATACTCCTACGGAATCAGTAATCAGAAGCAACTTCAAAGAAGGTCCTCTAGCTGACAAAGATAGCTACCAAAGTCTAGTTGAAAAATTAATCTACTTAACTCATACTCGGCCTGATATTGGATTTGTCGTGAACATGACAAGTCCTACTGGAGTTCACATGAAAGCTGTGAACAGAATCCTACAGCACCTTAAGGTACACCAGGTAGAAGTCTTCATTTCAAGAAAAACTCAAATAGGGGTATTGAAGTATACACCGACTCAGATTGGACTGGATGTACATCAGACAGAAATTCAACTACCGACAATTGCTCTTTTGTGAGGGGAAACGTGGTCACTTGGAGAAGTAAAAAACAATGCAGAAGCTGAATTCAGATCCATGGCACATGACATTTGTGAATGGATATGGCTGAAGAAGCTACTGGATGAAATTGGAGTTCAAACCAATTACACTATGAGGTTATATTGTGATAACAAAGCTTCCATCAGCATCACAAAGAACCTGGTTCACCATGATAGAACAAAATATGTGGAAATTGACCAACATTTCATAAAAGAGAAGATTCATAATGGTACTATAAGTGTTGATCATGTACCATCGTGCAATCAAACAGCAGACGTCCTAACTAAAGCTCTCCCAAGAAATACATATGAAAATATCAGATCCCAGTTTGGCATGATAGATATCTACCACCCAAATTGAGGGGAGTGTTGATTATGAGATAAAAAAATCAGAATCATAGGATTCTGATTTGTGTAGTTATTAGTATGTATTAATTAGGACATCCGTTTTATTTTTATTTCCTTTTAGGATAGCATTTATAGGAAATCAATTTTCTGATTTCTAGCTCTATTTTGATGGTACATAATTAAATTACTTGTACTATTTATACTCCTTATGTAATCAGTTTCATTACCACTTTTCCGCAGAGTTTAATCTATTGTTATCCCACATTATAGATAAGATCAGAGTCATAAAGGAACAAACCGGTGTTCTACCAAGAAGTTACATATGAAGTCCTTTTTGCTATGGTAATACTTTTTACAACGAAATTTAAAAATAAAATTAAAATGAATATTTTTCTTATAACATTGATTAGAAAATAACAATCATGCCACACCTGTGCTTATTTTTTCTTTCTTTCAAAGTTAACATATACCTGTGGTAAGTATGAATAGTTCTTCCTTTAAATGCAGCAATTGTATGTTCCACAAATCCAGATTCATTTAAGGTGTCAGTATGTATGTTAACCTGTTATCGTAAAAGTTAGTAATAAAAGAATAAGCAACATATTGTAAAAATGAGAATATTACACAGTGGAAACATAATACAAGAAAGGGTTAGAATGAATACACTAGGGAGAAAGTTAGAGAAGCACCAACAAAAATTCAAGTATAGAGAGCAAATGATATGGAGGGTAGTTCAACGACTTGAGGTAAAAAGAAATCAAGAGGTCATACATGCTTTTGTAAAAAAAAAAAGGACGAAAGGTCATGCATTAAACTATTAAGAAGGATTTAGATTTGAATGGTTAATTTTTAGACAAAATTACAAAAGTAAATAAGTGAAAACATATCAGAAAGTTGTGCCTGGATATCATATTGTTCTGCAACAGTCAAACAGTTGTCTATTGCGGCCGGTGTAGTTCCCCAATCCTCATGCAGCTTCAGTCCCATAGCTCCAGCCTTGACTATTTCATGTAGTTCATCAGGCTTGGCACAATTCCCCTAAAGCAATAAATGGAAGTTTTAATTAACTAACTTTAAACATAAAAAGAGGTTTTCAAGTTTAGGAAAAATAACTAAACAGAAGAAAAAGAATAAGCATTATATTAAGCAAAAAAGAAAAACAAAAAACTGACTTTTCCAGTAAAACCAAAGTTCAGAGGCAGGTCATCTGTTGATTGTAGCATCAGTTGCATCTGAATCGGAGCTGGTGTGCAAGTTGTTGCACGCGTTCCATCAGCTGGTCCTGTTCCTCCTCCGATTAATGTTGTGATCCCTATATACAAAAAGCAGCAAAAAAGGTCTCAATAAAATCCACTATTGAAGTGTTCAATACGTACAACTATAGTCTTGCACAGTCAGCTGATCTCAAAGTCAAACAACTAAAATATTTAATCTACTACCAGTCATGAATCCAGCACACTAGAGCATGCCCCAAATATTTAGTTAAAATACACATGTGCACTTTGCACTTTAAGCAGAAATTGCTTTCAGTTGTGAAACTCACCACTTGATATGGCATCATATACTAATTGAGGGCATATAAAATGTACATGACAATCTATAGCCCCAGCTGTTACAATCAAGCCCTCTCCAGCAATAACTTCAGTATTAGCCTATAGATGGGACGATGCGTATATAAGCAGTATCAAGATAATTATGAAGGAATTCAATTCATTGCCTCAGATATCTGAAAAATAACTTACCCCAATGATCATATTAACAGACACACCATCCATAATGTCTGGATTTCCTGCTTTCCCAATTGATGAAATAAGGCCATTTTTAATACCAATATCTGCTTTGAAAATTCCAGTATAATCGATGATCACAGCATTTGTTATAACAGTATCCAAAGAGAAATCAGGTGGATGGCCACACGACTGACCCATTCCATCTCTTATGACTTTCCCACCTCCAAAAACGCATTCATCACCATAGACAGCAAAATCTTTTTCAATTTCCACAAACAAGTTAGTGTCACCAAGACGAATTTTATCACCAATAGTGGGGCCATACTTGTTAGCATATTCCTCCCGAGGAATTACTTTAGTCAATGAATAGTCTTCTCTAGTAATACCTTCCCTAGGAAATTCATATTTGAGGTAAGAAATTTTCTCAGACATGGAATTGGCGAAGATGTTCGCAAATGTATATAACTTAAATAGAAAATCGTAAACCTTGCATTTTCCTCATCCAAATGCCCGAATCCCCCTGTTCTCACAGCCTCCATGGCTGCTATGCAACTGGAGTCGTTGACTGGACCATCAACAATGTTGTTACCTCCTCTGATGACTTTGTTACCGCCAATGCTTACAAGTATAACACTTTTACTTTCTCCTGGCTATCAAAAGTAAGTGTTTTTTGATTAATGGTTTGTAATCTAATAAATGAATTAGTTCACCAGAAGACTGTGTCTATCCTTCTCCCATGAGAACAGCACTGAATAAAAAATAATCATAGTGCAAAAAATTCAATGAACTATACACTACAATTACTGTGATAAATTAGAAAACTGACATAAACATAGATTTCACCTCAAAGCGTGTGGTAGTCCCAGAGGCTATATTAAGGCGCTTGCCAAATGCTTTTCTTCGATCAAAGATTAAGTAGGGATTAACTTCAATAAAATGATAGTGGCTTCCAACCTGGAAATTTTCAGAAATATTGTAAAATGGTTGCTCCAGTTATTTTCTATGGACAATAAAAAGGAGTCAATAAGCTGTATATTTGAAACAGTAAACTTTTAATGTTAATATTTGACAAGTTTCAACAATTATTACTACTATAACTATACTAAACTTGACATGAATGGCTCAGAAGATTCTATTTCACGAGTTAACTATGATCCAGGATTGTTGATTCCAGGTATAAAGAAGTGAATGATATTCATATTCTTATATTCCAATATTCAAACAGCAAACCGTTTAAATCCTCCAAAACTGATCACAAAACCGATTCAAGGAAACCAGTACTGATTTAGCAGTGTTCATTGACATCGTTTTGTTAATTTGTATGTGCATAGCTTATCATACTGCATTTAGAAACCCTGGAACTATGTGTACCTAGAGCATGTTTCAAGCATTTTTAATCTGTAATAAAAAACGTCATAAAAAATGTATAAATTTTATTCAAAATGCAGAGGTGCAGGTGTGTAATACGCGGGCAAACACCTGAACTGGCCTGTCTCCATTGTTTACAACTTTAAGAGAGACTGCCACCCTTCCAGGGTTAAGAATTAGGCTTCCATCTTCAGATTTTATTTCACCAGGAATGATACCATCTTCTTTGTTCTCCATAAAAATGTCAAGTGAAGGTACTGTAAACACAATTTCCATCCATCAAAGATAGAAGCACTCAGCAGAAATACATAAGAAAACATCTATTTTAATATCAAAATAAAGGAATACCTGGAAGAAAAGAACCAAATAATGCTAGTTCAAGGTTTCCATTTTCACAAGCAATTGGATCATGAACCGTGATTAACTTAGTCCCATCACAAAAGGTAGCTTCAACCTACATTCATTTTTGTTTTATAAAATGACGGTAGTAGCATGTGAAAAGTATTTCTTTCTTTTTCTGTATGTGCCAGGAAGATGGGGAAGATTGAAGATACTGTGTGATAAACTACATCAACAATTGAACCGCATTCTTTCGAAGTTTTATGAATCGTGATTAAAATATTTAAATGACCCCAAAAAAATATCAAAAATACTTGTCAAAATAAAGCCATTTGGGATAGTGCTCTTTGAACAATCTCACAAAAGTATCTGTATAATAAAGCCATTGCCATCATGATATTAAGTACCTGAACAGTTTCCAAGAGATGTGGAACAGCTGAAAGAACTTGTCTCCTGTTAAAATATGAAGGCAGATTTAGACACTCTAAACTAAAATATAAGCAAAACTGAACTAATATCATCCTGCATAATATGTTATTTATAAAATAACCTTCAATTAATATAGACTTCATTTTTCAATAATCCTGTTATTCTCATAGAATAAATTTATTGGAAGGACAGTTTTAGATACACTATTAGTACTTTTTTTTATTACATACAGTTGAATAAAATTCTCAATTAGTGTCACATTAGTTATCAATTTAAGATATGAAACTATGATGAATGAAGGGCAAAAGAAGATGATGAAAACGAGCATAATAAATAATACCTTCCTAATAGTTCTCTCCCAATGGACATTAGCTCTGCAACACTCTTATCACCATTACGAACAAATTCCACAATCTATGCAAATAATATATATAAATTCAATTAGATTATTTTGGTTCTGTGGGTAATTAACATTGATCTAGTGCTTAAAACCATAACTTAACTCAGTAGTATCTTGTATCTATCAATTTTAAAAAGAGAAAGAAAAAAAAATGGAAATTGACAGTACTAGAAGAGAAGGAAAACTACCTGTGTTGCTATGAGAGCGACAGCTTCAGTATAGTTGAGTTTCAAACCACGAGCGAGACGTTTCTGTGCAAGGTACCCAGCATTGTGTAGTTCTAGTTTTTCAATTTCTCGCGGACACAGTTTCATTTCTATTCTATTCTCAGTTTCTCTCTTCAAATGAAACTGTTTCCTACTAATGAAACGGAACCAAAAAGGGGTTCAAATCAAATCAGTGAAAAATGAAAACCCAAAGTCAACTATAATATCATCGTTGTTTGCTATATCAGAGATTTTAGGAGTATATAATAATAATAATAATAATAATAATAATAATAATAATAATAATAATAATAATAATAATATTATTATTATTATTATTATTATTATATAATATTGTCAAAAGGTTAGAGTATGCTTCGTTGACAGACCAACAAAGCTTTAATCAACATCTGTAAAAAAATATTTACACTCAAAATCAAGGTACTCTTTCGGTTGAGTGGTTATTTATTTGAATTTTTTTTAAATATCTTGTTTTTCTTTTATTATTCAATTGCCATCGTTTGAAATAATATTATACTGTTTTATTTTTAAAATTCAGTAAGAAATCGTTTTTGACCACCAACTAGATAATGTTTTTCAAATTCAATAGAAGTTTGCTTTTCTACTACTAGATTGTTTTTTTTTTCTTCTCATTTTAACATGTTATTACTTATTTACTAAATTAAAATTAATTAAATTAGTTAAAAATAAAAATATTAATAATAAAGTAAAATAAAATATATTAATAAATTATTAATTTTTTTAATTTTTTAATTATTATTATAATAAATGATAATAATAATTATTATTATAATTATATTATATTATAAATTTAAAAAAAAATTAAAATTAAAGAAAAAATACATAAAATTGAAGAAAATATTATGGTATCAAATAAATGTAGATGTATGCAGCATATAATATGTCTAATTAAAAAATATATTTAAAAAATTTTAATAAATGTGAATGAATATATTATTTCCTCAATTTTTGATATCCTTCTACGTGTTACGAAGAATTTTAACGAAATTTAAACCATTAAAATTAAATTTGTTGAATATATCAAAAATAAAAAATACAATAAAATTAATAATATGATAAACAATTGATTTTAAAAAAAGAAAAAATAATATAAAAAAAGAAGAAGAAAAATCTCTCATATCCATCACTGTTTTATTCTTGGTGAGAGCACAGTCTGAGTGTCGCATTCACCCGTTGGTGGTATTACTAAACTGCTCAACTTGATCCAGACATTACATTATCGGGGTTTTGATCTAGCATAAAATTTAAGTTTAAGTGAATTGGATCTGAATTAATTACAGATTACCCATAACGAAATCTCTTTCAGTTTAAAGTTTGAACACTAGATACGAGTCGCATACTATATTCATGTTAGCATTTCTTAAACTGGTTTCATATTTTTTTTATCAAAATTAAACTCTATGAATTTATAATCTTACATGTTACACAGATATTAACAAAATTAAAATCTACAATAAAGATAGTCAATTATACACAACTATGGTATGTGTAGTATGGACACTCAGATTAATGTATATGTTCAAAACAAAAAGTGAACTGATATATCACCAGGCGAGGCTACAACTATTTCTCCAACCTTATCCCATGGTCCCTCAGCTTGTATTAGCTCTAGGTCCATAAATGGCTTCACTTGTAACTAATCTAATCCCCCTAACCCACAACCTAGCCATTTCAACCCCACCTTCACAAACAAAATGCACCTCCTTATTTTTAGCGGTAACAACATGAAACATTCCAGCCTCATCAACATCAAACTTCTTCCTGCGGTTCCATCGAAATTGTTCACTTGGTCCAACCTCTGCCACTTTACAAACAACATTTCTTTTATTTGATTTCCCCCAACGTAAAATTCCAGCAGCACCAACCATCCCAAGTCTCTTAGTATGAAATGACCCTTTACCACACTTTGTATGTTTCTTCACACTTGCACCACACAACACAACTCTTCTAGCTACCTCATCTGTTATCACACGTTCTGCATAATTTCCTTTCACATTTTCTCTTGCTAGTAAAAGAGCTGTTTCGTGTCTCTCATTTTCAATTTCACATTTTGCTCCATAAGATATCAAAAGCTTACACATTTCTCCACAGTTTTTTCTTGCTGCTAACATCAATGGTGTGTATCCATGTTCATCAAAACCATTCACATCATACCCTTCTTTTAATAACTTTTCAACAATGTGTATGTCACCATAACAAGCTGCACGGTGAAGAGGATTCACGTCAATTGAACTAAAATTGCAATAACCCTTTTTAACTGCATAATATTCAAACATCACCTTACGAAAAATTTCACTATTTTGGTTCATGTCAATGAAATTAAGAGCTGTTAAACCATATTTGTTTTTAAGATTAATCACATCAGCTCCAGCATGAAGAAGCAACTTGAAAGCTTCAACATTACCCCCTGCAGAAGCTATCATTGCAGCTGATAATCCATTACCATTTTGTTCATTTATGTTTATGTTCTTCTTTTCAGTGAGTTTTTTCAAAGCCTCTATGTCATTTGCACGTGTGACAAATAACAAAGATGAAAATCTAGAACCATTGCTTGATTTAACACTTTTTCCTGATCTAATTATATCCAAAATTGTTTTCTGATAAACTTCATTCCACTGAATAGAATTTGCTATTGAAGTTGCACAATGACCAATTGAATTCACTAACCCCAAATCAGCTCCTTCTGATACCAACACTCTAAGACATTTCTCATGTTTATACCTAGTACAAATCATCAATGCTGTATCACCAGATTTTGTTCGAGAGTCCAAGTTACACCTACCATTATTTATCAAACACTGAAGAATGTTGTATGATCCAAGTCGGGAAGCGATGTGAATAGGGTGTATATTTGTTTCTTCAGTAGTTTTCACTACTAGTTCTGTATCCACTTCATTATTTAGAAGTATGTTCACTGCTCTTTCATTGTTACATATTATGGCATGGTGTAAGAGATTCCTTCCAATGTGAAAACTATTAGGTCGGAGATGTAAGAGTAACATATGAAGTATAGAACCAGTAGATTCAAAATACTCCACAGCACACCATGTGATTGGATAAGCTTCACCTAGTCCAACACCTACACGAAATTCTTCTCCTGTATCTGTATCCCAAGACCAAGCCCCTAATTTAACATTGATATCAAGTTTTACACCAACCTGTTTGCAAAAATCAGAACATAAGTACCTTTTTTAAAGTTTGATTAATATGATATAAAATAAATGTACTCAATGCAGAAACTTGACCGACCAATAAAACAATCCCAACAAATATTTTCGGGCAAAATGATCTCTGTGACATGGTAATGATGATGTGGCATCCATGACCTTGAGATCTCAGGTATGCATTTAACGTCTAGTTCATTCCATTTAACAGAAAAATTTGACAGTGGAACTAAAATGACTGACATGTTATAAATTGGGTGACATATTTGCCTATTCACAACATTCAGATATTAAATTAACCTATATTTACAATTTCATGGACCAATTTGACCATTTACTCAATAAAATTGACTTGTTTTGCTGTATGAATCTACATAATTATTACTTTAATATTGTTAAAAGCCCACCCACCTGCAACAACAATCTAACAACATTAATTTGTCTGCTGACCACAGCAGCAAATAATGCATTGCAGTCAACATTAGCGTGAAGAAATGGCTTTGAAGATTGAAGCAGAGTCCTATCTATTGCATTGGCATCGACTCCATGCTGCCAACAAACCAAAAAAAAGTGTCATTTACTATTTAGTAATCAAATATACTCCTTGGCATTTCTTTCTTTTTGTATAGTTGACCTAAATTTACCATAAACTTTCAAGAGAAAGCACATCCCATATCAAATATAGCCTATTTAGATCGTGTCCGGTGTCTGACAGTGTCGGCATCATCAGTCTAACACATATACTTATATTTCAATCACCTCTATTTTTTTCAAATTATTACAAGTGTTGGCATATTAGTGTCAATATGTTCTGGTGTTTGTGTCAGTGTTTCACAGACTTCACAGAGTATAACTATAATGGCCTTACCTTGATGAGTACATCAACAACCTCAATGAAGCCTCTACAACAAGCAGAGACAAGGGCATGAATTGCAACATGAGGACGGATCATGTTGGACTGCATGAGTAACTCAGCAAATCTGGCTTGTCCCACGTAGCTTGCTTCAAGTAAAGCCTCCTCACATGCAAGTTGTGATGCCCCACCATTGATAAGGACCTCCAATACTTTCAGGTGCCCTTCTCTCACTGCTGCTGTTGTAGCATAGCCCCGGAACAATCTCATATTTACATTAGCTCCCACATTCTATCCCGTCAAAATTAAGTTAATAACTAATGGTGTGATAACAAGATGTCACCATTCTAATAAATATTGTTTAGATAAACAGCTTAATTAAGCGTTTATGCTTATAGCATAAACGCTTATCAGATAAGTGTTTATGCGTAAGCTTTTTATATGAAAAAAGTAACATAAAGTCAAATCATTTTCATATAGGTTATAAGTTGCTTTCATAAATCATCTTAGAGAGCTAATAGAAATATGCTGAAAACAGCTTATGAACATGTCATAAATTATTTTCATAATCTCTCTCAAACAATTTTACAAGTGTAAGTTTAAATAAATCAATTCAAACAATTAGCATTCTTTATTATCTGATAATAAGATCTGATAAAAAAGAAAGGAATCAAATTGCATCAAGGTACTATCAACAACTACTAGCCAATAAGATGTCACGGACTAACTTTAACACAATAAGATAAAATTTCTTGTAAGATATGACATCTCAACTAATATTTTAAATATTTTAAGATGTTAGTATATATAAAATAAAATTTAGTTAAAAGGGTAATTCGTGGAAAAAAGAATCAAACAATAATTATCGTCTGGAAGATCGGTAATGTCAGACAAGATGCATGATATGATCTGATAACAATATTAATGGTGTTCGGCTAAAAAAAATTAAATGGAGTTCAAAGTTAGCAATCTCAAATATGACTATATGAGGGTAGACCAATTATCCGAAAGAATAAGGATGGAATGGAAAGATACCCCTAACATAGATGAAAATAAATCCAACCAAACCAAACCAACAATCTAGATGTGAATGCTAAATCAAATTATTAACATTGCAGATTGGATTGCCTTAACACAATTTTGTGTAAAAGTTTAATTATTTATTTTTGACACAACATTTTGTGAAAAAGTTGAATATCATTAATCCAATCATTGCCTTGTGTATAAGTAACGTTAAAAAAAACATTGTTAAAATGTTCAAATGAAGCATATTTTCTATTAAGAATATCCCCTTTTTTTCAGAATTGTTACTACACGACTTGCATCACGTGACTCCAAAAACCAAAAACAGTTTAACGAGGGAAAACTAAACATAAAAATAAACAATATTTTAACTGCTAAATAACTAACGCAATTATGTGTGAAAAAATTATTTTGCATGTCATCGATAGAAAAAAAAATTGAATGGGAAGCAAAATTATCACACTTATATTTAACTGTTTTATTTAATAGAGCCTTTTTTTTCATATAATATAATTTTTCAAACGCATAGAGTTTAATTTATATTCAATTGACACTCTTAACAACCAACACTGTTTGCCATTTTAGAAGTGATTAAAATAAATGTCAAATATTATTATTGATTAACTGAAAATATAAATTGTGATAAATTGATCAAAGTAAGCTTCAAATAAACTGAAAAGGGATAATAAACCATGGTACTTTGTAACCGAATGAAATCCAATTCACAAAGCAAAACTGATTTGTACCCAAAAAATCACAAAAAATGAATACTTACTCCAACAATATTAATTAATCATAACCAAACTCGCATTTCAAAAAATCAAAACGCAAAAGCCTCGTAATAATTTTTTTTTTTAATGTTCAGCATCATTTTCAGAATTTGTAATTTAAAAAAAAAATACATAATTTTCATAAACAAAAAAAAAAGGAGCAACATTCAGAATCGTTACTTACCAGTAACTTACGAAGTAGCATCAAATTTCCAGAATGCGCAGCCAAAAACAGAGCAGTAACCTCAGTTTTAAACTCTTCATAGACCGAGTTAACTCGGTGAGGTGACTCATCTTGAAGCACGATCTCCGTCGTTTTGGACTTCAACGACACCGTTCCAATGAAGTTAACATCCACCAAACAATTCGCTACACATTCCATTGCAGTTTCGGTATCACCGTGATGAACGGCGTCTATTAGACGCTGTGACATCTCTGTTTCGAAGTCAATTGGAAAAACCTGTTTCTTCAACGCTGTACTAGAATTCACAAACGCCATCATTTTTATTTTTATTTTTTGGTTTAGTTTCAGAACAGTTTATTTAGTGTTCGATTTTATGAATTAAAGTGTTGCAACTTTCGATAGAAACCAGAAAGGAAGGTAGTGAGGAGGGAAATTGGGGCTTTTATTATATATTTATAATGTTTGTGTATTATTAACTATTAGTCTATTACGCTTTCAATTATAATAGAAAAAAAAATATTGTTTTTGGTAACCAAATATATATTTTTTTTAAAGAGGTAACCAAATAAACTTTAATTAAATTGTTTTTGCTAATTGAGTTGGATAAAGATCTTCAATATTTTTAATTATAAAAGGAATCATCACTAAGTAGTAAATTGCAAGACATTGATACATAAAAAATTGAATGATATTGATATGTAGGAGTTTGAATTTGACTATGTAATTTTTCAATTTTCAATATTTAAGTTTTAACGGTGGGTTTTTTTATTAAAATAACTCTTTTTGAAAAGAAAAAAATATTAAAATATTTCTTTTTGAAATTAAAATATCAAACTTTTCAAAGATTTTTTTTTCAAAAAGAAATATTCTGTTTTTTTTTTTCAAAAAATAGTTATTAAAAAAAACTATTTAATGGCAAATACATTAATATGCAAGAATTTAAATTTGAATATTTGTTTTT
>JBBPBS010000276.1:13755427-13770317 GCA_037974835.1 Cicer judaicum
CATTTAGACAGTATCAATTAGAGGGCAGTCTACAAATAGCTTTGCATTTCTATTTGAGTGATTTGTTAAATTAAACAAATATATTTTTATCATTAAATAAAAAAGTGATATAGATAATTATGGTTTATTAACTAATGTACAACTTGCTCGTAAAGAAAAGACTAGTGTATTATTATAAATAAATGAAAAAAAAAAGCTAATGTAAAAATTCCATCTTATATGTAGAAAAACAGTGAACGGTATAAAAATATGAAAATGGTATTGGTAGTTGAACTTTATATTACTAAAGAAATAGTTTTTTCCTTACAAAAACATTGAAAAGTACTATGTTCCTAAAGCCTTTTTAAAATATAAAAATCTCTCTCAATATAATTTTTATTACAAAATACTAGATATATTTATTATTCTCTCTCTCCCACTGCAAATCTAATTGTAAAAATATCTGTTTCAAAATAATTGACACTTTTAATTCTCAAAACGATATTAATTACAATTTTTTTAATTATATTATTTAACTAATATTATATTTTCTATTTTCAATGAAATATTTTTCCCTTTGTGTAATTCATAATAAATGATAAAGTACATAAATACTTAGTAAATATAATTTAATAAAAATATGATTTTATCTCTTTTATTTATATTTTTTTTATTCCGTGTGAAATTGTAAATATATTGATTATTATATGATAGAAGAAGCAATAATATTTTTTCAAATATACATTTACTAATAGTATTCATTTATTCGATGGTTTAAAAAATGCTATTTATAATTATTTTATAAACGATAATTAAATTATAATTTAATCAATAAAAAAAATTATCGATTTTTATTAAGTATATTATATCTCAAATGGAGAGGAAAGTTAGATGTATAGAGTAGAATTAAGAAAAGAGAAAGAAGACGGATGGATTGGGAAGGACATGAAGGATAGATGTGACCAGTTGTAAATAGATATTTCCAATGCAAGCACTTTCCTCCAACTCCTAAAGGTCAATTTACCCTTCAAGCCGAATTTGGCCTGCACATGCTTTTAGCTCAAAGCCAACATTTTTTTTATGTAATGCCTGTTTTAAGCCTTGACAATGTCTCCTTATTTCTTTACTGTAATTTATACCGACAAATGTTCCATATGGCTACAACAAATTTAGCTGGTGAACTCTCCCAGTCTCCCCATCTCTGCTTCTTTGGCAAATTAAAAGGAGAGCTATTACCGTTTCATTAATTAAAATGGTATTTGTTATTTAAGAGGTTAACCATCTTGTTTATGAAAATCTAAAATTCGATAAGTAAAATTTAACAGAAAAATATCTTAATCAAGTTTTGAATTTGAATTATCTTATATTATTTATGAATAATTAAATCTCGTTAACTTAATATTTATAGAGTACCATAAATAAGAGGGAGTAGTTAAAAAGTATCAACACATTTGTTTAAAAAAAATTATATTTCATCAACTAGTTTAGTACAATCACTATGTTAAAAATCACTAACAAGTGACTCTAATGGTATTTTTTTATTATTATTTGAATGAAGAAAGAAGAGGAAAAGATTTATATGATCTTCTTTCTTAGTTGAGTTTTTTTTTTGGGAGCTTTTTGCTTTGCAACAAACGTCAATTAATGTTGACTTGTTGCTTAAGCCAAGCGAAAGAGTAGGAATTATTGTTCATTACAATTGGTTTGTCTTTTAAAGTTTTAATAGACCTCTGCTGCTTGTTTCATTTTGAAAGGACTAGAAAACTACAGTGTTGACCTTATTTGAATTGTACTATTGAGTTTCTTGATTTTTTTTAAGGGTAAAGGTTACATTACTACTATTAGTAATTGTTAATAATACGTTGATGATTATAATTTAATTTTTTATCTCCCTTGTTATCTTATTTTTTGATTTTTCACCTCAACCGTCAAATTAAATTTATATCTATTTATTTTTTATTAAATTAATTTTTATTAAATAATAACAAGTTGATCTATACATATCGTAAATATTTCAGTTAATATTTTTAAAAGGAATTTTTTCTTTTAAATTATATTTTATTAAAAATGTGTTTATAATTTATAGACTTTTCAGATTAAGTAAATATGATAAATGCAATTTATGTGTTCATTATTTATAATCTGCCTTTCGGACAATTACAAAATAAATAGTAAAATTAAAATAACAAAGATGTCATGTTATTTATTAAAACAATAAAAATATTAGTTTCCTTATTGTTTATATAAACCCTTAAAAATATTTGTTTGCCAGCTAATAAAACATTATTCTTCAGATCAGAATTCGCTGCTTTGTTACTAGGAAGTCATATAGTCACATTAAAGCACATTGTCCAGTTATAATATAGTTATCATAATTCAACAATAAATTGCAGTGCAGTTACTATGATTGTATTACATCATAGTGTCCATAACCATCATAGATGACTCTAATAGGATTCTCCTTGCCATACTCCTGACCATATTCAGCTATAATTTTAAGGTTATTGGAATTTGTATCTTGCATGACCACTGTTATAGGCATCCTAAAAGTAAAACCATAACACATTGTAATTAAAATATCAGTGAATACTATTTGTCTTCTTAACATTGGGCAAATGACATACGCATATGAAAGTTTTGCAAATGAAAATTGACTTAACTGTAAAACATGTGATGACATGAGAAGTTCAGGCTCTCCTCCCCATGCTTGAGGCTTTCTCATTTGTATTGTGTAGGTGTTAAAGTCACCCTCAAGAAACCTGTACAATATAAATCAGAAACAAAAATGAATACTAAACTTCAACTTCATAGTACAAGTGAAACCATTTACAAACTAATATTTTGGACTAGTTAATCTCATAACGCCATAGTGTAGTGAATAATCTAGGCATTTTATACAATTTTATGGTAAGAATTGAGGAATTTTTTTTTTTATTAAACTAAGTATCTTGTGCGATTGCGGAAACTAATTTTTCAAGGTACTAAGATCCATTTAAGAGCTGATTTCTCCTGATATATATTTTTCCATATACACTAACAAGAGATTGAATCCCTGATCGAATAGTTAAAAGACTCAAGTATTTACCGCTTGTGTCACGCCATATTGTTTGAATCAAGGAGATTTAGATGAGACAACATTTACGAATTAGAAAATTGTATTATTATTTCACGTAATATCACATCCTTTATTAATTAACATGTGACATTCTCGCATCATACATGTTAAGTATGACTCATAGTTAGTGATAAATAGGAAGAACACTCAAGTAGAAAATATCGTAATTTTGACCATAAGCTTTTAATTAATAGAATAGAAGTGCAGTCACCATGTAGTCGGAGATGTAGTGGAACAGAGACTACAACTACTGATTATTGTAAATGTGTAATCAAAACTTTTTCTTTGAAGATAATGAACTTACCATTCAGTGTCTGCTCTTCTCTTGATGAATTCATCCACAACCTGCAAAGAATAATGTTTTCCCATGATACACATTAGAATGCACCCAAATGCAGAAAATAGCATATAAATAGGACATATATATATATATAATTTGAGCTCTAAACTAAAGTATGATCTATTAGCACAAACATTGCTCATTGACCACCATAAAACCAATTACACTACACATTAGAATGCACCCAAATGCAGAAAATAGCATATAAATAGGACATATATATATATATATAATTTGAGCTCTAAACTAAAGTATGATCTATTAGTACAAACATTGCTCATTGACCACCATAAAACCAATTACACTACATAATTTCAAAAATAAGTATGTCAAACCAGAATTTATAAGTTTCATGAAGAAAAAAAACATTTAATGAACTACTTTGGCTCTGAGTTCATCTGCAAGCTCTCTTTGCTTGGTATGACTTGGAGGTGGCTCCCCAGTTCTGAGACAAGCACCATAGACCACAGATCTAAACAAACACCTACCATCTCCTGGTATTCCTACAATAAATAAACAGTTCAAATTTAAGGAGAATCAGAAAATTACAACTTATAAGCTTCAATTCAAGGCACATGCATGTTTTTCAAGTTATATAGTAACTTCCATTTGAAATTGAATCTATACTACTAGTCTAATCTTATAATACAAGTAACAACCACTAATGCAAATATCAAATATAATTTGATCATCACTATCCTTTTGCAAGAAATTTAATTCAATCCAAGCACTTTAAAAATTAAATAGCTTATTCAAGAAGAAGAATAAATTGCAGTTAAATGAAGCAAGAAAGACATACGAGTTATTGGAAGGTTGCTACGTAGCGATCTTTCCGATTGCAGCATCACTTGAACTACAAAACTAAAGCCAAATCAAGTACAACATAAATTAAGAGGAAAAATTCTTTAAAATGTTTATTAGTACTTTTTAAGTCATACAAAATAATAGATTCTTATGAAATTTATAAATTTGAAGTCAAAACAAACAGTTTTGGTTTAGTGATCGCATAAAATTAAGAAGAACACTTTCAAATTAGCTATCTATCATGCATCACACTTCCTCCAAGCTTTTCTAATGCTTTTTTTCTTTTCTTTTCTTTTAGTTGAGTTGTGCTGTGAAATTCAGCACTGGATGATCGAATCAGATGCTTATTTTACTTTCAACCTTTTCTTTTTAGCATTTTATTCTGTTAAATAAATAATCTGTTTCATAAATAAATCAATGGAACAGATGTAAGTGTTTTTTCTTTTAAGAAAACTTGATATTAATTTTCTTTTACTGAGATTTTCAATTGTAATTTTTTAAGTTGGGATGTTATAGTTATTAAATTGCTTTTTAGATAGTTAGATGAATATATCATCCAATATTTGTTGGAGAATCTGAATTACGAAAATCCAAAATTTTAACTTGTCACATGTTTTATAAATTTTATATATGCAACATTTTATTATTCATGGTCAGCAAGTATTTAGAATAACATGCATTGAGACCAAATCTGACAACAGTTCAAATGCAACAATATTTTGGAAGACAAGCTTTGCAATGAGGGGAGGTATATTGAAATTTGAAAGTGGCTTTTGTGATTTGAAAGACAAGACATTCAATGAGAGAACGATCAACCAAATTGGTGAGTGAGACCCCTACAGTCCACACCACAACAAATTGTGGAGAGACAGGTATATATTCAACAGTGTGATGAATGATTATTAGAATCCTATCATTCACTCCTAATAAGGAATTAGTTCTCTGTTCTTTGTGCGAAGTAGCTGTAATTTATCCTATTTTTGGACCCTATGCCCACTCCTCTCATTTGTTCCAATAGCATTAATACGACAAATAATATTCCATAAAAACTGAAGCAGTAAAGCAAATAATGTTCCTCTCTTTTGTAAATCTTCTTACACCGAAAACTCACTACAAAAATATCAAATTGCATACAAAAGTTGTTGAGCATTCTTGCTTCTTTGGTTTATAATATCATATCATACCAAAATAATTTTATTTAATTTCTACTAAATTTACAAGTTGGAATTTTTTAAAATGACTTCATATCTGAAATCTATCATGAACCTCTTAATTATGCTGAGAGAAATAATTCATGTTTACCACAGCCTTCATAATTCATAAAGTAAATCTAACCCAATAAAACACATAAACTACACGTGCCTGTACAACTTTTCTGTTATTTAAAAACAAAAAAATAAGCAGCTATTTTTACAGAGGAACATGTACGAATGGATGATAAAAAACAAGAAAGCTTCTTTTCTCATCCCCAAATCTTCTCAAAAGGCTCCCAATTTTGTCCAAATTGGCTAATCCGAAAATTTATTTTATACATTCGGATTGGATAATTTAAATGTATATTTTTGTGTATTTAAGAACATTGATGGTGGGAGAAGAAACACTCAAAAAACAATGCCCCAGAAGAGTTAAGAACCAAACAGAGATTTACATGGAACTTAACACTGATAAACAGAATAGCTCTTGCTTTTCCATAGAAAACTTAAAGCTTTCCCCACTCTTCTTCTGGATATCGATTTACATAGCGGTTTCGTTTCTTGAGGAGGCATGCACAGATCACCAACTTCAGGTGAACATTGTTGAGTCTTAGCAGGTGAAAGGTCTCGCTGCCGCTGCTCTCGGAAGTGCATCAATAGTTTCTGAGCTTTCTCTCTTCCTCTTGAAGTTCCATTCACCGATATCGACACCAAGGCGGGTATAGCGCCTTCTTGCAGAACCATCTCACAACATTTTTCACTCCTGTTGCATAATATCAGGAGACAAGACACAGCTTGTTCTTGCTCTATGGCTTCGCCAGTATCCAATATAGAAGCCAATGTGCTTATCAGTTCAGGATTCAAAATCATTTCCTCTCTCCCTACATGAGAAATGGCCAAATTAACCAAAACAGTTATGCATTTTTCTGTCAACATGCAATCAGCTTGGCCTACAAGAAGGGATTGTAGGCCATCGATGATGCCGGATGAAAGGAGGTTTGAAATATTTGAGGGTACGGTAGAGATATTATAGAGTGCGTGCAGGGCATCTAGCTTGCACTGGACTTCGGTTTTAGCTTGAAGCATCTTGATTAGGAACTGCACAGCCTGACTTGTGCCAATCATGTGCTTTGCTTCTTCAAGGCAAGAAAGATTCAGATACAGAGCGGTTGAACAACCGTACAAATTGGAGCTTGTTATCATTTCCTCCAACAATGATATGATTCCTGCTGATATCATAACTTCCTTATTTCTGTTGAAGAAAAAGTAATCAAGCTTATGTTAATGAATTGCACAAAAGAAAAGAAATAACTAATTCTTCAAAAATCATCAGCCCAGTTTAACATGAAACACCCTAACTAAAGTTGCAATTCAATAGGTGATAGTATAAATTTTTAATATATCCTTTTGTGGATTATGCTCTTTTTCTCCAGTTTTCGACCTTTGAGCACTTTCCTTTTGGGGATACATCATAACAGATGCTTGAATAAACCAGAAAAACAATTTCTGCAAGTTACTGTACAAATGAAGTTTAGACAAATTGCATGCAGTTATGATGCCATTGTCTTTTTCTGAAATGCTGTAGCTAATATATGCTCAGGCTCATTAAAAGCTAGAGGATGACCAGAACCAAATCATTGTGATCAAGATAACTCCTTCTATCAGAGATAACAAAGTGATCAAGGTGTTGGATAAACGATTATATGCAAGTTGTCAATTTTCAAATATATAAAAAGCAGATTCACATTACTTTTCAAATATAGGGACATTAATTCCTACCTGTTGTTATTCACAGCCAAGTTGAACAGAGCCATAGCTCCATTTTCCTGAGCCATAGCATTCCCTTCACGCACAGCTGATTGCAGAAACTGAAAAAGGGCTTCAACAAATCCATTAGCCCCCATAAATATTCTGGCTTCCTCATCATCCCGCAGCAACAGCCTTAACCGCTCTACTACTTTACACTTCCTCTTCCAATTGTTTCCTTCGGTCAATACTTTCAGAAAACTAAGATACTGTTCACCGCCTTCCTCTTCTTGTAAGGACAAACTTTCAGCTGCATTTTGTTCGGACAAACTTTCAGCTGCATTTCCCTCAGTTTGCTCTGAGATGCAATTCTCTTCAAGAGGAACAACTTTGACACCCTTTGATTTGCAAGAGTTGACACTATTTATAGATCTTGAATTTGTGGATTCGGTATCTGATAATGCCAATCTCCAGTAGTTAAAATCAAGAGATTCAGGAGGGCCTTCTGGAATAGGAATTCCGTTCTGTTCGCACCAACTAGCCACAAGACCCTTGACACAGTAATTAGGAGTCAGAGAAAGATGTGCAAGTTTTTGTTGAGTCTTTGGGCAGGTGTTGTGCCCGTCATTGAACCATTTTTCTATACAAACTCTTTCATATGTCTGCCCAGATGCGATTATAACAGGATCACTCATAAGTTGCAGAGAAATTGGACACCTTAACTCTTCAGGTGGAAGGGGCATCTGTCCCGATTTCCTATTGTTCGGCTTAAAATTAAAGGAACCGAGTCTTGATATCTGTCTATCAAAGCCATGACATTGACCACCACGAACACCGTCCTCGAAAGGTTTTGAAACAGTGGGAGAACAAGGTTGAGAACCCTGAGAATCATTATCATCAGAGAACTCACTTCTAAATAACTTGGAGTATTTCCTCATAAGGTGTAAGAGAAATGCAATAATTGATTCCTTTCTCTTGTCTTCCTCGGTGCGAGCCCTTTCAATGAGTTTTTTTAGAGCTCTTCTTTCAGTGAGAGCTGCTCTGGAAGATGTAATTCCAAGTCTAGTAGCAGCAAGGTGAAAACACTCGAGTTCGCTACTGTCATTAGAGTCGTTAAATTTTCTCCCCTGCTGAAGCAATGCAATTAAATCATCTCCGACTTGCTTCTCTGATGGATCAAGCGCAAACACCGTACCAGCAATTTCGGTCACAATTTCATCAATCTGA
This sequence comes from Cicer judaicum, assembly GCA_037974835.1. NCBI lineage: Eukaryota > Viridiplantae > Streptophyta > Magnoliopsida > Fabales > Fabaceae > Cicer > Cicer judaicum. The sequence goes on from JBBPBS010000276.1 coordinate 13,763,832, forward strand.
ACAGAGGTAAATTCACACGGAAAAAAAATCAAACTCTGAACAATCTAAGCACTGATCATGATAAGAAAATATATCATTTGTTCACGAGCATTCACATTGAAATAATAATAATAATAATTGTTAAGAAAGCTGAATCCCGAATATTGCAAACAAGGTGGTATTTGATTACTTTGGAAAGAATAAATGAAGCACATAAAATAGGCTCCCCTTGCTCAAATATCCAAAAGGAAATAGACAGATCCCTCCGATAATTGAACAGAATCATGAACTTAGAATCAAATATAAACAAAACTCAAACACGAAAAGAGAAACTATACAACCATATTATTGAAAGTTATCACCTGACACCCAATGGATTGAGAAACAATATCTTCCACCAGTTTAAGACTATCTACAAGAGCACACTTAGCCTTCTCAAATTTTAGAAGAACGGAATCTCCCGTTATAGCCTGCATCGTAAGTGAAGTTATCTGTAAGATACTTTCAAGATGTATTTCAAATTCAATAACCTCACCAACCGACAGCAAAGAAAATGTATGAGGAGCTACAGTAAATTAAAGACAAGTTCCATACATAGACAAAATCGTAAATTAAGTAAATTAAAAGTAAAATTGGACTATCATAATCATACCAAGTAAAGTTTACTAGACTCTGAGCAGTGCTGAAGTACATTCTTCGCCTTCTCTAAGGCTACATGCAGCGAACATAATGCCTGAATTCCAGATTTGCTCCTAGGCCTAGCTGCTTCTAATGAAGGAAATATTGACAATATTTTACAATATATTGCAGAAAGACTTCTGCACATTTCTCCATGTAACTGCATAAGAATAGAGATATATTGGATTAGATAATATATTGCAACTAGAAATCACTCGAATAAAACATCAAACAGATGTGAAACAATGGCCAGAAAAGCATGGCAAAAAAAATGCAGCATTTCTACTCTATTTATGGCATGCAATTTAAATCATTTTCTTAAAATCTTCTGAAATAAATCAAAAGAGAGAAAGAAAAATATGCTATACAACTAATATTTAAGCAAGTTGACTCCTTATCCTTAATGAATACCTTTGCATAAGGACTTGGTCAATTTGCTTATCTAACTCCCCTACTAACAAAATAACAACTAATGTTTGTCTTTTAAAAAAAAACACATTCGCTTTTCTAATTAATTTGTTTTCGGGTACATAGTGCGACCATTCTATATTGTAAAGCAATAGAATTCCAAAACATCTCTTGCAATAATTAAAGATATATCATCATACCTTGGCATCACTTGCTGCAAAGAAACTTTCTTCAACCTCAGAAACATCCATCATTCACATCCACTGTGTAAACTTAAGTGCTAATGATCTCAACTGTGTCCAGTATTAACCAGGATCAAAAGGAGGAAAGAAATAAACTAAATATAGTTTTTGGGTGCTAAAAAACTGCTTCAGCCTGTTTAGAATTTTAAAAAATAAAATACTGCATTAGCCCATACCACATCTAAACATTTACATTTTTTTATTTTATCAATCCAACAAAAGTAGCATAATTTAGTGATTTTAATATCTTTAACAAAATCAGGGGGGTTTAGATGAAAAAAAAAAAACATGAAACCTCATGCTATCTTATAAAGAAAAACTGATTGTTACTTATAAATATTCTATTTATGAAGTGGACAGAATTTTTTAAAAATTTACAACATTACCAAAACAAAGATGGAGTCAAATCGGAGAAACATTAGATTTGATATGGCTTTAAAAATTTAAAAGAATAAATACTAAATAGATATCACTTTCTATTTAGTGTTTTCATCCTTTTCTCTCCATCCACCAAAAAAAATGGTTTAAAAAGAGAAAATAATTAGCTCAAATGACATCAGCAAAAGAAAGAAAATCACTGTCGAAAGATCTAAAGTTTCATAATAGACCGTTTAAACAAAGATTAACACAAAAAGTTGTAAAACATAAACAAATCAAATTGGACATTTTCCATTGAAGAAAAGAATGTCGATTTTAAACAACAAATATAACCAGTACATTTCTATTTAATAGCTTTTTGGCACACAGCAATTTTATAAACATGATTCTCAGCAATGACCTTGACTCAAACAACATCAACTCCAGCAATAGAAATTGATAAATACATTAACATTATTAATATTAAAAAAATTAAGGAAAAAAATCTGATTCAGATTTCAGAAGCAAAGCGAATATGAACGAAGAGCACGTTGAACATTTAAAGGAATAATAATTTAAGATGATAAGTTGATTAGGGTTTTGAAAGAAGGTTTACCCGCAGAAGAGAAGAGAGAAAAACAACAATCATATCATATGATATTCATTTAAAGGCAATGAGGCTTGAAAATTCGTACAAAAATGGAGGTACAGAGAGGATCTATGAGTTTTTGGATTTCAGAGAGAGACAGGCATTGAGGTTTGAACCGAACGACGAATTGTTCGGAGAAAACGCACGAGGACAGAGGAGATGGAGATTTGGTTACTACTACTCCCTTCTCCCTTCTTCCTTCTTGTGTTGGCGTAAAAACTATAAAACTTTATTATAAGGATTTTATTTTATTTTATTTTATTTTATTTTATTACAAGTTAGTTTATGTTAATTAATTTAAATATTATTGGTACATTAAAATTAACTGAGGGACAAATTTTGGATTTTAAGGGTGAAATTAATGTTTGTTATATCTTTTCCCCGGTACACCGGCCGACAGTTGCCGACCTCCTTGTTTGTCGCTTAGTAGACCTGTCATAAATCATATTAATAGTTACTTCCTGACAAATTTGTCCTTTTTCATTTTTTTATATATTTCTTCTGTTTTAAAATCAGATTTAAAATTGTTTAAGATTTATTTATAAATATTAAAAAATATAATAATTTAATAAATATAATAACTTAAATAAATATTTTATTAAATTATTTTTAGAGTTTAAAGATTATATATTATTTGTGTAAAGTTATTTTATATAAATAATTAATTACGATTAGTTATTCCATTAAATAATTATGTGCAGTGAGATTGAAAAAATTATAATGAATTATTGTAATTTCTGCAATAATTATAGAGGGAAGTTTTTTAAACTAATTCTACCATAAAACCAAAATATGCTACCTAATTTCTTTTTTAGATTTTATTTTATGTACTTGCATAGTTATATTAGTCGTTTGTGTAAAATAATTTTAATTTTATATTGAAATTGTGTATTGTTTAGTATTTTATTTTTCTTATTTGTTTGTATATCTTCTATTATTTTAAATATAAAGTAAAATTAATACTTTAGAAGTTGTGTCTATTATACTAATTTGAATGTATAATTGGAAAAAATAATGAAAGTTACTGGAAATTTAAGTTATGTTTCATTTTGAATTTTCTTTTTATTAAAGAGACTCTCATTTTAAAATAGATGGAGTATTATTTCATACACTCAAAATATAACAGTGGTAGTTTGATTGTGTCTGTACATTAAGTGTGAGTTCAAAGCTTCTCATATTTATAGAGGAACTACCAAATATTGACCTAAAGTAGAAAATTGTATTCCTTAGATTATTATAAATGGTCAATCTAATAGATTTTGTTTAATGGTTGGGTCCCTATAGTTGGTAAACTGTGCGATCATATAATGGTCATTCCTTCATATGTTGTGAATTTATAATGGTTGGAACTGGTTCAAAATCAATCAAGTATTTTCTAGTAACATCAATACAAAAAATTGTATGTCTTAGACCTCCTCTTGCAAATTAGGATAATTTTCCTATAAATTTTCTAACTATGATTTTTTTCACTATTAAACATGCATATAGTATACTTCTTATGAGTCCCTTAACTTCAACCTAGTGTGGAAATAGAATGGACCTCTCAAAATCCATACATTTCTTTGGAAGTTTCCACATGGAAAACTTCTAACCAATGTCGAAAGATACCATCGGGGTATGTCAGATACTGAGATTTGCATCAGATGCTCTCAAGCTCCTCAAACCATTATGCATGTTCTTATAGATTGTTATGTATCACATAACATTTGAGAGAGTTTTATTACTTTGGAGAATGAGTAATGGAATTCCTTTTTTTAACCTCAAACTTCCTCAATGGACTGACTTTACTCTAACGTTAATTGATTATGGCTCGATTAGAGGTCATTGGCCTATGGTGTTTGAAGTGATGGTAACTATGTCATGGATGGATATGAAACAATTAGTTTTCTCATAACAATACTTGATCTCGAGCAATTCTTGCAATTTTTTAATAGACAAATTCTCTTCATTCATTAACATATTCATCTTTGTCGTCTTTTGTTTATAGAGGGTCGTAAGAGGGAGATTAATGTTAAATGGTATCATTCTAATAATAATTCATTTAAGTTTAATATTGATGGTTCTTATCACGACACAGCAAACCTAACTACTTGTGGAGGGCTTATCAAAAATCATAGAAGAGTTTATGTTCAAATTTTCTTTTGCAATATCGACCAAGCTATGTCTATGTTAGTTGAGCTTAAGGGGTTAGTTGATGATCTCATAATGGCTTATACTTTGTGTTTGAATACTATTTTGGTGGAAATTGATTCTCTTACCATAGTCAATATGATTCTATCAAGGAAAATGTGTAATGTCTATCTTACATCTCGTCTTCAAGAAGCCATCTTTCTTCTGAATCACGAGGAATGTAGTTGTGTAGTTAATCATCTTTATCGTGAGTCCAATCGGTGTGCAGATAAGCTAACTAACCTTAATATTAGCATGGATCTTAGTTTTGTAGACTTACCTACTCCTCTTATGAGGATGGTACTTCTCCTTGACAATGATTCTATAATAATTTATATCCCTCGTTATGTCCTTTAAGTTTTATTTATAATTTTTCTTCTTATAAAAAAGAATAAATGGAGTGTTGGGAAAAAAAATTGCCCGACAACTACTTTTTTATAAGATGTTTTTGGTAACTAAATACTTTTTAAATATATTAAATTTATTGAAGTAGGCAAATTCTAAAGTAAAAACAGTAGATAAATTATCCAATACTATTTTGATAGACGATCAATCGTGAACTGATTTGAAAAATGTCCTAAAACTATAACAAAAGTGTACATTGACTTGTAGAAATATAAATTTGTAGTATTTATCATTATCACAACTAAGATAATGAACTGATTGATGTTCATTTGACAATAAATAAAAATAATATATTTATTTTTCAAAATTTAATTTATCAATTTAATATTAATCAGACAACATCTTAGCCGTAAAAATAGAAGTGTCACATACTTTTTATTTGTTTAAATTTTATCGTTAAAATTTCAAGTAATTTATGAACATAAACATAAATTATATTTTGTGTTGGTTTACCAAAGCACTTGGTTATTTAAGTATTCTCATAAATAATTGTAAAAAATTGTAATCATACTTTATTTCAGTTTTATTATAACTTCTAGTGATTTTGTGCGTTTAAATAATCATACGTATTTTGCAATCCAACGTGCTGGTGGCGATGAATTGGACTACAAGGTCACATGGAAAAGCATATGGGTTCCATTAAAATTTAACCAGATTCATGTGGTTTGCTAAAAAAAAAAGTGGATTCATGTGCTTGGAATATTAAACCTCATAGTTTTTTTGGAAAACTAAAGTTTTGATAACTTTTTGTTGTATTTTATTAAGATATTTTTATATGTATTAATACATGCAAGATTAATCTTTCACGTCAAAAATTAACACGAGGTGAGTTCGTCTCTTCTCCATCTTGTATTTAATATAATGCGTTGAGTGTTAGATTTCAAATTAATTTTTAAAATAGAGTTAAATACAATTTTAATTTTTTTATTTTAACTAATTTGTAATTTTGATTTTCCAACTTTAAATTTTAGTCTTTTTATTTTAATTGATTCGTAATTTTGATTCTCTTATTTTTAATTTCGCAATGTTATTTTCATTGATTCGTGATTTTGGTCCTCATATTTCTAATTTTCAATTTTAGTCCCCTTATTATGATTGATTATTAATTTTAATCCATCTATTTTTAATTTCACTATTTTAGTCTTCTATTTCTTAAAATTCAGACATTTTGTGCTATCTAATTTTTTTTATTAATAATTAGAGCTAGTAACTTAAATTACTATTAATAATATTATCACAATTATATTATTGTTTTTTAAAAAATAAATAAATTACATGGTCTAATTATTAATTAAAATAATCATAATTTAAATAATATTTTTACCTTTTTTAAAATTATTGTGATTCGTTGAATATCTTTATTTATTTTCTCAAAGTTGTACATAAAATCACAATAATTTTTAAAAAGGTAAAATTGTAATTTTAACCATCTTATTTTAATTTGTGTCTATTTTAAATTAACAATAAAAGCTAATAATTGTTTTAAAAATTATTTTAAAAATATGAGTAGTAAATTTATTTTTTTAAAACATGAGCAGTAAATTTATTTTTTTAAAACATGAGCTACAATTCAAAAAAAAAGTCCAAGTAATCATTAAA
>JBBPBS010000276.1:13770653-13797959 GCA_037974835.1 Cicer judaicum
AATTAAGAGGACTAAAATTATGAATCAATTAAAATATGATGATTAAAATTGTGAAATTAAAAATAGAAGAAAAAAAATTATTAATTAATTAAAACTAAAATTGCATCTAAGCCATTATAATATGATGGGAATTTTTTTAATTTAAAGTTATTTTTTTTACAAATATCTTTTTTGTACGAAAAATTTTACCATAATTAATGAGATTATAAATTTAAATCTAGATAAAAAATTTATCTAATAATATTTATCAGTTAAATTAGAATTTAAAGACTATTTTTTTACAAATATTAGTAATTAATAACAATAATTATTGTTAGTTTTTTAGATGTTTTTTTTATTTTTATTTATAAATCAAAATAAGCGAGCCTTTTGTTAGTGGAAAATAGGCTATAGCTTTCTGGAGCCGAAGAAAATGTTTATATGTAGTTACTATAAACACAAGTGCTAGAAACAAAATTCAAGGACCCTGAACCTGAAACCTTAAAATTTGATACAAACCTAGGGGCATCTATAATTTTTAAATATGTCTTTCAATCTCTTTAAATTATGTACCTATTCGTTAACTTCCTATAATTTTTAAATATGTCTTCTATCTCTTTTACTACTATGAATATATCTATTCATTAAATTCCTTAAATATGTCTGTCATCTCTTTAAAACTTCATTAACTTACTATAATTTTTATCATTAAAGCAGTTTAAATTATGTTGACATTTCAATATAATTTATTTAATTCTCTTTACTTTTCTTTGCAATTTTATATTTAAGTCATTAAGTTTCTACTTTCTACATCTTTAATTTCATTTCTTTTAAATTTGTGCACTTTACTTAATGTCAATTTAAATTTATTGTCTTTTAATTATGTTGTTCTTATCTCCTTAATGAATTACTTTTTTAAGTCAACAACCATTAACTTTTCAGCTAAAATAGCCTTTAAAATTTAGACTTGTTTTTCTTAAACCAAAAATCACTTAATCTTTTTCAATTTTCGCTACTTTTTAATTATTATTTTTTTTTATTTTAAATTGAAAGTTTATGTCATATAAATCATATATATAAAACTTTATATAAATTTAAAATTATTTAATATATTATTAAGATACATTAAAATTAATGTTTTATGTATTGTTATTGAAAATCATTAATCTTAATAAATTTCAATAACATGTCAACTTATTTTATATTTGCATCAAATTTTATATACATTGTCTATGTCGTATGAACTATCAATACGATGATTTTAAAAAAATATTGAAGAAATATTTTATAATCTAACTAAAGTTTTTAGCTAAAATAAGAATAAAATTACATTTGGAGAAAATTAAAAGGGGAAATGAAACATAAATACAAGTGGGGAAATTTAGAGAAAAGGGGAAATGAAAATGGGAAAAGAGGAAATGAAAATGGCAAAATTATTCAAAAGTTATTTTTAGCTGCGGTAAATTTAACAACAATTTTTCTTTCACAATTACATTTGATAATCGTCAGGTTTCAAATTTCACATTTGAAATATAAAGAATATTTGATTATTCATTCTTTTATTTTCTACAATTTGAATACCACGAAAGAAAAAAAAAAGATTATATAAATGAAAGATTTTGAAATAAGAATATATGAAATTATAGAAGAAGAACAAAAATGAATTATACATATGAATATGTTATTGTTACAATGATGACATAATTTCATTTTTTTAAAAATTAAATTTCACATTCGTTTTTAAATTTCAGTCTCAGATAACAATGAATTAATTAATAAATATCTTTGCTACAAATCAAACTAATAAATGAACTATATTATTCGACATTTAATTTCATAATATATTTATCTAATTTCAAAATTCAAATAAGTAAATATGACCTCTACAATTTCAATAGACAACTTAATGGTTTATTCAATTTTTATTATAAACTAAGTAAAGTCGTTTTCTGAATTAATTTTTCTTTGTGAAGGACCAAATGTTTCTTTATGTCTAAAATAATAATATGCACTGAAGATTAGAGTAGGATGGGACGAGAGTTTCTTTTACAGATTTTAAGGCATTTGAAACCGAGAACCATGGGATGTTGGTGGGGGGTGGATAGTGAAGTTTAATTGTGTTGAACAGTCAAACTGATTTTTCTAATAGCAGTGGTCCAGTGGATGTGTCCACGTAGTCGTACGGAAAATATTATTTTTATAAAAGTTTATTAGAAAAAAGAGGGTAGTTATTTTATTGTTGTGAAAAAAGACACGAATAGTTATTTAGAAACATTATAAAATAAATTTATATTATCAATTAATCTCTATTGTATTCAAATTATTATTAGTCTCCTAAGTTGAAAATAAAAATGTGGGGACAAGAAGCAATCCGTGCTGTTGTGTTTTAAACCGCAAATATCAGCTGACCCTTGACTCCGGCCCTAATCATAGTACCCACACCGTCCGTAATTTTAGGTATAGATTGCTTCTGTTGTTTCCCTTCATCAACAGTGAAAAGGGAACTTCTAAATATCCTAAAAAATCATATTATAATTGATAAATGTCCAACCTAACAACTATATAACAATTATCAATAATATTTGTTTATTAAATACTAAATATTTTTTATTGCTCCTTAATCTCTAAATTCTTTTATCCAAACCGTTTCTCTGTATTGAAACCCAATTCTCTATATGAAAAATTCAGTAATTGCTGTAGATTAGTTATTACGTCATACAACGGTTTTGAGAAGAAAAGTGAAAGAGACTTTGTTCAAATGTTTATTCAATTGAATTTAAAAATATTTGTATTTGAAAACATAGCTTTAGATACGAAATAAGTTATTGAGACGGTTATGTTTTAAATAAGAATAAAATAAAATATTGAGGTTATAAATGGACAAAAAATATATAAAAAATTGTGAATTTAAATACCACTTAAAATAGTGTATCAGAATACATTAAAAATTAGTACCAAAAATTTATTTATCAAACACATTTTATTTGATCCAATAAGTTTATATGCTAAATTATTAACGTTAGAAAACAGTGTCTAATAGTAAATCTATGATCCTTGACATATAGACCTTAATTTACAATTTAATAAATTAAATAATTAATTTAAAAAACTTATATCAAATATTTAATATTGCATTGAATTGAAAATTTAAAAGACTATTATGATAGAAAACCTTCAAGTTTTTAAAAGACTTCAGGAAACTAAGATTGTATAGATCTTAAAATATTTTTTAAGATCAATATTTCATAACTAAAATTTTAATGGATTTGTAATACAAGAATTTTCAAAATTTTGAAATATTTATTGGATTTAATTATAATATTAAATGACAAAATATAATAAATAAATTATAAAACTTGAATAAATAAAAATAAAACGAATATAATTTTTAAAATATTTCAAAAAATTGTTATAGTTTTATACCCTTTTAAGTGGTATGTATCTATATATTTGTAGTTATAGTAGTCCTCCATGTATTAACATCTTTTCGTTTCTCGTTTCTGCTATTGGGTTTGAACAAAATTCATAATAAAAGTATTCGCCGATTAGTATACTGAATATGAAGATTCGTTACAATGATATTTTTTATAAAAGAAGTTATGAAATGTTATCAATACAAGTTTGAAGGAATATGTTGACTTAAAGATTGTGAACCATATTATAAATATGTCAAATATTATCTCAATTTTGTGAATTATAACTATGATCTCTGTAATTTTATACATGATATTAATAATAATAATAATAATAATAATAATAATAATAATGAAAACCTTAAACCATACTATTAATTATATATATATATATATAATAAGTTAATAAAAACGACAACCACATACTTATAATAATAATTATAATACAAGACAAAGCATTTTTTTATTAAACAAGATAACATTTTAACTTTTATAAAAAATATAGATAACGTGAAAGTATATAAAGGAATATACGAAGAATCAAAGTATATCAACATTAAGTATCCAAAAAGAAAAAAAAACAATGTGGAAATGTAATTTGAAGTTGTAAAATATTTAACTTTTATACCACGTGTCAAGAATTATGTAATTTTAATTTTAATAAATGATATATGAAAATTATATCGCATATCACTTTTATATAAAAATAGTATGCAAAAGATTAGTGTTTAAAAACTACTCAAAATTTCAATAATTATTAACGATATTATTTAGAATTATATTTGAACAACTCTTTTTGTTTATATGATTGAGATGTTGACGTGAACTAAATATAATTAGACTATTTTATTTTTTTAATTGATATTAATTAAGAAATTATTTTGTTTGTAAAAAAAAAATTAATTTATACTTTTAAAAAATATCGTTATTAATATTTTAGGTTATTTTTAAACATTAATCTATAATTGATCATGTGTATAATGGTGGTCATCACATCATTCTCCATATGATATATTTAATAGCTATTTATTTCAAGTTAATTTGAGGGGAACAACAAGAGGATATAAGATAATAATTTTAAATTTCAATTGTTTCATTCAATTATTTAGAGGAGAGGAGGTCAAATGTCTCTTAAGCCAATTCTAGTCCCCTTACAAAATACATGATTTAGAGGAGATATTACACTTGTTCCATCTTTGGACTTAAATATCATTTAATTTATAATCTATTTGGCAAATCCAAGAAAAAAGCTTTTAGTAGATAACTTACAAATTTTTAGTTTGTTAACTGTCTTTTCTCACGAGTTTACGAGTTTATAATGTTTTTTTCAATCCTACATCATTTATTTATAAGCTACACGAAGTAATGTTTTATTTTTTTCTTACATTTTTATTCTCGTTATCTTAATTAACTTTTTTAAATATTAATTAAAAATATTTTTTTTAGCATTTTATATTTTTTAATTAATTTAATCGTTAATTTTATTGAACATTTGAAATTAAATTAATTAATTCTTAAGTATCACCTATTAACTAATTTATCTGCTATCTACTATAAATTTATCCATTATTAACTTATTCAATATCAACTATTTCCCACAAATAAAATTTTAATCTTAAATATTACGTCAATGTTTGTTTCATCAAAATAATTCTATTATCTTCGTTGGACTAAAAACAAACAACTATTTTTTTTCTCTCTTAATTAACCAAATTTTAAGAATATAAAGAATAATAATATGACATTTAGTGAAATGAAATATTTTTATATACTCTGAAACAGATTATATTATAGTAAGAATGAAAATAAATGTAATGAAAAAATGGAGATGATATTGACTCCACCTAAAGTATAACTAATAAGAAAACCAACACTTCCAACAGAAAGGTGATTCTTCGATTTCTCTCTCCCGGGGAAAATAACAACGATTATAATAACAGACTATTTTTTTACGCTCTCATATTTTCTGGGATCCACGGTTACACCTTTCGATTCAGGTAATTTATTCCGTTTTCTCCAATCCCCTCTTTATTACTATTACCTTTATTACTTTTACTAATTACTACAATTTATCAAGTTTTGCTACTTCATCCTCCTCCCCACCCCTTTTTATCTAACAAATAATAATACATAAGCCCATTTTACACATAGATCTATTTTCAATTTTTGTTTAATCCACCGTCGCATTAATTCTTAACGATCTGATTAACTTACATAGATATTAAGGATCTACCTACGCGTTTTATTGTCATCATTTTTAGGGTATAAATTTAGTTACTATTTATGATTGATTCATATCAATTGAGACAACGTAAGCATAATTTTCAAACTTTTGGTTGTTTCTGCGTGCCATTGACCACAGTTCTAATGTGATTGCTCATTTCATGTTTTGTAGACTTAAAGAGAGGGAAGAAGAAGGTGAAGAGTGGTAAATTCTAATAATAGGTTAAAATGGTGAGGAAATTGTAAATTCTGAATTATTTTGGTTTAATCTACAGAATGTTCAATGCTTTTTACATCCCTTTTGTATTTGATTTCAGTCTGCGCTTTTCAATTTCCATTCATTTCTTACTGTGATACTTTTGGGAATATGTGCATGCACTTACTTCAAGATGCAATTTCCAGCAATCCTTGAACAGAGAACTGGGTATATTTCTATATTCCTCTATATTATTTTCCATGAGTAAACAACCATTTATGTCTCTGAATGTGTGACGCCTGTGGCTATAGTCCTTGAATATATCAGAATTATAAAAACATATCTAAATATGTTTTTTGTTAGTCGTGTTGGTTCTTAAATATGACTTTAGTTAGTCAACTTAATACTTATATGCGTTTTTTGTTGTTCAATTTAGTCCATAAAATTACTAACAAAAAATATATTGGAAATGTATTTGCAATTACAATAGATTTGGGGATTATAGTGAAAACGGCTCACACATTTAAGGACCAATAGATTCAAGGATTATAGTGACAACACCTCACACATTTAAGAACCAAAATTAGTGTTTACTTCTTTCCATGTATAATATGTATTGAAATACTGTTATGTTTTATGGTTTATGCCTTCGTTTACCTCAAAGCAATATTTTAAAAGCGGAAATCGAACCAATGAGACCTATGGATCATGGTTCAACTGCTGGAACTGGAATGAGACCGTGATTGAACTGCTTAAATAACTGAGCCGAAGGTAGAGCCTGTTCGTGGTTCAACCGGTTGAACCGTCTAATTTGGTTATTAAAACATTGCCTTAAACCTTTATCTTATTTGAGAGTTTTTTTCTTTCAAACTGGATTAAAGAGACAATGAGGCTATGTAAACCATACAAATTATCCCCTTATTAGTTTTTATGAACAATTTTATGTTCTATCAAAATTGAAGATTTTAAACATCTGTACAATGGGAGAAAAATCATTATTTAACCCTCAATTCCTTTTCCTCACCCTTCCTGTTTCTTTTTTTTAAGTGTTGGATAATATGGACATTTGAATTTTACATTACAATTTAATCACGAGGTCTTATAAACCCTATTCACTTTTTATCTGAACAACTGGATATATATTTTGCACTAGTGTTTTCATTCTCCATAGCAGATTTTTAGAACTTGCTGGACCAACAGAATCCATGACATACGTGTTTTCCTGACAGATTTCGTGGTTTTTTCTGGAAGGCGGCAAGAATTGGTAGATGTCTTCTATTTTGTTTGCTACTGCATCAATTATAATTTTTATGTCTATTTTATATGCCCTTTTAAAATTTATTGATGTTTTTATCTAAACTTTGGAAAAGAGATTGGATTGGGAAGGAGTCATAAAATGGATCTAGGTTACCCTTGAAGTTTTCTTTTGCACTCTTCTGTCATTTTTTTTTTGCCTCTTCTCCATGTGATTGTGATAGAAACTGGTAATCATTAAAACAAGGAAACTGAATTTTATAATGACTTTTATTAAGTAATTCTGGTTAACAGTGGCCATAATTTAATTACAAAGGGAAATCTGGTTTATATAATTACAAGAGATAAATTAAAGGAAAACCAAGGACAGGTACGAGTAGTTTCCCCCCCAAAAAATCGAGAGTCTTGGTCTCTCCCTTCCAAGAATTTGAGAACTTGGTCTCTCCCGATCAAGATTCAGTCCCAAAATAAATGCCTACTGTCTTTTCCTTCAACTTCCCTATTTATTCAATAACTGTCTAATACATAACTGCTGTCTAATTATATAATATTACAGCCTAATAACATAATAAAAATAGTAATGAGAGGTCTAATAGATTGACGCCTTAATGACTTCTGATTATGGTTTTTTGAGCTAATTTAGGTCAAACAACAATACTTATTTATATACTTGTGTTTATGACCTACACCCTGTTGGCAATGGCAAAACTTGGAATATGTTATGGTTGATGCAAACAGGAAAGATTGGATTATGATCATATCTTAATTTTTTGATGTACTAAATCACGATTTTATTATTTTCAATCTCAACCTTTGCTATAGGTATGCTTCAATTGTTTGTGTAACTTTTATAAATCCTTTTAGTTAATCTGGAATGTTATGTTAGTATGTTATATATCCCTGTGACCATTAAAATGCTACATTATGGCAGCATCCATAAGGTTGTTTGTGACATGGGTTACTAGTTTTCTAGCTTTGCCTTGTAGCTCTTAAATTTCAGTGTCTCTAAGTGGTGTACCAGCATGTTGGGATTCATTGTGGAATAGATTGTCACTGTTTGATACTTTTTTTTTATTACTTAACACTAAAAGAAAATGCTTCGAAGTAAGTGAGAACAAAAATATGTTTCATGAGGTGTGGAACCTATCAGATATTATCTTGAGTTCTTGACCAAGCTTGTATGATTACTTGCACAGGTGAACGTTTAAGTCCGTGGGTAGGCATGGGTTGTTTCATGATGGGTGTTTCAATAATCTTCTTCTAAGCTTTATTTCCATCTACTCAATAGTAAGTTGTCTCTTTCCTTAATGAGTAATTTTGACAATGAAGATATATAAAAGAACCTTCTAAACTATGTATGGGTGTAATACCTTTCAATGCAGATCTGTTGGTTAAGTGGTTTGTGATATGGTAACTTATTGACAGATCCAATTTGTTCAATGAAATCAAACAATATACTGGTTAGAGTTTAATTTTCATACACCGACAATGTAAAAAGTTTTACATAGTCGGCACATCATGACCAATCACGTGCATTTTTAAAAGTAGTTTTGGAAAAAGTCAAATCTTACTAATGATTCATTGGTTGTGATTTATGACAATGTAAAAACTTTATACCAAAAGTGTATATATTAAATTCAACTGGTTAAGTGAAATTGAACCAACTATGTGAAAGCATTTTTGATCAAAGCATTAAGCATGTATTTATTATTATTGTGTGATTGACACAAAGGAAGCCCTGAATGGATGTTGATTTGATGCTTATGGGAAGCTTAACATTAGCTTCAATTTTCTTTTAATACTTCCTCCAAGGAAGTGGATAGCTTTCCAAGAATGCCCTTCTATATTGTAGAGTTATAGTCTTCATGTAGACAAATCCATGTCCTGATTTTCTCTTTCTCCATCCCTTAAAATGCTCTACTTTTTTAATCAGCTCAGCATTGTTGATCATGGTAGCATTTATCCTGGGAAGGGGGTGTTGGGGATCTTGTTGGGGTTCATTTGTAGCGAAAGGAAAGGCCATAAGTAGAATAAGCTAATTTACAGATGGAAACTTGGAAAGTAAGTGTAACATTTTTACATCCCCACCCGTAATTAGCCTTCCTTCTGCTATAAAGTTTCACATGGTAATAGTCAACATTAATAACTTAGAAATTTGATATTTGCAGGGGCATCCGTTCTGAGCTCTACTTCAGTTTTCTATGCTACATGGTCTGCAGATCTACAATATGAGAGTTTGTTGGAGCACCCACCGGTTGGCTCTTTTTCAGCATAGCAGCTGAAATCCGGCTAACCATTTTTTCACTTAGTAACTCAGTCTTATTCAGACACAATGAAATTGTATTTGTAGAATTTGCTTGCCCTTCCGCTAGATTGAGTTTTTTCCTGTTCATCCCTCCAGTATACTTTGTACCAAGGAATTCAAATAGCTGTTCTCTTCATTCCTAAATTTTGGTAGTTTAAGTATTTTATTTCAAAATACGGTGTTTTAGAAACTCAAGGTATTATAACATTTTTCTTCTAACTACACCCCAAGATATTGGGAGTCGATTAAATATATGAACATGGAAATTTGTAAGAGTAGATAAGAGTATTTTGGTACAATTCACACAAACCAAATGTGGAAGGCAAAACTGAAGGAAAATAAAATAATTTTTTTCAGAGTATCTCATGGGAGAGGGAGAGAAATGCAATCAAGTCCAACATAATAGGATTTATCTGAAAATTAAATAGATATGAATGAGAAGAAGAAAATGAAAACCTTCATCATGGTTGAGGATTCTCTGTAAGGAAGAAGATGAAATGAAAAATAAAGTAATAAGAGCGGATTCTTTTTAAATCAAATGTGAAAGAAATGCACGGGAATCAATGAACAAGTGAGATGAGATGTGATTAACATTGATGTACTACTGTTTTTTAGCGTTGAATTGTGTTTTGAGAACTCTTATCCTCTATTTGTTTGTTTGGTAGTCTAGTACTCGATGGTATAAGTCATTTGCAATTTGCAAACATTCATAAAATGTGAGTAGTTTGTGTGTAAGTCGATGCTATATTGGACATTTTTTATGAGATACTTTATTTATCGAAAAAAGTATATTTGAGCACATGCCACATGACAAAAATGAAGTTAATAAAATCTAGAGAAAGTTGCAGCGACCTCTCTTGAGATTTGTTAAAATGTCACACTCACACACATTTCTTTTATTTTTTATTCAAACACAAACCTCCATCTCTTTAATTTTCAATATGATAGACACCTCTTCCTTCTAGATTGACATAGTATATCTGTAAAAATTGAAAAACACAAATGGTTTAATCCACTCACAATAATCCCAACATTCTCTTTACTCCGTCTACTCTTGATTGACTCTATTCTTTCCATTCCTTTCTTTCACCCACTAAATTCCCAATCATTTTCCTTTTATTTCTCTTTTTTTGTTTTTTAATATTTCAAATTAATAGATGGTCAATCTAAAATTGATTTCTGAACGAGCAATGAATTTAACACCAAGTTGCAGTGATAACAAGCACATGATGGCAAAGCTATTAGTGGTGTTGAAAAAATTGCACAAATTTTGACAGTCACTCTTATAGTCGGATGCAGTCACTCTTAATTGACCAATTAAATTTGACTAGCCATACATAAGGATGATGAATGGTAGTGGATGATTATTATTTGAAAGTGTTAAATACATGGGAATGATTCTTATGTTTCTTCTCAATTTTCTTATCTAACAATAATCATTTTCCATAGGAGGAACAAGGGAACTGGTAAAGATACATTATGGGTGGTCTTAGACTCCTTGTGAAAAAAATATGATCCATGTTTAAAAATATAAACTGCACAAAGATAATCAAGTGGGTTCAACAATCTTCCTTGTTAAAGCTGCATACTTTGAAGGGAAAACGAAATGAAAATGACCCATTTCCGAGTAGTTCAGTTCTCATTAGTTGCCCATGCTGATTTTCCCTGTAAGTTGAAGTTCAAAATGAAAGGAAGAAAGTGTAGTCTTCCATCCACTTGTACGAAGGAATACCCAATGTTTGTATTGCAGCAATGCTTTAAACCCCACATCGAGGACCCGGGCGAGAAAGAGAACAAGTGTTAGATATAAAAACAGAGGCCAGCTTCAGCATACAGCATACCTTTCTCGGCCTTTTGGCTAAGATCAAGTGTAGTATCTGTTCTTATCAGTTTAATATCTGATATGTGGTCCAATGGGCCACACGATATTAAATTAATTTGTTGAGGGGGAAGGGCCACTACAGTAGCTTGCTATTGGGCCTTTCATGTGTCGCTCATACGTTGCACTACAGTATGGGCTAGGTACACCCCGCCAAATCAAGTCTAATTTTTATCTAAATTTAAGAGTTGTATGAAACTACAATAAACTTGATTCCGTAACTATATCTTACTTTCTGAAAGTCAGTATTTATATTGTTTTAAGCTGTTTACAATGCTGCATTTGTATCTAAACAAAGAGTTATCTATTTCCTAAAATTGATGGTGTCGTTGAAAATTATTAAAACACTATGTAGATTAACACTGCAATTCCGATTTAGTTTGAATTGATAGCTTGTAATACTAAACGTTGAAACATTCTGGCCAAGAAGCATTTTATGGTGTTCGGGATTGACAATTAAAACTAAACCAAAATTGCACTGATAGATAGGTAGAATGTTGTCAGTTCGAATCTAGGACGTTAACTATAGTAAAATTTATTATATTTTCTACTAAAAAGAAAAAACATAGTAGCATAATTAGTAATTTAAGTCCTCCAAATAATATTCTGAAATAGCAAATCTTATTATATTGTTGGCACTAAAAATAAACTGTAAATCAAAGTATTAGTATGTATAAAAAGTTTTAAGCGAAAAGTTTAAAAATACAAATCCTTAATGTTTAATTAAAAATAATGTAATTAAATAAAACACCGAAGCATTTAGAGTGTCTTTGGATAAGAATTTTCTTTTTTTAAACAAGTTAATTTGTTTTGAATAATAAATTTGAAAAAATTTGATCATGAAGGAATTTAATGGGTATTTTGTCAATTAAATTCAGATAATTTCAAATATCTCAACATAAAAATTTCAATTTCTCTATTTATTTTTTAGTATATAAATCATAAAATAGTCCCTATAATTTTTACATGTTTACATTTTTTTATCTTATATGTTTCAAAATTAATTTGCATATTAATCTTTATATTTTTTATTTTCTTGCAAATTGGTCACTATTTTTTTCAAATTTTGAAAATTAGTTACTAAAATTGCAAAATAGTTCTAACTTTTACAAAATTTTAGTTGACTCAAATATAATTTTTATTTTTACCCCAAATTTTTTAAAAATAATCTAATTTGAAAAAAAAAAAAGATCTTTTCTTCAAAAGATAAAATTTTGAAAAAAAAATCAAGTAAAATATTTAAATTACCTAAAATTTTAATTAGACCATCCAAACTCACTTAGTTTATGATAATCATTTGATGTCAAAAACTTTAAAATTATAAAATATTTATTGTCCTCCCGTTCCTTTACTTTTCCTCAAAAAATCCTCGATTAACCCTTCAAGAACATAGGAAGCTTCAAATAGCCACAGAAACAGCACAAATGGATTAGGTCAAACTACTCCGCGGATTATGCCAAAAGGGTCACTAGAAACTATTGTGCTCACTATATTACCAAATCATGATACATAAAAAATTATATAAATCAAATGCAAATATGAAGCAATAAGACTACAAATTTTCTTAACCAAGTTTACATTAAATTTCCATTTTCCGTTGTTCCTGTTTCTTCAGCCATCATAATCTCTGTATTCCGTACATCTCGCTTCAGAACACTGCCAAGTCTTGCTATTGCATCCATTTGCTGCTGTAAAACCTGTTCTCACAAAGTAAAGCATCAATATTACATTGAGTTCCTCGGATTTACTACATGCATTGTCGCAAACAAATGATTAATTATAAAATACAACAAAAGAGCTAACGACGACTTTAAGCAACACACATCTGATCTCAGGTTGGTACCAACTTACCTCCTGCAGGTCAGCCAGACTCTGCTCATGAATTTTGGTTGAGCCCGGAAGATAATCGGAGCTACCAAATCCATTGCTATTAGCCTTGACGCGAGACACACTGAGTAGACTTTGTACCCTTCTAGATAATTCTGCTCCAGACCCTTTCAGCTGAAAATACATTTTCATGTGAGTTTCATCCAAGCAACAAAGTATGAGGCAGAGGATTCAAAAATTCTACCTGTCTTGTTACTGTGGCTAATTTTTCGGCAAGTTCGGCTTCTCCCTTAGTTAAGGGAATTCGGCAGCCTTTTCCTTCCAACGCCTCCACTATTCTCATCACCTTCAATCACAACACGAGAAGAGACATAAGAAATGTATGAATAAAAACAAAAATCCAGTGCCACAGATCAAACCCGCTTGGTGTTACAATTCATCAATAAAACTTTCAGAATTTCAACCAATAAACTAATAATGAAATGAAATGCTATCAGGGGCAAATTAGAGAGAGAATGGAAGATGATGGTAGAACTAGACAAAACAAGAAATGTGAAAGCTTTATCTCGAACAAACAACAGTTGCCCCTACTCTTAAAAGCCGTTGCTGAAGAATCTGTTCTTTCTGTTTTAGTCTTTGAATCCAAGGAAGAGTATCAGCTTGAAAATGTCTTTGGAGCTGCAAATACCATCAGAGAATCAAAAAGATATAAGTCAGCATGAAAAGTCGGTTCAGGTTTGCCATCTCTTTTGGGAGAGCCAGAGAAGAGTAATACCATTTTAACATTGCTTTGGGTTACACTTAATCTCTCTGCATCGGAGACAATGACTTCATCTTGGATCTGCAAGACAATGCGAACGAAAATGTATGGTCAGGGTCAGATTTCAACAACTTGTAATTTTCTACCCAGTAAGGAGTTACATAAATTCAAGTGATTATTGATCTAATACTACAATTGGAGCATTCGTGTTTCTAAAAGCTCCTAGCACGCCTTAACTTATCCTGTAATATAAATTATTCCCACTCATAGGTTAGAAGAACTATTAATAACCACACCTTATCATTAGGATCCTATCATGTGTCTGTCTTTTCTAAAACAACTAAAATTACTGGGAATCAATGACTTTCTCTTTCCTGCTAGATCTAGACTGTTGTCACTCCTACCTCTTTCAATTATCAAATATCACTTATCAAGTATTATTTTTCTCAACTTTTGCTGTGGCGGCTTCTTTCAATTTCAATGCATTTGAAAATGACTGACATACCAAATCTTGGAGCTCCTAACTCACATGCCAAATCAGTCACAAAAAATTAAATTCAAATGGTTGGCTTCAGAGTGATGATATGCACCTAAATTTT
The DNA here is from genome assembly GCA_037974835.1 of Cicer judaicum. Lineage (NCBI taxonomy): Eukaryota > Viridiplantae > Streptophyta > Magnoliopsida > Fabales > Fabaceae > Cicer > Cicer judaicum. The sequence goes on from JBBPBS010000276.1 coordinate 13,785,089, forward strand.
GAAACTGATAACCATTTATGATTTGTAAAATATTTAAAAGCTAAATTGCAATCTAAGGCTGTCTATAATAGATTTAGAATGGATTTGACTCTTCTGTGGATCCCAAAACCCTGAGAGCTGAGTTTCACCACGTTGCCTCTATTTTATATAAAATCTTAACTGCAGAAAAGAGCCAAAATGCCCAGTGCTACTTGAACATCCATTTCTTTCAAAATATCATATATTCAAGATGCTAGTACTAGTCTAGTAATTAACCTATCAAATTCATTGCTATAATGTACAATGACAATGTTTTGTTTGGATATCTAATGATAGGTGAAATAGAATAGAACAAAATTACGATAATGGAATGAAGAAAACTTTAATTCCAATGTTTGGGAGTAATGGTATGGAAGATAAAGAAACAGTAAGTGGCTGAATACTCCCCAAATTGATAATAAAAATAAAAGCATATGTGATGGAATGGATTCCATCAAGGCCCATCCTATTCCACCCTACTTTAAAAACACCACAACTACTTTCATTCAGTCATTCCATTTAAGTCCTTTATATTCACCCTTTCCAATCCATCCGAACATAGTAGTAGCAATAAAGTTTACCTTAAGGCGTTGGGAAAGATCCTTAAAACCTTGAACAAGTTGTGGCCATAGGCGTTCTCTATCAGCACTTTCCATACCCTCAAGCTTCCCCATAGCTTCCGCCCACATGATCTAGCAACATAAACTATTACCCACAATTAGCCGGTTGCAGCAGGACAAACGAAAAAAGAAACTACCCATTACAGTGTTCAGTGGAAAAATCTAAGAACTTACATCTGAAACGCCAGCAGGCTTCGCCTTAAACTGAGGTTCTGTTACACTGAATAACAAGTGCTGCACAACACACACAAAGACCAACATGATATAACATGAAGACTAACAGGTGCAATTCTAACATTTGACACATAGGTATAAGAAAAAAAAAGCAACTTTAGTGTAGAAACTTGGGTTTAAACCCTATATCAGCAAATCCATCACCAGTAACTCCAAATTTCTAAAATTACAAAAAATGTGCATAATTATGAAATCCAAACCCCAAGTGTATAATATTAATAACACCATTAATCAGACAAAAGGGTATAAACAAAAAAATTTCAAAATTGAATTTATCCTAATGAGGTTGACAGTGAGGGGAAGAAGACCTTAAAAGCGTACTTAGGGTTTCCAGGATCTTCCTTATAAGCCTCAACAATTGCCTAGTTCAAAAACAAAGATAACAAACAAAAAAATTCAATACAAAATTAAAATCAAAATAAAATGAAATTCAATTTCAGGAATGTAGTAAAAATTAAAATACTTGAATATCACGATCGGCTAAAGAGAATGGAACTGGAGCAACGTTAGCCATCTGAGTAGTCAATTGAGAATTTGGGAATGAAGTAGGTTGTGGCGTTGCCAAAGAATTCTGAAATCCGAAACCAGTAGAAGCTTGTTGTTGAAAGAGTGGAGTTTGCGGTTGTTGTTGTTGTTGAGAAGAGAATGGCGTGGAGAAGAGGGAAGAACCACCGAAAGCAGAAGTGGAAGAAGCTCCAAATGCAGGGGTTGAAGATGGGGTTCCGAAACCAGGGGTACCGAAGGCTGGAGTGGAAGATGGAGTACCGAAGGCTGGGGTTGAAGATGGAGTACCGAAGGCCGGGGTTGAAGATGGAGTACCGAAAGTTGGGGTACCAAATGCTGGGGTTGAAGATGGGGTTCCGAAGGGGGAAGAAGATGATTGAGCTCCGAACATGGTGGCGTGCGGCGTGTGGAAGATGCGACGATGAGTTCAATTGTGTTTGATTCAAGTTCTGAAAAACAAAAGGCGCGCTTAAATGTCTGCGCACTAGGTGCTTGATGAAAGGCACGTTTAGACGGAGAGGGGTTTGGGGAAGGTGAGTAACGGAAAAGATTTAACTTAATTTGGAATATAAAATTTGATACAAAATCAAACATAAATACAGTAATTTAATATTTTATATGGTACTTTATTTGTATCTTTTTATATTAAATTTTATATTCTAATAACATTATTAAGAAAAAGATTTTGATACAAATGTTTTTGAAGAGTATCAAAAGTCTTTCAAAATCATTATACTATGCAATTTTTTAACTCTCCAAATTCTTTCTTTTATGAAAAATAATACACCTAAACCCATTTCTTCTAAAGTTTTTCATTATATCCACTACATGTTCTTTTTTTATTTTATAAGTTCTCTCTCCTCTCTCTTCCTCTCCTCTCTCTTCCTCTCCTTAACTTTCAAATACGTCTTCATCTTTTTTTTAACACATTTAGTACATTTTGGTTTTATTTACGGTAGGATAGACAAAATGATGGTAAGCCACTATAATTAACTTTTGAAAAATTACACTGGTTCATAGACTGATTATAATTTTCTCATTCCCACCACCAAACCAAACGTAGGCTTAATATGAATAAAATGATATTTTAATATTTGAAAGTGTAAAATAAGTCACTTTAGTTTTTCAAATTTACAATATAATAATATAGTTTTTTTAATTAAAAAATATCGATCAATTTAATTTTTATTTTAAATTCCATGCCGTCATTTTATGTTTGTCAACAAAAAAGTTTTTTTAAAACAATAATTTTTATTTTAAATCCTATGCCGTCGTTTTATGATTGTCAACAAAAAAGTTTTTTTTTAAACAATCAATATTATGTTAATATTTGTTATAATTATATTGAGGGTGAAAGTCATTTTACCTCTTTATTCCTTAACTCATCCACTCCGATATCAAACCAATCTTATATTCTTGTTTGTTTTATTTTATTGTTTTTGCATATTTCCGTTTGTTTTAATAAAGCAAAAGACTAATTAAATTAATATGTGTATTTTAATTAATTTCGATGAATTTTACAAAATAAATAATTTAATATTTAAAAGACTAAATTGCTATAACATAAATTTAAGAAAGTAAATTGACTATTGTTACAATTTCAAAGTCTATTAATATTTATTTATTCATTTACGTAACATGAATACATAAATTAATCCTAGCATAAACATGGACGGACTGATTCTTTAAATTTTACAAATTGATAAATATATTTCTTAAATTCATCAAAATAATTTTGTTATAATTTTTATTGTTAGAGACTATAACGTAACATTAATTAAATCATCAATGTTAGCAAAATATAAACTAAATTATCCGTAATTAATTTATACACAATTACATGACCAATATTCATGTACAAATTTATTCAACATAAAATAATATTAATATAAAATCGACATAGAGTCGAATATATAATAAGTGTTTACGTCATAATCTCCCATAACAAAAATTTACTGTGAAGTCTGATGGATAAAAAATAATTCACACACACAAAAACACGGTTTCAAGTGCATTTGTTGCTTAAGCATATCCACCTCCCAACTCAAATACCGATTTCCTGTTGTAACTGTGTGGCAAAGCGACAGATTTACAAATCTCATTCGTCCAATCTAAATTAATAGTTGAAGTCGTTTAAAATTAATTTATTAATCATGTAATTTGGACTGTACAATCAGAAATTAATAAACGAAATCAATTACTGTGTGTAATCGGATGATACTTCTACAGCAAGAAACCTGGTCCACAATGATGCTTTAATTCAATAAAGCAATCAAGGCCTCTAGCTTTTTGTGGTATCTGATTATTTTTAGGATTGGACTCCAATTGGTTGCTTAGGCAGCTGATTGGGACAGCTGCTAGGGCAGTCCAATGAAGTCTCACAGTTGCTGACTGGCGTTGGAAGAAAGATAGAGAGAATGAGAATATGAGATAGAGTTCTGGTTTTGGTGTAAAAGCTCATATGATAGATGAGTTTTGTTTGTCAATAATTGGAAATAATGGTCCATCATAGACCACATACATGACATTCCACCGGAGAAGCAACCAAATTTTGTTGGTCTTCAAGGAGTTGCTTTTCTGCTGTTAAATTTGCCAGCTTACTACATGCACTAGCCCCTAGATATTTGATATAAAATTAAATCGTAATCGCTTTATAAAACCAAGAGAACAATAAACAAAAACCAATCCACCATAAATTGAAATAGAGCTACTTCAAAGTGGATAGTATTACAAAGACAAAGGGAGTTGATCCCTTATATTCCTAAAGACTTAAAAAGCATGCATGATAACAACGTTAAAAAGCAATTAAAAAAGTTACAGCTCAAATCAATAGCACCAGATTAAAATCTTATCATAAACACTCATGCTCAATACCATTATAAACTTTAGTTAAAATGCAGAAAGCTCCATAACTATCGAGAAAAGTCTCCACTTCAGTCTTCATTTCAGAGCCAAACAAGGTTTTCAAGCCTTGATTGTTACACTGCACAAGCATAAACCAGATGGCCTTATGTTTGAAGTTTGCCACTCTGACCCCAAAGCAGCATTTGGATCATATAACAATGTTTGATTAGTAGGTTCTTTCTCCAACGGAAATAGCAATAATTTTCCGTCCAGTATCCCAAATTGGAAACCAACACTCAAGCTCCCTGTCATCGGGACGGGCACCATTGTCCATGAGTTGTCCTCTGGACTGAATATTGAAAGCTTTCGCTGATTTTTCCACTCAGTACAGAACAACTTATTCCCCAATACTGCATGAGCTGTGACCATAACACAGCCATTCTTAATATCGCACCAGCTGTGCTTCTCGGGGTTATATATATCGACAAACTTGGAATTTCCAATAGTAAAGCTTGACCTTCCACCCATGACATAGAGCTTACTCTCAAATCCGCAAGCAAAACAACCCCACCTCGGGCGACGAAGGCTCTCTATCAGTGTCCACTTATCAGTATCTGGATCGTACATCTCAACACTAGAGAGACTGTTGCCGTCTGCCCCATGGCCTCCAACAGTATAAACCAATCCGTTCACTTCGGCACAAGCGAAGTCAAAACGAGCCACATTCATGTTTGATAATCTGCTCCAACTGCAATTAAGAATAGAGCAAGTCAAGAAATTAGAACTTTATGACATTGGCATCTTATCTTAATCTTAGGGCATAAGAGACCATTATGTTTCAAAAACTATGATCAGGACAATAGGTTAATCAACTTACATTGGAGAACCTATTTATCTTACATAAAATAAATTCTCAAGATTTTCAGTTAAAATGCAGATTAGAGAAGATAACTATACCTGTTAAGGCAAGAGTCATATTGGTAAACTTCTGCTGAGGCGACAGCAATTCCATCAATAGCTGAATAACCAGCCATGATAATTAGTTTTCCATTAAGAACCACTACCCCGAACGACGCCTTTTCTGGACCAGGCATTGGTGGAACGGATAGACATTTGTTACCAAGACAATCCATGACTTCCCAGTGGCTTTCTCTCCCTTCACTGTCATTTGTTAAGAAATAGAGCCATTCCTCAAGCACCCCTGCCAATTTTCGCACCATTACAAATTCTTTGCTTTGCATAAACAACCTCCACCTCTTACAGACACCACCCATGGCTGGGAAGTTGGAACGAGGAACAAGTGCAAGGCAATACTTTGCAACATCATCAGGAAGCCCAGGTAGAATAGGGCTACCTTCTTCATCCAAAGCCTCAATGGTTAAACTATGATCGCTTTGTGTACGAATCGATTTATCTTGATCGACAAAATTAGTGAAACACATGTTTGACTTTATAAATCTCTTCTTTCCAACAACAAAACCAGGCATTTGCCAACTCGGCGATGTGGCGTGATAGTTTGGTTGTGATCAATAAATCAAATAATTCACAAAATGTCTTACTGAGAACAAAATCATATAACTAAAGAAATTCATAAAATCCTTCACCAATTGGGATTCTACAAGACCAAGGCATAAAAGATGTGGTAGAACGAATCACTTGAGCAGTATAAGCAGATGAGTTTTTATGCTTTGTCCAGTCTGATTCAGATTCCATATCAGTGGTTCTTCTCCCACACTGATTCTTTTCACTTCTTTTCTGCCAATTATTTCTTAAGCTGCCAGTTATGGATCTGGCCTCACACATTGACCAGAGATCTACAAATTATGACAAATAGTTGTTAGATTTGATCATTTGAAGATAAAATTATATAAATTAACCAATGTTCATCTCATCCACAAAATTATGAGCACATAACACACAGGGTCGTATACCAGAATAGGCCATAGAACAGCCAAGACTTAGCCACCCGTAACTTCCATTGTCTTCAAGTCCATACAAGCTGAATAAATCAAACAGGATAAAAATAAGTCAACACAATAATTAGAAATATATAGAGCATATATACATATTCAAAGAAAAAAAAAATCATTCCGGAGGGTTGAAAAGTAAATCACCATTCAGTTAGTACATATTTGGTTTCCAGGTCTGGATCAGCAAAATCAAAATCACCGTAAATCGCTATGATTTTATCAATACCACCGGGAAACCAAACATGCACTTAGAAGCATGAGTAGCCACCAGATCTAATATAAAATTGATGATACTACAATTTAGACGAGTTTGCACACGAATAACCTTTTTTTTCTTTCTATGTAGGATTCAATTGATCTATAGAATGAAACTTTAACACACTCCACAGAATGAGAGTTTCCAGAAAACAAAAATCACATTTACTCATTTGCTATAATATAGACAAAAACAAAGTCTAGTTTCATTGAATATACACACCACAAGACAATATCAAACCGCTTGGAAATTAAAAATATTACGGGAAGTTAACACAATTTCTGAACTAATAAAAGTATAACTTATGAGTCTGTAAACGAGATTTAAAATAGCATCAAAATCGATGATGAAAACGAAGGTAGATCTGTAAAAGAGACAATTAAAAAGGCGATAAAAACAACAAAAATAAAGTAAGCAAATAAAAGAAAAGAAACTTACGGTGAAAATGAAGAAGGAGATTGAGAAGTAGAAGAAGGTGAAGGTGAATAGAGAAAGAGTGTAAGGAAAATGGATAGAGATATATAGGGATAGGAGAATGTGTGTGGTAAGAACTAAAGGGTATTTATAGGATTGGAAGTTGGAACCAAATTTGTTCGCAGAAGATAACGCTCACCTAATGCGACCAAGTTAGAACCGAAAAATGGTGATCCAGCAAACTAACCGTCATTGTCTGTCTGTAACTAGGTTTTAGCTGTGCTCCAAACAATAAGGAAATTTTTTATTTTTTTTATTTATGACTGAAAAGGTTTTGCTCCTAATTTTTCTTTACTCAACATTGTGCGCATACATTTAATCTGATCCAAATGTCAGTATATAAATATTTTTATTTATCCTCCTTCTTTATTTTTTTCTTGTTTTTGTTTTTATATTATGGCTTCATGTTGTTTAAATCTTTTATGTTTTATAAACAAATTTTCAAGGAATTAGATGATTGGTATGATATATTTAAATGTTAATATTTTTAAGGATAATTTAAAGCTTGTTATTGTTTATAATTTATAACTATTGTGAATTTCTTTGGAGGATGGATTATGTTCACAAAATAAAAAGGTAAGACATATACGGATGAAAAAGAGAATGCAACACCTATTGATATTTGTATAATCATTTTATTGTTAGTGAATAATATTTTATCACGGTCATTTATAAGTAAAAAAAAAATATGTAAAAAAAATTATATTATATAATACATGAGAAGTTAAAAAATCTGTACAATTTATAAAATCTCATGTTATATTATTTATTTATTTTTATTAAATTTATATAAATAGTCTTTTTTATTCATAAAAAATATATAAATATCATTGTAAACACAAACACAACAAAGTAAAGTTTTAAATATAAATTTAGAGTAAGATATTCAACTTAAAGATAATGATATCTGTAAGTTTAACTATAATTTAACTACATATTATTCACTTTTTAATTTATTTTTTAATTAATTTTTTAATAAAAATTTTAACTTCAAAAAATAATAATACATTGTATCATTATCATAAAATATCGGCAATTATTGATTAGCAGATTATAATACTGAAAAATTGTTGAAAATTTGCAATACTTTTTTTTCTTTTCAAACTGGTCGGAGGGATTGAAAGGGTAATTTTGAATGTGAGCTATGGTAAGCACTAAGCAGACACTACTATCCCCTGCCTTTCATATATATTTTGGCTTTTTGTTATTCTGGCCATTTTAGCCTCTCGTGCAAGATCTTCATAATCTAATTAATCATTTATTTATTTTTTACCCTTCTCATTTTAAATTAGTTGTCGTTTTAGATAAATATAATATTATCAAACAGCTGTTTCTTATTGTTTTGATATATAATAGTTTGTCTTCAATTTATCTCCATATGAGTAATTATTATATGGACACCAAAAATTTAGACATATTATTTAGATATACACAAAAATATATATTTATTTTAAAATTATACATTATTTAATTATTATTTTTATATATTTTTATTTTATATGTGTATGTTCAGATAAAATATCTGTATTTTTTGTGTTCATACAAGAACTATTCTTTCCAAACAATGACATATTGTACTTTATTATGCATTTATAATAACAATTATACTCTCATAAACAACAAATCTTACTATAAAAAAATACGTATAGTTTACTAAAATCGTATCGCTTAAAAGTTATTATTCCATTTGTTTTACAACATTACTTACAAAACGTTCAACAAAAATATTATTATCTTAATTTTTAATATAAGTTTGATTATTTTTTTAATTATCTTTCATGTTTACATATTTATTTAAACACAAACCAAACATGCAATATAATATAAATGTTATAATATTATTTTTAAAAACACTTATATAATTAGCAAAATAATACTATCATATGGTTAAATATAAGATTCTATTGATAGTTTTATTTATTCATTTTTATAAGATTATTTTTGAATTTTCAATTGCATAAGTTATTACTTTGTTAATATATCTCTAATTAATTTAAATATTTGTATGCAATCAACAACAAATAGTATAATAAAAACAATAACTAATTATCTCTTAATTATTAATTATTATGGACTTTTTGTTTTGACTAATAAATTAATATGGACTTGCCAGTTGGAATTTAGACACGTGTTTAATACTGCAGTATTTAATTTGTATATATAAATGGTAAATCATATTTGGATCTCTATCACAGGTCAGCCACATGCCACGTCTTTTGATATATGAATGAATACTTAATGTTTTGGAATTGGAATATAGCATGAACTATTTTCTTTGAATTGTACCCCTAAACGAAGATTATATGCATTATTTCCGAAGTTTAATTGCAACAATTCAAAGATGTAAAAATATTTAGGGATAATTGTTAATGCGATATGCAATTTAATTTTAGATAGTATTTTACTTTTTTTTATTTAAATTTTATTTATTTATTTATTTATTTAATTTTAAGTAAATAATTTGATCTTTTATATTTTCAAATATTAATAATGTTATCATTTTTTTACAAAAATTCATCAAAATTTTCAAACAAAACTTTTAAAATTAATTATCATCTTCAATATAACTCAAATATTCAAATAAATTCAATTTCTTTTATATATTTTTTATTTTTTTAATAAAATTAAATAAATGATACAATTGAAAAAACAATATATAAATAAAAAAACTAAAGTATTATCCGAAATTAAGTTAAGGAATTATAGAAATAATTGGGACGAATAATTATACTATCATCATATTATATGAATTCATTGGTGCAACTTTATAAATAATTTTATACTATCGCTAAATTTAAACAATTTATGGTTGTAATTTTTTAAATAATTATGGTTTATTTAACTTTTCTTAACATAATATTTTTATACTTATTCTTTTAACTAAAATTTTGTTTAATTAGTTTGTCAGGGGATATAAAAATTGTTAGAAACATAGATCAAAATCTACACTTCTTTCTTATTGCTTCATTAGCATTATATATAATTCAGACTGCTAGACTATCCTTTTAGATATATATCATATTTGATTTTTTGTTTTGTTTCCTTTAGCAATTACGATAATAGAATTTTTTATTTGTTAATTCATAATATATTTTAGTTACAATTTTAAAATTAATATTGTTTTTAAAATAGTACTAAAAAAATATTACTTTCTATATATATTTTCCTGTACATCAGTTCAAGATCTATTTTTGTGACGGTGATTAATATTCAATGGTTTTTAAAGTTAATATTATAAAATAGTTACAATATATTATTTATACAATATTTTAATTTGTATGAAATAATGTACCAGACTTTTTTCACCTAAAACTCACTATATGGATTTTGCATTAAACGAAAGATAAAGGTGATATCCTTTTGGTTTATTATTGAGTTGCCAACAATATTCTCTATTGTAATGAGTTATACCGCAACCAGAAAGAAAGAATCTTAGATGGTTGGGTTATGTGTGGTATTAAGACGTGCCACTAAATTAAAACCAATCAACCCAAGAATCTTACCACTACGTATCTTCATGTGTTATCCAAGTCGTAGGGGTTTGATTGTTGATCCAAGCACTACGTGACTGCAACATTTGTGAATGAATGGCTATATATATATATATATATATATATATATATATATATATATATGTGTGTGTGTGTGATTCAAAATTAATATAGAATATATTTCAATTATTTTTTATAAATTTTATATCTTTCAAATTCTAAAGAAAAATATATAGATAAAATAGGTTCGTATCTTAATCTTAATCTTTTTTTATAGAGGAGTGATTTATTTTTTTTTTCTTTTCTTATGTGATTTTATTATTGTCTCTCAAAGTGTGACACTTTTTGGTGTGTTCGTTTCCTTTGTTTTATATTGGTAGAATATTTTTGATATATTATAGATTTTAGTCAATAATTTTGATGTTATAAAATTACAAATTTAGATAGATAAAATTTTTATATATTTAAATATTAATGGTGATGTTTGTAAATATGTTTTGTCTTATCAACATGAATATTATAAATTTATTTACAAATTTATTATTTTTATTTTAATAAATTTAAATTTATAATATATCAATATATTTTACCAAATTTAAATCGAATATCATATATTTTTAGTAAGAAAAACATCTTATCTATTCTCCAACTAGCAGTGAAAGAATTCCAATCTAAGTGGCGGTGAGATAAATTCAATTGAAAATGGCTGCATTCTATTTTTAAGAGAATACATTTTTACTACCTCGGTCTTTTTAAAAATAAAAATTAAAGTACCGATGGTGTATTTGTTAAAAGTAGAGATTTGTTTATCATCTCTACCCTTTTATTAAATTATATATATATATATATATGTATATATATATATGAATTAAGATAAATTAAAATCAATGCCCTAATTCAAGTAAGATAAAATAAAAATTGTGTCAAATTTAATATTATTACATGACCTATTTAGTGTGTTATGATGGGTGTTTATGGTATAAAATTTGAACTATATTAAATAGTTTTGTTCATTTCTAGAAAATCATTTTCGAATTATATTCAGTATAGTTCTACACTGTTTTGAAATTGATTTATAAATATAAATTAATTAAATATTTTTAATAAGTTTTTCGTTAAAATAGGTTTGGAATTAGTTTTTCAGAAAAAATATCAATTTTTTTGAGAAAAATATATGTAAAAAATTTCCCAAATTCTTTTGGCAACAAATTTTCAAGAATATTTTTTATTTTTTTCCAATAAATTTTTTCTAGAAAAAGAATATAAAAACTTCTTGATAAAAAAGTTTAAATTATTTTTGGAATTTTGTTATAAAGTTTTTTATGAAAAAACTTGTTTCTATTTTCTCTCAAAAATTTTCAGAAAAAAAATCGATATTGTCTTTAATATTATTTGAGAAAAATAAATTTCAAAAAAATTTATAAGAAAATATTTTAATTGAGGTTAATTTTTTAAAAATTATTAAATTGTTTTTTGAATTAAATTTAATTAACCAATTTTATTTAAATATATAATTTAATTCATGAATTATTTAATTGATTTAATTTTTTTTTAATACAGTTCAATTTAATTTATTAATATAGTCTAATTAATTATTTAATTGATTTGAAAAAGTAATGCGATGCAAATTTTCACATTTACCTGCCAACAGCATTTGACAAAGATGTACTGTGTGCATATTCCATAATTCCTACTATAAATAGAGGTCCAGGCATCAGAAGCAAATTATCTTAAGCTGAAGTGAAAAACGTAGCTTTTAAGTAGAAGTGTGTGAAAAAAATTCACTAGATTGATATCATCTTTATAACTCCGGTAATTTAAAAGTCAAGTACTAGTTCTCTATATTGTACGATTGTATCTTTTGTACGTGAAAGAGAGTGGACAAAATATTATAATATTTTTTAATATAATATAATATTTTTTAGATTAAATTATATGGGCGGTCCCTTAACTTAATTTCACATAACGTTTTAATTTTTTTTTAGTTGATCTTTTATTTTAATTTTAAGTGACAATTTCATATTTTATGTTGTAAAATATCAACAATATTGTAATTTTTTTTTACAAAAATTTATAACTTCAATTTTTCAAACAAAACCCATAAAATTCATTATCATCTTTAATAAAATACAAATTTAATCAAATTCATAACTTAAATATTGAAATAAACTCATATTTTCATTCTTTATTTGATGTTGTTGAAGATGAAAATATGAGCGTATTTGAATATTTGAGTTATGTATTTGATAAAATTTGCATTATATTGAAGATGATTATTAATTTTATGAATTTTGATCGAAAATTTTGATGATTTTTTTTAATTTTTGTATAAAAAAGGATAACATTGTTGAAATTTTAAAACATAAAATATCAAATTGTCACTTAAAATTAAAATAAAGGACCAACTCAAAAAAAAAAAGTTAAAGGATTAAAACATTATCTGAAATTAAATTAAGGGAC
>JBBPBS010000276.1:13798387-13832994 GCA_037974835.1 Cicer judaicum
ATGAATTGAAATAAATTATTACACGAATAACACCTATAAAAGGGTTTTTTTTTATGAAGATGACACCTGTAAAATTTTGTTTTATTATTAAATAACTTTATGTATTGTTTATTGATATATTTTAAAATTAACATATTATGAATTTTTATTAAACAAGTTAATTTATTTTATTTTATTGACATATCAAATAACTTTAAAAAATAATAATAAATATATATAATAAAAGTATTAATTAAAGTTGAGTAATAAAGTGATAAAAATATCACATATTTAATTTTTATTTTCAATAAAAATATTAACAATGTTAACATTAATAATTACTAAATTAACCGATAGGATAAACAAATTGAAAATGAGACTTGTTTAGCACGATTCAGAATGAGGCTATATTAGATGGTGGCATTTAGTGTGGACAAACGCAAGATTTGTCTATTATGGTGAAGTGCATTCTAGAACCATTGGTATAATTATGGTCGGCGCAAAAGTTGTGAAGTCTAAAATAAAAATAATATTTTTAAAATTTAATAAATAAATTATCAATATTTCATTTATTATATAGATAAATAAATTTTAGTAGAAGTCGGGATATTTTTAAATTTATTTTTTAGTTCAATAAAAAAATAGTGCTTATATATATTATACCACTTCAATAATTAATGTTAATAATGTATTCACTAATCTTATAATTTCTGAATATATAACTAATATTTGATTCGTTAACAATGAATATAGTTAACAAAATCATATAGTTTTATTGCAATTCAATAAAATCTTTCACTTTTTTATTTTTATTTTATTTTATAATTTTGAATAGTTTAATTTATATTTTTAAATTGATATTTATATATTAGATATTTTGTTGTGATTTAAAATAAAATATGAACTTTGACATATGAAAATTATTAGAGAAAAAATTGTTATCGACAGAAAGAAAAACAAAAAGTGAAATTTTATAGATATATATATGTATATAAAACAAAAGTAGATATTGAGTAAAAAAATGAAATGTGTAATATAAGAAATTATTAAATTAAAAATATTTCTCTCACTTCGTCGGATGAATATGAAATTAATTTATAATATTATAAAATTAAAGAAAATTAAAAACTAAGCGTGTAAGTTGATATTTAGTTTATCTTCGAAGTGTTCTCTTGGACCTTAAATACAAGTAAAACTTTGATTAAAAAAATTAGATGTCTTATATTAATATTTTCATTGATCCTATAAAAATTTATTATATGCTATTTAATCTTTTAATGATAGATCTTTTGTTGATCTTTTGTGTATTGTTAATTAAGTCTTATTTAATATTTTAATTATTACGAGTCTTTTGTTTGTCTTCCAAATATTTAGTCTTATATAATATTTTAACAATTAAATTGGTATTTCATTAGTCTTTTAAATACTGTTAGTGTATTCAAATAAATTGGTAGGTCTTATTTAAATTTTAAACTATTAAATCAATTGTTGGTTCTCCAAATTAATATCTACCTTTTATTTAACCTTTTAATTATTAAGCTAATATTTCATTTGTCTTCTAAATACTTCTTATATCTTATTTAATCTTTTAACTATCAAGTCTGTTTTTAGCTCCTATTCTAAATATTTGTTAGGTATTTTGTTGGTCTTTTAAATATTTGTTAAGTCTTATTTAACCTTTAAATTATTAAGACTATTTTTCATTGATCTTTGAAGTATTATTTAACTTTGTATATGTTAAATCAATCTTTTGTTGGTTTATCAATTACTTTTAGATATTATTTAAGTCTTTAATAGTCAAGTCGATCTTTCATCGGTGTTTCAATTATTTGTTACGATTAAGTTGGTCTTTCACTAATTTTCTAATTATTTATAAAGTTTTATTTAATATTTTAACTATTAAGTCCGTCTTTCGTTGTTCTTCCGACTTATTTAATCATTTAACTAAGTATATGTAAAATTTTATTTAACTTTTTAATTATTAAATCAGTGGTATTTTATTGGTATTCAAAAAACTTATTAGTCAATCTTCACTTCACCTACAATAAATAAAAATAAGAGTAAATAATAACTACGATTCCTCTCATTAAACAATTTTAATCTTAGTCCTTGTAAAAATATTTTCTTAAATTATATCCTTATTATTTTAAACTATTCAACTTTTAGTCTTTTTTATAATTTGATCTTTCAAAAACGCTTAATTGACGAGTATAACTAGCATTTTTTATTGATATATTTTCTTTATTTATTTGAATAAATTTTTTTTAGTAAAAAATTAATAGAAATAAATAAAAATTTATATACAAAAATAAATAAAATAATTTGAAACCATTGTTCATCGTCCTTGCCAAAACAAACCAAAAATAAAATTCAAAACCTACAAAAACTTCTCACATCATCTTCAACTTTTTTTTTTGTTTTTTAATTCTTCCTCCAAAAAAAAGCATAATCATACTTCCATAGTTGATAGAGAAAGTGGAAGAATGATTTATTATTTTTAGAATATATATATATATATATATGTAGAAATTAGTTTCGTTCGTATTTTTTTTTAAATAGTTGTTGTAAATCAATAATTAAAGTGACGATTGTCTAATAAAAATTTCTTCATTTTCAAAATCTAAATAAATAAAATAATAGATCACAAAAAGAAAAATATATTGTGATAATTTTGTGTCCAACAGAGGTCGGATGACAAAATGGTGATACAAAGAGATGATGACTCCAGTGATATATTAGAGAAAAATAAATTTATGAATTTGTTTTTATAGTGTTTTTTATTTTGATTTAATTTAACAATACACCAAACTTCTAAATAAAAAAAAAAAAAAAAAATGACGAGTGGGAGGTGTAGAAGTAGCAAGGTGTAGAATAGGAGCTATAGTAATACAAAAAACTATGCAGTATATTTAATAGTATTTTGGAGTAACATGTAATCAGCATCTGAAGTTAAAAATACACTTCACCATGGTGGACAAATCTTGTCCTCCCTTGCACTAAACGCCAACATATAATTTCACTAGAAACAATTTGGTTTAAAGTATGCTTATAATTAGATGTAGATGTATTAGTTGGTTGGTGCTAAAAACGTGGGGTTGTTGGGCCACGATACAAGCAAGTCAATTAACAATAAATTTTCAAAATGAAAAAGGATAAAGGAGGAAAGGAATGACCAATTGGAGCTCAGGTATTTTACGATATGCAGTTTTGGTAGGTGGAACGAATAGAAAGTTGGCAACGAGAAAAGCATGAGGATGTTTTTTTAATACTAAGGTCCTTTTAAATAATAATAGGCTTAATTACACTTTTCATTTTCTATTATAGATAAAAATCGAAAGTAATTATTAGTCTCCAGTTTTAGTCCCCAAACACAATTTGAATTCAAATTATGATGAGTTATAGGTAACGTGGCAGACACTTATGTGGAATAAATTAATTATTATATTATTTTTGATTAAAAAATATAATTTATATTTTTAAAAACCATTATTATAATTGTGACAATATTTTTAAAAATACAATTTAATTGTTAAAATTAAGTTAAAAGAAAAAACACCTAAAATCATGAACTCTAAACAAATCAAAATCAAAAGCATTCACTCATGAACTCTAAAATCATTCTGAACCCTAAACAGAAATCGTGAAATTGTGTTTGTCCTTTGTTCACTCGTTTTCATCAGTGTTCATCGTTTATTCATCTTTCGTTTTCATCAGTGTTCGTCGTTTGTTCATTCAGTGCTCGAAGACATTATTTTTCTCAAAAAAACACAACGAACAAACGAAGAAGAAACGAAACAGAGAACAAAGAAGAAACAACGGAATACAAAGGACGATGAAGAAGACGAACACGAAGACGATGAAGAAGAAGAAGACGAACACGAACACGGAACGCGAAGACGATGACCAACAATGAAGAAGAAGACGAAATCGGAATCAGATGGTGATGATGAAGAAAAGGGAAATGGTCGATTTTGATGAAAATGGTTCACGATTTGGGGCTTTTGTTGAATTGGGGTTGTTTTTTGATTTAGGGTTCAAGCTAGTTCATATGCTTCTGTTTGGAGACTAAAACTAGGGACAAACAAAATGGGAGATTACGTTCGATTTTTACCTATAATTGGGGACCAAAAATATAATTAAGCCATAATAATATAAGGAAGAACACTACACTCCCTTATGTTTTAAAATGTGTTTGGTTGGAATAGTTTGGAGGAGGAAAAGTAAGAAGAGTGGGAGAAATATTGTTTATAAGGTTTTGTGTGGTTTAAATTTTAAGTGCAAAATTCTCCCAAACTCAATTTTTGTTTCCCCATTTTGTAGATTTTGAAAAGGAGATAAGGGAAATATATATGTAATCAAAATATTGGAAGATCACTATCAATTGATGGCATCATTGGTAGTTTTTTTTTTCTTTTTTTCTTTTTCTCGATAGTCCATGTTCATAATATAGTTTTTGAAATTTCCTGCACTTGATGATTGCACCCAAAACAAATTGACAACTTTCCATATAATCATAAAAATCATATATACACCAATTTCAGTATTATTCTGTTTGACTTTTGTATCATATACGGACCACAATTAAATTTAAGTATTTTTTGATTTAGACACAGTAGTATTTTTTTTAGGTAGGTGTTTAACTATTCAATTTTTTACAATATATATATATATATATATAATTTTTATATGACTAATGCCGCACTTCTTTTTTTTTATATATCTCTTTCCCATGATATCAGCATCATATCACATGATTTTGTTTATTTTTTTGGTGAGAGTGTTTACATTGGGTTGGATATCCACAAATCTTTTTTCTTATAAAATATCAATTGTACCCTTCATATATAAATTATATAATATTATAGTGTTGAACTATCAATTATGTATATGTTATTTCTAAGTACTAAACCTATCTTATAATAATTAGTTTCCATAATGCGATAAAGTTTGTGTGATTTGTAGTTGCAAACGGAATCTTTTTAAATATAAAACGAAGTATAGTCTTTGAATTCATCGTTACTTTTAATAATAGGTATGCAAAATTGTTATTATAATTTTAAGTTGTCTACTTTCTGGAGTTATTTCTTGAATAACTGTGATTTTTTTTTTTCTGTCTAAGTTACTATTTTTTTTTTTATAATTTCTATTTTTTTTTCTTATTCTTTTCTCTTTCTTTATAGAGTAAATTGCATCAATAAATTTATCTTTTCCTAAAAAAAGAGAGTAAATTGCAAACAAATAATTTATGTGTCTTTCACTTAGTGGTTTAATTTATATTATAGTGAAATGAAGTTTTTTAATTTTTTTTCATGTTTATTTTATTTATTTTCAGGATTAAACACATTGTTTTAATGTTTGTAGAGTTTGTATATTGGGAAAACGTTGTTATTGACATTTAAAATTATTGAATTTTTAGTTTGTTATTTATGTTTTTTTTATTATATTGATGAATGTTCATATTCAAATGAAAAGAGACAATACTTTTAGAAGCGAAAGTGATATAGTTTATGTTTAAACAAATTTTCATTAACTAGATGATTCTCTTATATGTACGTAGGTACAATTGGTAACTAACAAAAAAGTTGTTTTCTATTCTATACACAAAAATATATCATAGACCTTTTTCATCAATGGTGGATATATGAAAGCATGATATATATATATAAAATAAAAAGATATCATATTTTCTTAAAAAATATATAATAAAAAAAGTTTAATAAAATAGTATTTACTTTTTTTCTTGATGATTAGGGATTAATTATGACACTTATTATTTAAATATTATATTACTATTTAAATATTACTTTTTTTAGAGATATTAATATTTAAATAATTTTTTTTTTGTAAATATGATATCTATTATTTATTTTCAACCATATATCTCGTGGGACTCACATATTAACACATTAATTACGTATAATTTAAATATTTTATAGATATAAATGGATCATCAAGGACCATAATTTTTTTAATATATTGATGACTATGCATTGTGTGAAATTGTAATTATGAAATTGATAGTTTAACATCATGAGATTGAGAGGGTAGCAAGATTACAAGGATAAAAATATAATATAATTTTAAAATATTTTTTCTTTCATAAAATAAATACATATTTATTTAAATAATTTTGTCTCTTTTAAAACAAAAATAAATTTAATTGTAATATCATTTTCTGTGATTTTTTTTCTCCTCTAAATTTTTTCCTTCCTTTCTTTTTATTTAACTAAATAAAATAATTGTAAATTAACTAAACCAAGTAGTTATTTAAAGTCGAACTATGAATTACTCTAATGACATTAATCGAGAAAATACTTAAGTCATTTTGGATAGATTACTTGCGTCAAAATTAATCTTAAAAATAAGTGGTAGAATAATATAGATGAGTATTATCGATGGCTCTATCCATGAAAAACAATCAGAGCTCCTCGAGTAATCTTAATGCTATGAATTTTACCATTTGTTTGAAACTTTGATATAAGATTTGGGAAAAGTATATGCAAATAAATAAGTAAATAGATAAATGCTCTCTTTGTCTCAATCTCCTTGATTGGATAAAAGATTGACATAGAGCGCCGTTAAGGAAAAGTGGGGAAGTAAGAAGACGACAAATAACAAACACAAGGTAATTAATTTATTTCAACAACAACAAAAGATAGTTTTTTATTTTTATTCTTTTACTTTTTTTTATGAACAAGATAAGAAAGGTTTATTTAAACTATCTAGAAGTTGACTGATTTAAATATAAATAACAATTATCAATATTCTATTGAGCTATAAGTACATCAATATTTTAAAACAAAACAACGGACAAAAAATTGATATTTTACTTTAGTTTAACATAATTTATTGATATTTTACTTTGGTTTAACATAATTTATTGATATTTTATTATGGGTTAAAATAATATAATGGGTGCAAATGAATAAACTAATAATTTAGTTAAAATGTAGTTAAGACTCTTATTTTAATAAATCTGCTTAATTTTCCGCAATTTTATCTTTAATTTTTGAAATTGTTGATTTGATTTCTCTTTTTAATTTGAACTTCAAATTGATGATATATAGGGGTGGAAATAGGTTGAACCGAGCTAGACTTTGCTAGAATCGAACTAGACTTTGATAGGTCCGAGTTTGATCTGTCAAAAAATTCAAGGAATAAGCCTGACTTGTGGCTTGTCATTGCTTTACTTTTTAGGTCTAAGCTTAACATTGATAGAAGTCTAACATTATGTGTTAACATACTTAAAATCCTATTTTATTTTAATATTTTTGAATAAGTAATCAAACATATCTTTAAATAGATTAACAGGTTAATATGTCAATAAAATTATATTCTATTTTTATATTTAACATCACATTTTGAAAAATATAACTTTATATACATTATACTTAAATTATATTTTATAATAATACTTTTAAATATGTCAAAAATTAAATGAGCTTAATATGCATAAATTATTAAAAATTAAATATATAATAAAATAATTAAAATTTAATATAATAATTATAGTAATAAAAAATATTATTTATATTTATTTAAATAGATCAGCATAATATGCCTAAAAGGTTTACTAAGTGACCTATATTCTAACATTTTTAATTAAATATATTTTTTTAGAAGCATTAGCCTTATTTATTTAAGGAAAAAGCCTGGTCGGCCTGAACTATTTCAATCCCTAATGATGTGACAATAATTTAAGTGATGTGTATATGGTATGATGAAAATTTAATATATTTATATTTTAAAAAAATAATTTTGTTGTTAATACATAATAAACAACTTAAATAAAGGAAAAAAGAAAAACATATTAGATAAAGATGAAGTAACAATGTCAATTTAAAAGAAATGGGGGTTTGAATTGTAAATTCACCCTTTTAAAAATTCATGTTAAAAATTTAAGAAAATAGCTCAAGATTGATCTTGGTTGTGAAAATAGAAAACGAATAACGTTCTTGATTAGTTAAAATCACTAATTCAATTTATGTATTTAACTTGATAATCAATGAGACTGAAAGTAAATAGATAAAGGAATAGATATCATATAAAGATATATCCTAATTAACCCAACTCAGGCTACATCCAGTTATTACAACTGTGAGATTTTCCACTAAGTGTTCAAAACAAAGAAAGTTAAAACTTTGATCTCATATAAACTTTTACAACACCTAGCTCATATCAACTTTGATCTCTTACAAAGTTAAAACATTTCCACTCAGAAAGGAGTTTAATCAGATCACCTATCAACCTTAATAGAATTTATTACAATCTATCCAAACTATACTAAACTCTTTTAGTTTGAGTTTTACAATAATGATGATATTGTTTTGTTAGAATATGAGAAGGCTCAATACTTGTTTGAGTTCTGATTCTTTGACAGAAAAATACACGAGAATGATTCTAAGAATCGAATGGAAAAATCAGAATTGATTTAATGTATGTGAGTAAGAGAAATTCAAATATGATTGAAATGAGTATTTGGTTTTCTTATTAATTGAAGCTCTGGTTTTTTCGTGAGCATTGACATTTCTTTTATAGACTTTTAGGACATTTAATAATGGTCAAAAGAGTTGTTGATAGTGCTATGTCAGTTTTGATCAAAACTAATATATATATAAATAAAAATATTCCAACATTTGAGCACTTTGTGAAATCTGTTTGACCTGATGTTTTTCATCATTTTTGTTTATATTTATTTTGTGTTTAATTATCCTTTATACCTTATATGTATTTGTTGATGATATTGCTTTAATATGGAGATTTGATTATGCCAAAATAGCTTAGAGAATGATGTTGAAAATTTTGGAGACTGATGATCATTCTTGAGACTGGTCTGAACATTCCGAAGACTAATATAATCATTATGGAGACAGGTCTAATCATTATGGAGAAGGTTCAAAATTGTTTGGTGTTGCTAATTCATAATTTTCTCTCTTTGTGATTTGAGTAGTTTCTTTGAATTTGATCATCTCAGTTTATTCCTTGCCAAGTGTTGATGATATAGATGTAAAATTCAAATGCTAAAATTTCTTTTACTAATGAAGATTGATTGATTTTGGAGCTATGATGATCATTCTTGAAACTGGAGATCATTCTCTGTTCTCCAAATTTTGTTAAGAATGTTCTTCATTTTTATATGTTCAGTTTTTTGCCTTTTTATGCTGATTTATTTGCTTTGTTTAAATTATATTTTTAAATTAATACACTTAAAAATACAAGTTAAATTGACATAAAATTTAGAATAATAATTAACATTCTTAATTAATTTTTTATTTATTTTCATCAAAATATTAAATTGAGATTTTGTCTCAACAAAAGAATGGTCAACTTTGATTGAAATTAGGTTACAAATTCTATTAAAAATATATAATTTTTAAGATAAATCATATGTTGTCTCCTATCTGCACATAATTTTAATTTATTTTTAAACAAAGAATAGTAAATAATTTTGTGATTTTTTTCCATAAATGTTTAAAGTATAAGCAATTAATTTTTTTAAAAGTTATTATTTTTTAATTTCATAAAATTTTAATGTAAATTAACAATTTAAAAAATATATTTTTCCTTTACTTTTTTTTCAAAAATTATTAAAGTGGTATTAAATAATTTAAAATTAAATATAACTTTCACATCTTCGTTTACACATTACTAAAAAGCGAACCAAATATCTATAGTTTAGACAATAAGAATAAAAATTGAGGATTTATTAGAATGAGAGATTAAAATTGAATTTTAATTTTTAACTTAAATGAATGATATCTTTCGACATATATTTTCATACACACCAGTCATAAGCAAAACTATGCTAACATTGTAAAATAAAGAAATATAAAGACAATTTTAAGAAATCAAAATATATAATTACTGAGTTTATTACAAATATGAAAATTATTGTTCAAACATCTATATTTTATTATTTAAAAATCTATAATAAGTCATCAAAATATAAAAAATAAAAAATTTATGAGTTCATCAAATAACAAATTATTATAAATATACTATTAAAATATGAAACTAAAACAGTTAATTTAAATAAGTTTTTTCTCTTCTCTGCAGAGCAAAAAATTAGAAAATAATGGTGAGTTATATATAAAATGAAGTGTAAAAAAAATTTTATTTATTTATTTTAGCCCGATGGAGTTAACCTATTTCGACCTTTTTTTTTTTAATGGGTTGAACAATGTCCAACTTATAATAATATATTCAAAATTTCAACTCGTTCTTCAATAAATGACGAATTAAAAGGTATCTGTACTTGTATCACAAATTATGAAATTGGTTTATGACTAATTTGGGTTTGATTTATTTACATATTTATCAGTAATTATAAGTGAGTATAATTTAAACTATTCATTTACCCAACTTAATGGATTTCACGCTTTAGAAGAACAAATTCGTGCTGGAGTGTGTCGCAGTGGCAGAGACTCGGCGTCGTTTAGCAAGTAAAGGTCGTTGAAGAATGCAGATGAAACCAATTAACAAAAATGATAGCTTTGAAGATGTCGGTCGTTTATAGAAAGCAAGTCGTAAACGACATTGCTCTCTTCCTCACACTTAAGAAATGAACTCAAAATTGAAAATTTGGAAACCGAAAATAAAAAACACTACCTTACTGCCATCACAGTTTCAATTAACTTCCAAATTTTGATACACTCTTCAATTCTCTCTCTCTCTTAACATGTCGCTCGCATCATTTTCCATCGTCCGCCACCACCGTTTACTGGCATCCGCCGCACCTAACCTTCTCCGGCGTTTTCGTTCCTTCCCAATCGCCGCCAGACAACAAAACCCTAAACAAGAAGCCCCAAGCAAAAACCTCCTAAAAGCCAAACACACATTAAAACACTTCTCATCTCTCTCTCCAGTCCTCTCCCGTGAAGACAACCCTCCTCTGTCAGAATCCCAAGCCGTCGGCGTCGTCGCTTCTTCCCAAGCCAATTTCATGCGCGTTATCGTCCAATCACAGCCTTCTGGAACCTTCCACGACACTTCCGGAGGAATCGAACTGTTGTGCGTTGTTAGGGCGCTGCTGAAGAAGATAAAGCGAAGGGTTATGGTTGGAGATAAGGTTCTAGTAGGTTCTGTTGATTGGATTGATCGTAGAGGCATGATTGAAAACGTGTTTCAGCGAAATTCTGAAATGCTTGATCCTCCTGTGGCTAACGTGGATCATTTACTTGTACTTTTTTCGCTTGATCAGCCCAAGCTTGAGCCTTTTACGCTTACACGCTTTTTGGTTGAAGCAGAGTCCACTGGAATTCCTCTCACTCTAGCGCTTAATAAGACTGAGCTTGTTGATAAAGAGGTTTGATATGTTGGCATAACGACATTGTGAATTTGTGATAATTATGATTATGTGTTCTTAATTTGTACAGCATAAGTATAAGTAGCACCGTTAATCCGTGTGATTACATTTAGTCACTTTTATTTTCTTAAATCATTACCCGTGTAACTATGTGTCAGTGTTGTGTCTAGTATATGAATTTGTGTTAGTGCTTCATAAGTGTATGATATTGGGTTAGATAACAGAATTGTTGGTTTGATTAGATCAAGTTTGGATGTACTTTTATCTAACAAGTGTTATTCAATTGAGATGATTGCTTAGTTCTTAACCACAAAACATGGTTTTATGAGTTTGTAGTGCAATAGATAAGTTACACTAATGAGCTTCTTAAATAATTTGAGGGGCAGAAGATATTTTTAGTTTTGGTGAAATTAATATGTAAAATACTCGGTATCATTGAATTATTTTAGTTTCTTTTCCTTTAAATTTTAAAAACTTGTTGAAACGTTTGTTCAAATTGGTCTCTTAAAGCAATTTCTATGAAGTTTGTACTACTTCCTACTCCATTATTATGAAAAGATGCATTTGAATTTGGAAGGAGTGTTATGATTTTACCTGGAAGCTTGACTCGATGTTTGGTTGTTGTTTTTGGCTTATGAAAATACTGTAGTTTTTATCTGTTATGTTGCAAACTTGGAGTCCAACTGAGATTATTTTCTGATGTGAAGTAATTGCTTTCACTCTTGTATAGACCATGAATTCCTGGAAAGCTAGGCTACATGACTGGGGCTACCAGCCAATCTTTTGCAGTGTTGAATCTGGACATAACCTTGATCTTCTCGCGTTCAAATTGCGAGATCAAACAACAGTGATTGCGGGTCCTAGTGGAACTGGGAAGTCTAGTTTGATCAATGCCCTTAGAAGCAATCCTCGTGCTTGTGATACTTTAGATGGGGAGAATTGGTTTGAACCTGTGCGTCTCTCTCTCTCTCTCTCTCTCTCTCTCTCACTATGTGTAAATGCGTATGACTTTGGTATTGTATCACATGTGTACATGCATTGTTTCTCAGATTTTAGGTAGCAAGTGGTTTGCAGACCAGCAAGTTGGAGAGGTTTCAACAAGAAGTGGGAGAGGGAAGCATACTACTCGTCACGTCTCTCTCCTTCCATTATCTGGAGGGGGTTATCTTGCTGATACTCCTGGATTTAACCAGCCTAGTTTATTGAAAGTGACAAAGCAGTCTCTTGCACAAACTTTTCCTGAAGTTAGTATGTTTATGTTATATCCGACTAAACCCAGTGTATACACAGTTTTTCCTGTTTGAATTGTTGTTTTATTCCTTTTCCCCCTATTCAGATCAGGAAAATACTTGGTGGAAATGAGCCTACAAGATGTTCATTTAACAATTGCTTGCATCTTGGTGAACCTGGTTGCATTGTGAAGGTGGATTGGGAAAGATATTCCTTCTATTTTCAACTTCTTGATGAAATTAGAATCAGAGAGGAGTTCCAGTTGAGGACATTTGGAACTAAAAGAGAAGGTGATGTAAGGTATGATGAACAGTTGTCTTTGTGATTGGAAACTAATTCTTCTCCATTAATTTAAAAAATGATATTTTGATCAAAGAATTCTATTCCTGGATTTTCTATATATATATATATATATATTAGTTATTCATAAAATAAGCACTCTGAGCTGTTTTTGTGACCATGGACAGACATGAGGATGCAATACTTTGGTGAAAGCTGATTCTTATTTTAGTACATGTTAATATATAGATGCAAATATGAACTTACCATTGGTTTTTCCTCCCACTATATATATATATACACACGAACATACCATTGGTTTTTCCACCCACTATATATATACGCAATGCAAAAGATTTCTTACTTGGATATGTGAGTAAATTTTTAATGCAAGTTATACAGCCTACAATGTATTGCTTATCAAACTAAATAAGAAATGTAATAACGTTTATAACAAGAAGTAAACAACCATGGCAAATTGACAGTGTTACTTACATGAAATTATTCAGTTTTTTATACTGGAATTCATATCAGTGCAGTATTTGGGCATTAATATATTGTTTTTCAGGTTAAAAATAGGAGATATGGGTTCTCAGCAAGCAGAACCACGTTTGGAACTTAAGAAGCATAGAAGACAATCTCGGAAGAAGACTAACCAATCAATTTTAGATGGCCTGGACGATGATGACAATTTGCTTGACGAGGAGAGCGATCCCCTTTTAAATGCTTTGAAGAATGAAAACCCTTAAAAATTTACTTAATCTCCATAATACTCATCGTAAATAGTTCCATTCGGCTTGTATCTCTGGGTCAACTGAGTTTCCATTTGTTCGATTCCGAGTCTTCTGTCACTTTGGTTCAATCTTGTACAGAGTCTGTAAATGACGTTAACTAATACACTGTTCTGGATTATGATGATCCTCGCTGATTTTCTATAAATGAATTACAAGAACATTCATTCTCCTGTTGTCATTCGACCATTTTAGATTAGAACAGTTAGCTCTGAAGAGATGATTTGACTTGAAGGACTTGGAAAGAAGATTTTCAGCCTCAGCTAAAAGGTGGGGCATGGTCAAACAAACATAGCAAAAACACCATAGGTTTTAACAAATAAAAACCCTTTGAGATGCTTGCAAATTGATGCACATAGGTTTATTGAGGTCAAACTACAGAATCATACAAATCTTGTAGGTTCACGAGTTAATAGAAACTCGCATCTGGGTTCCTGTTGAATGTTTGATATTGCGCAAGCTCAGTACTTAGATTTCTATATTTATATTACTTAATCTTTTAATTTTTTTTAAGGAAATAATACCAAGTAACTAAGAACAAAAATATATCGATGGCATGAAGGAAAAACTTATTTGCTTTAGGTTAGCCTAACAACATTTTGCTGAAACACATCATACATTTCCTAATAAAAAAGAGAATGAATAATTTTGATGCACAAATTTTTAATCTATCAACCAATAACAAATTATAATTTGTATGACTTTTAAGTTAGAAATAATAAAAATTCAAGACTACTTTGATTATCTAATGGTTATGATTATGTGACAGTGTAAATAGTACATATAATTAAATCCATAAAAATGATGATGTCACATAACTTATTATCATCATTTCTTAGCATCTGAACATATTTACTCTAATTTTAGATACCTTTTAATATAAAATCATTCAATACTATTATCAATTAAAAACATATACGGTACACTTTTCTTAAGATTAGAGTAAATATGTTTAGATCCTAACATATTTACCAAACTACGCCTCTACAACCAAGACTTACAATACACAGTACAAGCCTATTTGAAAATGAAAAGCCAGAATCCACATCATAGCACTCTTGTTGATGATTCAAAAGCTAAAGTCACAAGCATAAAGTCAAGCCACAGCTATTCTCATGTGGTCTTGACCTCAGTTCTCTGTGCCTAACCCTCCTCTTAATTTAATTTCGGTTGGTGAACTCACACACCTTTGAGATACCAAATTAAGATTAGAAAAGAATTAGTCTTAAGTGTTTATATTAAAAGGATTACAAACAAGAGCCCTTAATTATAGGGATAAGAAATGAGAGCCTATATCGATCAAATTAATTGAAATACAATCAGAAAGAAGATAGTAGGGACAAAGGAAAGTAAATCATAGTAATGTTTTATGTTAGAATTGTTCAACCTTTATTAGCATCATACTAAATTGCTCATCAATCAATAGCTAGGTCCATTAATCAAACCCAAAGAAGCAACAATTGTTAATTTATAACTTCATGAATTCGGTATATCGTGAATATTGTATGAAATGATCAGCTATCATGTGATTGGAGTTTGCAAAATGTAGATCTATAATGAAAAAGCAAAAAAAAAAAAAAATGGCTTTTAATCAAAAACACGATTTGAGATTTAAAATCATATTTAAAAAAATCAACATTATGATACCAATAATGTATGTTTGGATTGATAATAAATTTGACAAAGCCACGATGCCACCATGATTATAATAAAGCTACACTTATGAACTTCAACAAAATAAGGGTCGCCATGATTTCACAAACTCATGCCAATCCAAACAAAGCACATTATACAACTTGTAGTCTAAACATGTATACACTCATACACTTGCACCATTGAAATCATGGTTTGGATGAAAGCTACAAGATTCAAGCCTTTTCTTAAACCATGATTTGGAACTTTTTAAACAGAAATTCAAACACGCCGAACAGTAAACAGTGAGGCAACGGAACCAAGACAAATCATTACTAAAGAAAATGACTAATATTTTGCAGTACAAAAAAGTAAACTTCATTGTAACTTTGTAATAATATCCAGTAAAGGAGAACAAGAGGGAAAGAAAATAAGAAAGCAAAGTCCTGTCAAAGCATGGACTTTTAAGCTTGAGGAAACGCTTATGCTAACATATGTATGTAGAAGAACCCTACTTCTTAATGGGTTTCTTCTTTGAATTCACCTTAGGAGATGGTTGTGGCTTCGGATGCTTTTCTACCTCACTTGGATCCAACCACTTGAGAGGATGACGGTTGTAAAAGGGCCAATTCGGAACAGTCACCAATGTGGTGAGAACTACACCACCGGCATATATGAGAATCATTGTCTTTAAAGAAGCTATAAGATATCCCGTTCCAAATGCAATCACCGCAAATGCAAGCAACATTATCTGCATTAGCATCTCTGCTACATTTTGCCCTTGCCAGTCCATCTAATGGAGCAAAAAGTTAAGAAAAAACACTGAGCAAACCTAAATGTCAAAGCAGCAAAAGTAACAACAACAACAACCACT
Source organism: Cicer judaicum (assembly GCA_037974835.1). NCBI lineage: Eukaryota > Viridiplantae > Streptophyta > Magnoliopsida > Fabales > Fabaceae > Cicer > Cicer judaicum. Next base: position 13,814,478 of record JBBPBS010000276.1, read on the forward strand.
AAAGCTAATACTACTACTTACTCTAAAGTTGTTCTACAAAATGTGCAATTAAACATGTCTTAAATAAAAAATTCTTATGAAAATATTGAAGTAATCCAAGGGGCCATATATCATTCTAACTCTAAGTAATAACACAAAAATCTTTCATGTCCCAACATTAAATATTTTATATTCCATTTATTAATTGCCAAGCAAAACATGAAGATCCTATATATTAGGGAAAATACACAGAACTATTGCAAATACGGTTTATTACTCAGAGCCCTGGACAAACAATGCATGTCAAAACGAGAACGATTTTGGAATGAAATACGACAAGTTTGAAATTGCATAGACCCAAAATATACAACAAAAACCTCAAGACAAATCTTTGAACTAGATCTTGTCTTAGAGGGGAAACTGTAATCTCTGATCAATGGAAAATTTGGTGCAGAGCAAAAACGAAATTTAACAATTCTAATATTTATTCTATATCTTAAAAAGATTTAATTCATATGTACTATTTGTCTAAAGAATCTTTCCACCGTCAACCAATTATAATAGCCACATCGAAAAGAAAATGTTGGACTTTAATGGTAACTATTTCTAAAATCACAAATTGTGATTGTCGAAACTTTTTACATGGACAATGTGCAAAAATAAAACTTTACATAAAATTCATTAAAGAAACGCTCAGGTTCAACAAATGTTGAGCAAAATACACTTGTAATTTGCAATCCCTAATTCCCAATATCCCCAACACAGTGACAGTCATTGTAAAAGAACGTCCAACACGAAATTTCAACGAATTCAGAAAGCTCAATGAGCGAATAGTTGTTATTTTTCGGAAAATAAAAAGAAAGAAAAAGAAAAACCCTTTTGGAAGAAGAATTCGCACGATAGTGAATAACAATTGAAGAGAAGGAAAAGAAAGAAGTATGATACCTTTGGAGATGACGAAAGAATACAGAAAAAAACTGAATATGCAAGCAATGGGTTATGGGGTTATGGCAATTGGCAAAGGGGTTTTATGTTTGGTTGAAAAGAATTTGCCTTTCGTTTATAATAAAATCAATAAATCACTGTTATTATTATTTTTATTATTTTTCTTTTCTGCTTCATCATTATTTCTTCTTTGTAGATTAGTTATAACTAACCGTTTAATGTTTTCCATCTTTCTCTTTCTAGTTCTAACATCATAAATATCGAAAGTTTTGGTCAAAAAAATATAAATCGGAAAGTTATAATTCGTTAAAAGTTGTAATTTATGTAGTTAGGAGTAATAGGAATAGGGGGGGGAAAATATAACTGAAGTGGTGTAGGTTGGTTATAGGGGAAAGTTTTTTTTTTAATTAATAAACTACACTAATCTGTGTATTGCTTTTTGTCAAAAGTCAAAACATAATAATAGAGACGGAAATGCTTGTATTCAGTCATATTAATCAAGATTTGTACCACCAACGCTACTTGTATCCCAGGTAGATTTGTGAATAGACTGTGTCGTAATAAATACAATATTTTAATAAAAGTATACATCTTCAATAATTAATATTTCATCTCCACATAATAATAATATATTTTAGAAGTTTTTTTATGAACATAAATTTTAAAAAATACTTTCACATGGTAAAGACACCCAAGTATTTGTGCAATATATTTAACCAATTTGAAAAACCAATCTGTAGTTATTTAAACGAACTTGACAGTTGGAGAAGAGGCCAGCGTTTATTTAGATGAAAGTATGTTAAGCATAACAGGAAAAATAAAATAAAATTCTCTTAAAGGAGTCTTCAAGTGAAACTGTTTAGAAAAGCTAATAGAAACAACTTACAATAATATCTTAAAGATAACTAATACCAATAACTTATAGCTAAGAAAAAAAAATTACAATTGATACAAATAATATGAAAATAATGAATGTGCAATTAAATAAGTTGTAACCAAATAGGGCACGATACATGTGATTTTCTAAGAAGTTGTAGCTAGTTTACATTTAACGCGTCAAATTATTTAACTCTAAGCGAGAGGACCAAAAGTTTAAGCGCACATAACACAATGGTCTTCTTTTAGAGTGTATAATAGTTTAAGTTCGACCCACTCGCTTATTCAAAATGATAGTATTTCTTGTTGACTTGTCAACGGGTTTTTCTTTTGTTCTCATTTTTTGTCTTTATTCACTCTTTTAAATTTCAAATGACATTGTTGCAAAAGTCTTAACATTGTTGGATTGTTGTCGTGTCGAATAGTCCCGTCACAATTGTCTCGGAAAGACGATATGAATGCATTGAGATAAATGCAATCTTTTAGTAGTTATTCTTCGTACTTTTAAATGGAGCATTAAATACTATTTGTCTCAAATATATGTTATGTCAACCTATATATTGTTGTATGACCGCATAATGATTAGATGTGCTACTATGAAATAGAATATCTAATAATTAGACGTAACCCTCACCTTTGTCCTATTGAATATATTTATATGAAGTGTTATTCGATGTTCGTATATATAAGTTAAAATCGTTCCGTTATTAATTTACATCGTATACGTGACATGTTTATCACATCGATCTTAGAGAATATATACTCATTTGCCTAAAAAGTTAAGCTATTTCATAGACTAATTTTGTAGTAACGTACGTGTGCATAATTATTACCATAAATTGCAAATATTGGGTCTTTCAAGTACCTACTATAATTATATTATCTAATAAATTTGTGTTAAACATCACTAAATTTTCATGGTTAAATTAATTTCAGATGAGTTGACATTTACTTAAAATCAATATTAAAAAATTATATATTTAATTTACATGAAACATTGTAAGATAAAAATTTATAAATAAATTATTTTAAATATTTAATTAACACGTTATAATTTTATTGATATGTTATATTATTAACAAAATTCATAGACTAATTTGACTAATAGTTCAAAATTCATAGACTAATTTCTCGCCCAGTCATCCATAAACTTTTCAACCCACCTTAGTCAAAATACATCTCATCTAGGTAAAAAGTAAACTTCATTATCCCTTGTTCTCAAAGTTTTCCACCACTTTTCCGTTTTACGCGCCAAGGACATCACTACCACATGCTAATGAAATAATTTTGATAAAAATAAATAAATATACTCAACTTCCAAACCAAGCAATGCATCTTGAGCATGTGCACAACATATTAACGGGCAATGCAAGTGAGTACAAATCGAATGAACCAACTTGTGCAATGCAATTAACAACTTCAATGCCTTCACCTCATATTTTCATACAATTTTCTTCGTTACTAGAAAAATAAAATAAAATAAAATGTTTCGTAAAGTGATTATTTCCTTCACTTGGGCGCTGTTACTTCTAATTCCGTGCTCAATCTTGATAACAACACTCGACATTCAATCTTATTATCAATCACCGGCGATTGTTGCAACCGTTCCGTGCACCGGTAAAACTCCCCTGAGAGTTTACATGTATGATCTCCCCCGCCGGTTCAATGTCGGCATGCTTAATCGCCGGAATACAACGGAAGCTCCGGTTACCGCTGTTGATTACCCTATGTGGCCCGATAATTCCGGTCTGAAGAAGCAGCATAGTGTGGAGTATTGGATGATGGGTTCGGTTATCGACGGTGGCGGGAACGGAAGCGAAGTGGTTAGGGTTTTGGATCCGGAGCTTGTAGATGTGTTTTTTGTTCCGTTTTTTTCTTCGCTTAGTTTCAATACACATGGCCATCACATGACGGATCCGGAAACGCAGATTGATCGACAATTGCAGGTACTTGATTTGTTCGACCTGACCCGAATTAATGGTTTCAAGAAGTTGTTTTTATAACACATTATCGAGAGTTTATGGATATAATTTGAAAATGTCTCATTGATAATATCATAATCTGTTTTTATAAACTCTCACTAACAGTGTGGTTGTGCTCGTAGATAAATTTAAAGAACTGAATCCAATAAGTTAGGATACTTAAAATTATATTAGCTTTTTTTGGTCAAGATAGCCGTAGTGACTAGACTAAGGACTCACGTATAGTGGCGGATTCATAAATTTTCTTCAATGGGTCAATAAAATAGTATATATATTTGAGAAAAAAAATATCACTAACTTATAAAATACATAATTATAATGACTAAACAAACATAAAATATGTAAGAACTTTTATGAATTATAATTGTTTTCTACGAAATTTCATATTATAAAAATATTCAATGATTTTTTATATTATGATGTTGAAGTAAAAAAATCTAAACTTTAAATGTTGAAGATGACATAATAGTAAGAGGAAGAGAAAAAAAAAATAGTTGATGATGATGTTATTGGAAAGATGAGTCCATAAGAACAAGAAGAGAAAATAGTGAAATTTGAAATAGTGTTGTTGGAGAATGGTAGAGATGTGAAAAGATAAAAGTGTAATTTTAACTTGTGTGAATGTATTAAGCAGAAAAGAAAATGTGTATGAGTGGTCAAGAGGTGAGTGGGTGTTAGTGGAGCTAGAACTAGAGGTGTTATGAGAGCTTTAAATAAATGTATTAGTATTATCAAAAGTATTTTTGTTTTGTTGGCGAATCCAGTTCAAACCTGAGCCACGGCATATCAATGTCCTTGCAGCAACGGAGCAACCATCTGAACTGTACACAGTTTTTTATAAATATTAGCTATTAAATAAAATGTTAAATTTTTCAGTGCAACAATAGGTTTGTATAGAAGATATTTGTGTATCTGCCTATGAGAATGTAAACTGAAAGTTCTGTAACTGAGTATTCGTTGTTGAACTTAATCTATTAGTTGTTAGTGTTAAACATGGTTTGTTTCTGGTTCCAGATTGATTTGATGGAATTATTAAGGCAATCCAAGTATTGGCAAAGGTATGGAGGTAGAGACCATGTATTTCCTATGACACATCCCAACGCCTTTAGGTTCCTGCGTGATCAACTGAATGAATCTATTCAGGTTGTTGTTGATTTTGGCCGTTCCCCCGAAGGCGTGTCTAATTTGAACAAAGATGTAGTGTCACCATATGTACATGTTGTGGATTCTTATGAAGATGATGAGCTTCAAGATCCGTTCGAGTCTCGCACCACACTGCTTTTTTTCAGAGGGAGGACACACCGGAAGGATGTATGTCTTTTCCTTGCTGGGATTTAATTGAAAGAATATTGTGGGCTTCCTTAAAATTACAAACAACTTGATTTTGTGGGCCTGTGTTGTTTGCAGAAAGGCATTATTCGTGCTCAACTCACAAAGATATTAGCTGGTTTTGATGATGTTCACTATGAGCGAAGTGTTGCTACAGGAGAAAACATAAAACTGGTAAGAAGTATAGCTATGACTTTATGCATGAAGTTTATAACTTTTACTGTCTTCTACTTATATGAAGCTGGAAAAATTTGTGCTTATTAATCATCGGTTTTAGTTAAAAGGTCATTTTTTGTTGGCTTGCATTCTGATACTGGCATGCTATTTTGTTTTCTTTGAACTAAACAAGCTGTTTTGAAAGCGTGAACACATACTTTATTATGTTGACCTGTTTAAGCATGCACCATTCTGAGGGAGCATATATCTCAAAATTTTATTTGTGATATATTCAGATAGATAGTCTTTGCAGAGGGAAAATCATGGCCAATAAATTGTTTTCTCCCTTGTGTCTTTCTTGGTTTAGTTGTCCTATTTGTTGACAGTAAAAATAACTGTAACTAAAGTAATCCTTCATGCTCTGCTCATGTTATAACAGTCATCTAAAGGGATGCGTTCATCAAAGTTCTGTTTGCATCCAGCAGGAGACACGCCTTCCTCTTGCCGTCTTTTTGATGCAATTGTGAGTCATTGTGTTCCTGTTATTGTGAGTGATAAAATTGAGCTCCCATTTGAGACTGAGATTGACTACTCTCAGTTCTCATTGTTCTTTTCTTTCAAAGAAGCATTGGAACCAGGGTACATGATCAATCAGCTTCGCATTTTTCCAAAGCAGAAATGGACTGAAATGTGGAGGCAACTTAAAAACATCTCCCATCATTATGAATTCCAGTATCCATCAAAAAGGGAAGATGCTGTTAATATGCTGTGGAGACAGATCAAGCACAAGCTTCCGGGGATCCGACAATCTGCTCATAGAAGCCGGAGGCTTAAAATCCCAGATTGGTGGAAAAGATGATTTTATATCTCCGAGCATGTTTCTGGATATTGTACATTAGTTTTCCAGCTACAGCGGCATCCCTGAAAGGGATAAATATATTGACACGGCCCACGATCACTTCAAGTATTAGAGAATACTAAATAGAGACTTTGATAGCATCTCAATATGTGATTTGTTTTGGTCCTTGGCCTCTGGCTTGGAGCATGATGTTCATCTACATTCTCTGTGCCGATGGAGATTCAATTATTTTTTTGTCACTTCATGAAGTGTGGTGGCTGATTCTCCTTTGTGTTCTCCTTTGTGTTGGTTGAATGTGGACATTAGCTAGTTGGGCAAGAGAGAAGATATGTTCAGGATTTATGAAAAAGCCAATTTCTTGTGCATACGAGAATTGAAAAATATGGTAATTTGAGGCTTTTGGGAATTACTGTTAGACACATAGATATGTACTCTGTAGGTAGATAGTGAAAAAGGCATAAAAGAAAGAGAGTTCAATATTATACTGTCAATATCCTGTTATAAAACCAATCAGTTTGTACATACTATATACTACATACTTCGTGTTATTGAAAGAGAATAATAAATTTCTTTTGTAATTACTTTGTTTATGGAATTTTAGTGTCATATGACATACAAAAACCAAACCCAAGATCTATTAGATGATGCAATTCAATTTTTTTTTTGGCGTAAATTGGTTAACTTAACTGTAAATGATTTGGCATTTGTCAGTTTTTTAACGGTGTTTCAATGATTGGGGCGATGTTAAATGTTTAAGCATTTTTTTATGGAGAAAAAAATTAAAATTAAAGGAAACACATTTCATGGCAGATATATCTGTATATCTACCACTTATCAATTGAAAATGTCAAATTTAATTAACATAGTTTCACATAAATGATAGATATTTGAGTCCATTAGTCGTTTAGGTGATTGTTCTAACATAATCCTTATAAAAATAAATATATGTAAAAAAGTTGGTTTTTTCCTTAAACTAATTATTATTTTTCTTAAATTAATATATATCGTCTCAAATGATTAATTTGAATAAGTGCATACAAAAATGTATAAAGCGAGAGATGTAAAACCAAATGAATGATCTTATAAACTTGGCGATCCAAACTAAACAAATTAAATTGGTTCGTTTTTTTTTCTTCTTATTTGACATTAAACCAAATCAAACTAATAAAGTCAATATCTATTGGTTCAAATATCGATTTTACATAATTCAAAACAGATCACCCGAAATTCAAATCAAACTATTATATCTTATTTTTCACACTATATTAATATATTTATCTTAAAAAAAAACATGTTTCGTTCATGTATTTTTTTACAATTATATATCTTTTTTCTTTGTAGCTTATATATTTATTTTAATTGTATAAAAAAATATATAATATTTGAATAAAACTTAATTTCTTTTAGAATATCAATTCCATCGAACCAAGTCAACTAAACCAAATATTTTTTATTGGTTCAAATTCATTTTCCCTCAAAAATCGAACAAAAATCTTTTGTGAAAACAATTTATAACTTGCAATTCATGTGTCTAAACTTAACTAATGTGTGAAATATTACATACGGTAAATTTTCTTATTACAATAAAAAAAACTATTACAAACTTTATTTACATTGAATAAAAAATAAATGATTGACAATATGAATTTCCCCTCTACACCCATTCCATGTATGTTTCTTATTTTCCTCACAACAATTATTTTCTCTCAAGAAAATGTTGTAAAGCACATCCTAATTTGTAGGAATCAAATATAGAAATAGTATCTTAAAACATATGTATTTAATTTATAAAAAAATTAAAAATTATTATTTTCAGTATAAAATTTATATTCTCTATTTTTTGATATTATCTTTAAGACATTTGTTAGCCAATTTTTTTTTTGTATTAATTATGCATAGGAACAAAATTCTACGTGCAAGAGTAATTAAGACATCTTTTATTTTGTATTAATAAATTCAATGAATTATTAGCCCGTATATAAACACATTAAATAAGTGAAATTAATTGTGGTATTTAATTTAGAAAAATATTGTTTTTTATATAAAAACATTAATTCATTCAAATTAAAAGAATATACAGATCGAAAATAACATACAATTTTATTAAAATTAAAAATATTAAATATTTCAACAAATTCATAACACTTATATTAATAATATAAAATTATAAGATATTTATAAATCTAATAAAATTAAAATATCAAAAATTTTGATTTATTAAAAAATAATTTATTTAAATAAAATAATATATAAAAAATTGATATTGATAAAATTTCAAACTAAAAAATAGACATAAATAACTCATCTTCTACGATGAAGAAGACAAGGACAAATGAGAAGTAGAGTATAGATAACACCTAGACCTAATTGTTTAAACATTACTCTCAATTTTAGAAAAATATTAATATGTAATAATTTTGATATTAAAATTTAGTTCTTAATCAAAATTTTATCAGCAAATGTTTTTAAAAATAATAATTATGAAATAATTTAGTGTAATTCTTTATCATTATCAAGAACTAAGTTTTATTTTTTAAAAGTACAAGATAGAAGTAGTATGTTTTATCAAGAACTAATTCCTTATAATTTTTTTTAAAACTGAATGTTTCAATCTCCACGATACGGGAATGCTATACGCATCTATAATAAATTCTTTATTTTACTAAATCTATAACAAACTTCTCTCTCTATATATAAATTGAATTTAACCTTCACAATTAAGATACAATTTAAAGATAAATACTATGGTAACATTCATTTCATACGAAGCGATTTAAATTACCGCAACTGCTTATAATAAACTATAATAATAAATTATAATAATAAATTAACATAAATATTTATATATATATATTCTCACACAAATTTTAATACATAATTTTATTATAATGGAGATATTATATACTTTTATATGTTAATGAAGTCTCTGTTTAATAATAAAAGTTTAATACTTTAATCTTGAAAATTAAAAATAATAATTTTTTTTGAAAAAGACAAATAAAATTTCGATCCAAATAAATGTTGGAAGCACTAAAAATACCGCCAACAACAAAGAAAGCTAAAACACCCCACTAAAAATCCCTATACAAAAGGGTCAATTCTAAAATAACAATATAATATTATTATTTTCTCTTCATTCAAATATATATATATATATATATATATATATATATATATATATATATATACTTTCATAAATAGATGTATAAACAAAGGAAATGTCACAAGTCTCACTCTAGTTTTTTATATTTACCTTTCTACTAATTTTTCTCAATAAAATGTTAGCAAGTGCCACAGAACACATTCTAAGGACTTAAGTATAAAAATAGTGTCTTCTAACTCTTGCATTTCATTTCTCAAATTTTTTTAAAATTTTTATTTTTATTTTTATTTTTATGTACCTTTATGATATTTGTTAATACAAAATATTTGTACTATATGGACTACAAGCAAAAATTCGCGTGAGAGAATCAATTAAAACATCTTTTATTTCATATTAATAAATCCAATTAATCATTAGCGTGTGTTTTTAACTTTAATATTTAATTTAGAAAAATGCTAACAATTCATTTGATGGAAAGAAAATTCACTCCATCAATTAACTCAGATTTAATTCAAATATATCATCAACGTAAATATTTTTTTTATAATATTAATTAGTTATTTAATTCAAATATATCATCAACATAAATATTTTTTATAATATTAATTAATTATAATCGTTAAAAAATAAATTTGACACTGATCATAATTATTTTATAAGGCTGGTCGACCCAACCTCACCTTTGATTCCTGCTCGATCAATCTGATCAGCTAATCTGATTTGTAACACACTAGGATATATATGTGCTTCTTCGGTTTTATTTATAAGCAAAACATTTTTTTCCACAAATGTTAAAAAATTAGTTCCAGTTACTAAAATTTCCTTTTTGTTATATCAAAGTATTAGTTAAAATTATAAACTTGCCTTAAAAGAATAGGAGAATTAACAATGGATGTTTTTTTTTTTACATTTTTAACAATATATTAAATAGAATTAAATTTGATGACTTTTATTTACATTTTTAACAAAATTATGACTTTTATTTATTAATAAAATCAGATTAAATATTATGAAAAAATATATGCGTGAGAGAGTCAATTAAAACATCTGTTATCAATTAATATTAAATTAATTTGCTAAAAGAAAATGGAATCAATTAATATTAAATTAAAACGACAGCATTTAATACATTTGCCTAAAGCTGCAAGTTAAAAACTTAAAATCCAACTACTCCAATTACAAGCCTAACAAATCCATTCAATTTAGACATGTGAATAGAATCCAAATTGGAATTTTGACCGGAGTAATTGTTAGACTTTTTTTTTCTTCTTCTTCTTATTAGACATATTTTTTTTTTATCTCTAAATTATTTGAATTCATTATCTTGAAAATCAAGTTGAAAAAAATTAATTTTGAAATTTAACTTATATACATTATTAATATAAATAATTTGTATCCTCTCAATCAATCACAAACCACAATTTCTATGACTTTTAATCTAATAAGATTGTAGTCAAATATTTTTAACAATCTAATAAATATAATTAATTGACAATTACACATATGAATTAAACTCATATTTAATTCATATACATCATCACAAGAAATATAAATATTTGTTATAATATAAATCAATTATAATTGTTAAATTATTAAAAATAATTTAAAATAATTGACCTTAATTATGATTATTTTTTAAATGATTAAATAAAAATATTTAACCTTAATCACGACCTTGAATTCTTCTTTACAATGTCAATGTAAGATAACTAATTAATCTTGTTACTCTCACACAATTAATTAACTTAACAGTGCACATAATCATTTAAGCGATGATTCATTCATGAACTTTGGTTTGGTGATTATCCTGTTGTGATTTACTTTTATAAAAGACTAAAAATTACTGTTTTTTCTCAAGACTAACACATCTTCCATGTTTTTTGTGAGAGACTAGAATAAAATTTTATTAATAATTTATTCTAATTATAATACGCTTGCTCCTATAATCGTTGTCACATTTGTGAGAAAAAAAAAAAAAATTATGGTGTTAAAAAAAAAAGAAATGCTCTTAAAAAACTGTCACTTTTAATTATGATTTAATTTTAATTTTTTCAATTATATAAATTATATAATTAATATTATGCACATCACGCTGAAATTATCATTCTACCTCGCATATTTATTGTATACCTAATAGTGCATAAATAAAAATAAGTTAGTAAAAATAATTCTTCTTTTTTATTTTTATATGAATTTAATTTGTATACAGCATATTATAACTATTCATATCCAATTATTTATTTATCACTTTTTTATCAATGAATGGACAAATGAATGAAATATCATATTTGTTAAATATTCGTCAGGCATACATGATTTAATTTATAATGTAATACATTTATGTCTTAACATGTTTAAATTTTATTGGAAAAAGTACAGTAGAATATTATTCGATTTATTAGTAGTAAAAGCATTATTCCATTTATTAGTAAAAAACAATAAATTCCATATACGAATCCAAAATCTTCGGCAATATATATAATAGAAAACTAGGTCTGATTTTGTTATTTAGAAACGATATAAAGCGAACCACGGTATCACTGGCGTTACTTTTGTTGTTGAGCGATAACACTTTAGGTGAATATACTATTACTAGGGAGGGAATAGAGTACTATCATATTACAATTGGATTTTGATTTTGATTATTCCATAAAGAAAGAGGATTTTGGGAAAATGAAACGAGCCTTGTTAAATTCAGCTTCGTCTTCCTCCAAGGCTCGCGCTACTTCAGGTCTTCTTCATTCGAATTTTTCATTTATTCATTCCTCATTCACTACGTTTTCATCTTTTCAATTACCTTGTGTTCTTATTATTATTATTGACAACAATGAATTAATAGTATAATAAAATTTGAAGGATCCAATGCTACCAAACCCTCCAAAGTGGAGAGATTGTAATGAATTTCAGTGCCGCGAATTAGGTGTTGTTAGTTGCGTGGAGGGAGGGTCCACCAAGTAATGTAAACTTGGTCAAACTAATCCTAATTTTATATGGGTGAAATGCAGCCAGGGTTGGTTATTAATGGAGTGAGGGACAAACAACAACACGATGTCAGTGGTGGGGATACAGATGGAGTCAGTTACCCAACCAAAACACAAAGGCAGGAGGGGTATACAAAACAAATTCATTTTTATCTATCACATCACCATCCAAAGGATAACATAACATAACATATACTCACTTTTTTTTATTTTACTTAAATATAATAAACAAAATAAAAACCACATGTATTTCATCATATATATGATTTTTGTTTTTCATATTAAGTTCCAAAGACATACACGTGGGATTTGGATACTCTTGAAATAACTTTGAGTGAAATCATTTTGTTTAATAATTTATTATAAAAACTAGTATTTATCAATCTACTCAACAAATGATTTTTTTTATTGAAATATATTAATCTACAAGTTATTATTTTATTTAAAATTATTTAACAATTTATTAAAGAACTTTAAATGAAAAATAGCATGATATTTTAAAATAGCTACGAAAGATGAATGAGTATAACTATTCTATTTTAATCTGTCCACATGGTTTTATGTGGTCCCATAGTTCCAACAATACATCTCAGCTCATGGCTTGTCTATGTCCTTTTGCTTTTTTTGTTTGTCGGAGCAAAACACGACAATATTGAACACTGTTGAAAAATCACCACACCTTTCTCCACCATACTGTTTGGTTACCTGCTATGTTTGTTAGTACTAAAAAATTTATGCCACAACTCTGCTTGTAAAAAAATAAAATAAAAGCTCTTTGACCGTGTGAATAATTGGGTTTGTGAAAAAGAAAAGAGGGTTGAATGAGGAACTCTTTTTCTGATTGGTTATATGCAGATAATAAAACATGTGGCTCTCCTTGTTGGATTGGTAAAGGACTCACCTGTGTTTGCTTCAAGCCTAAGGGAATCTGTCAACCAATCTGCATTACTTTGACCCCTTTACAGGTTTGTTTTTTACTTACTTACTTACTTACTTACTTTGTATTGTAATTATGTATTAATTTCAATCATTAATTCAATCATTGTTAATTAAGCTTTTAGTTTCTAGAATGTGCTCTTTGGTTAGTGTCTGTTGATTTGTTCTTCTTCTACTTGAATTGAATCATCACTTGCTTGAATCCTTTAATGCCAGATTCCTGCTAGTTATTCTATGTGCTTATAATAAAGTCCTTCATTCAAAACAAAAAACCTTCTATCTAAGTTACAGTTGAAGTTATAAAAGCTGCATTTTACCAATTTGATGTCTATTTCAGTGTGGTCAATCGCATTAGCATAGTAAAACTTGAATAAATCGCTATTATTTAGCAATATGCTAATTTTGTAAAAAAATGCTGCCAAATAGCGGTTTTAGCGATGCTATAGCACTACTGCATAGTCAAATTTGAACAAATTGTTATTTTATGTGATCCACAATTGACAACACTACTTTGAAGTAAATTGCGTATCGCATAATGATAATGATTTGTTAGTATTCTGCTACGCTGCAATTTGACAATGTTGATCCATCTAGGTTGCATGAATTGTACACTGTGCCTTCCCACTCTTCTCAAAGGGTGTAATTTACTAATGCATAACGGTCTCAAAGACAGCTTGCAGTGTTTATGAAATATATTTTTGAACATAAATACATGTCATTGATGTCAATATGGAAAAAGTGAATATAACGTAGCTAGAATTTTTCTGTTATTGGAAATCTTGTTTGTTTTATGAGATTAATTGCAGAAATAATTGTTTAAATGCATCTGAAATTTGATTCCAAACTGTAATATTTTCTAAACATTGTTTGTGTTTTCCTTTTCCACATATCTTTTTCTCACAAATATGTCGAGGACAGTGGTTAAAAATGAGTTATTAAAAATTTTGCAGGAGGAAAGACTTAGAAGATTAAAACGCAGAATGAAAGTTAACTTTGATGCTTCCAAGCCTGATCACCAGGTGTATATATATTATATAGTTTATAAAAAAAATTCGTATTGACATGTGTTTTCTCATTGTACTTTGCGAGTAAATACCTAGTTTAGTCCATGAAATTGTAAATCTGTATTAACTTAATTCCTCACATTTCAATATTTTAAAATGGTCCATGAAATTGCAAAATGTTGATCATAATCGTATGTCAGTTGATATTTGAAGGGACTATGACGATATTAAATTGATTGATAACGTGGAGGATGATTTGACATTAACTCATTAAGTGAATAATGCTAGTGGCACATTTGTTAAGAAATCTAGACCAATGGACGAACTTGATTAATATTTTGCAATTTTAGCAACCATTTTAAAAATTGATAATGTGGGAGACTAGATTGATGCGATAATACAATTTTAGGGACCAATGTAGTTATTTACCTTTTACACTTCGCAGCTAAAGTTGTTGCACTCTTATTGTCAGCTAAATTTACACCAACAGATTGACATGAAAAATGGATGGTTCAAACAATCAAACTTCAAACGAAATTTAGAAGAATTGAAAATTTAGCATTCATTCATATATTTTTTTAACCTTTATTTTAAAGTCACTCATCTAAAAGTTATTTCAAGGACAGGATGCTTTAAGAGCTCTTTGGTCAGCTTCATTCCCTGGTGAAGAGCTCAAAGGCTTGATTTCTGATCAATGGAAAGAAATGGGATGGCAAGGAAAAGATCCATCTACTGATTTCAGGTTATATTTAGCTCATCATCACTTTCTTATTATGCTTTTGTTCTTGACACAGTTTACTTACTATTGTGGACCAATTTCTTGAACAGAGGAGCTGGTTTTATATCCTTAGAAAACCTCCTATTCTTTGCCAAGGCATTCTCGGTAAGCATCTCCGACAGCAAAGTGACTGTTGTAGTTTTTTTTATTATGCAATGCTAGGAGTACAAAATACAAAACTTTGATTATTTAATATGATCCGCCACGCTCGAGCGACCGTTAAATTATCAGCTAATATAAACCATACTCAACATGATCTTTACTTTGCAAATAATTAATTTTCATTTATCTTGATTTTTCTCTGTTTATGTTGCAGACTTCTTTCCAGAATCTTTTGAAGAAGCAAGGAAGAAAGGGACCTGTCTTGGGGTATCCCTTTGCTGTTGCTGGTGTAAATATTACTTTCATGATTATGCAAATGCTAGAACTTGATGCCAGTAAGTCATGAGAATGAGCCTTTTGTCACAATGCATTTTGTTCCATAGATAAATACACTTGTTTTGTTAACATTATGAGCCATGAAAGAGTCTTGTGGCCTAATTCTCCTATGAAACTCAATTTACACAGCATGCTCATCTTAATGAACACAATATTGCTTTTTTCACTTGCAGCCAAACCCAGGACTTGCATAAGAACAATTTTTCTACAAATGCTTTCAGGTAATTAGAATTAGAAACTGCATTTTTCAATTTATACACATGATGTATTAAGATATTATATTTTATGACATTTACCTAAGTTTTGAAAGTTAATTTGTTACCATTCTTATGATATTCTCAAACATTTGCAGAAAATGAATGGGCATTTGACTTGCTATATTGTGTGGCATTTACGGTTATGAACAAAAAGTGGTTAGAGTCAAAGGCAACGTACATGCAATTTAATGTGAGAATCCATTGTGTATCCGTTAATTATTACTCCGTCTTAAAATATAAATAAATATTGGTAAAAAAAAAAATTGATGCAGTTGATTTAAATTTTAAATGAAATACATCAATTTTATTGACTAATTCATACTTATATTTTGAGACGGATATTTTTTCCTAGTTTATTAGTAAAGTGACATATATCAAATGGGTTGAATAGTTGTGTTTATTTTTTTTATTTCTATCATTATCACAGGATGTCTTGAAATCAACACGAGTTCAACTAGAGAAAGAGTTGATGATTGACGATGTTACACGAATTGAAGACATGCCTTCTTACAATCTTCTTTGTTGACAAGTAGCTTAAGCTGAGCATTAACTATATACTAGTATAGCATATTATCTGTTATTTATCCCCACCATTCTTTGCATATTATATCTATATCTAAGACTAAATTAACACGAGCTACTTTAGAAATGTTAAAGAAAATTCTCACTTTGAAGGGCAAATGTGTAAATATGCATTGCCTCCACTAGGTTTTTAAATCACAAGTGTTGACTAATTAGTGATAGGGAGAGCTAGCCTAGGTGATATGGGTCAACTAATTCAATAAATTGTTACACGAGTTTATTGTCAGCAATAATGCAGCTATTCTATAATCCAAATTAGATGTTTTTATTTTTATTTTTTCTATTGTAAATGTTTGTAATATATGCATTGATTTACTCTTACTTTAATTAAAATTAATATTGCAAAAATGAACTTTGTACCAAAATTCTAAGTGAAACAAACAGATAATAATTCCAACTGATCCTATGCCACACGGTCACATTTTGTGGTAGTTTGGACATCACATGATTGTGGATCCGGACCATCCAAAAGGCATGAATATATAGATTCAATTCAACATTCAAGAGTGATGAATGAGAATGCTCGTTGAAATTTGATAATTTGAAATATCTTATTTATGAGAATATGCTGTTATTGATTTTGCCTTACAAACAAGCTAAACTGCATCGAATTGTCGAAGTGAATGACAATACACGTCTCCTGCAAACGGTTACCTATTGCACTTTATATAAAACATAATTCAACCAAAAAACTCTTTAACACATACTCAATATACTCTCTTTAATCATTTAAAATTCATATAGTCCCACCAAATTTATATGCGACTACATGATTTAGTGGAATCTCCGTGGATTTTAACCTATCAAAGATTAAAAAGTGTGGTATCTTGCTAGCACTCTTCATAAGGATTTAATGATTCTTAGTCCGGACTAATTTGATTGAATTGTGAACTAATATTGTTTATGATTTGGTTATTTAAGAAGTTTTGCCCCAATTTCATTCTAGATTTAGTGTTTTAGAGATGTTGAGTCATGATGTGAATGTCTTGTCGGTTTGATATCGAGTAATTTTTAAAACATTGGTTTAAAATTGAACATATAACATATTTTACAAATATTTTAGTAAGTGAGAGCAAAAATTTATTGGGTAACACTCTTTTCTTACCTTCCTTTATATTTTAAATACTATATTTTGGGATACATATCAAGACTTTTACGGTGACACTACAAGAGAAATTAATTTTAATCAATAATGAAAATATAAAAAAAGTGAATTTGAACCATTGATCAAATCATGAATGGTTAAACTTAAAATAAAAAGTCATGTAATTTTATAGGTGATCACGTGACACTTTTAATCATAACCATCTATATATGGTCGTTTGATCAATATTTAATTTTCTCACATTGTATATTAAAATTCTCTACTTAATATATTTTCTTATACTATTCTTTATGGTCTTGAATATAACAAAAATTAATATATTTTGTTCAAAATTTAAATCAAATCCATCTATTTTTAATGAGTTATAATTATGTTCAACGGCGGATCTTCAATACACATATTTTCATTCAATTAGACTTCTTCCTCACACTTGTAGAAAAGAGGAGGTCGATGAAAATAAGTGAGAGAACAAGAATAAAATATTTATTATAGTGTTATATATTATAATATATTAAAATTAACTCTCAAATTTTATCAACTATAATTCATCTTTATTTATGACACATTTTTTAATATTTATTAATTCACAAAAAAAATTGATGTGATATATTTCAAAAACACACTATTTCTTTTATATTTTAATTTAATTCTATTTTGTTTCGTCAACTATAACGAGTCAAATTCTATCAACGACAATTCATTTTTATTTGTCACATATTTCAATATTTGTCAACTAATAAATTTTTTGATGTGTCACAATTCGAAGAACACTATTTCTTCCATCTTCTACTTTTATTTTATTTTAGCAAAATAAATATGAATAATATTAAATATTCATAACTGCTAATCATTTCAATAATTTTTAACTATTTTACTATTTATTCCTATGTCTTAAAAATCAACAAAGTCTTCTTGCATATAATTTTTGCAACTCACTCTTGAAATTTCTTGACCCTAACAACTAATTATTTAGAATTTTTTTTCTCATTCTAATTATTTATATGAAACAATTATTAAAATAATTGAAAATATTCTCCATCCAAAATACCATAATTATCCAATTTGAATACATTTTGTATTGAATTTTCATTTGCCTTGATATTTTTGTATACCTAACATGTTTATTATATAAAAGATTATCATGATTTAAGATTTTTGAACCTTAATAAATTTATATTTTGTTTTGTAATATTTCTTTCATATATAT